>JAPDOI010001035.1:0-233026 GCA_029168955.1 Aplectana chamaeleonis | reverse complement strand
CCGAACTACGAAGGGTTAGGGTTCGATTCCCCGCGCAATGCAGCTTCTGGAAAAATTGTTTTGCATTTGCGTCGATTGTTTATCCACGAGGTTTCTATCTCACATTTTAACTTGCATTTTCCAATCTGGCTGGATTTACAATTTCTAACCGCGTGAATCCCTGTAGTATATATGAGCATTTCATCACCTTATTCAAAAATTATCCTTCTTCTTCTTCTTTACTGGCATTTCTGGTCTGTTCATTGAAGAATATTGTAATGTGAGCATCTTCTAACTTTGTATAACTTTGCTTGAGTAAAAGAGAACACCATTCTTGAACACATAAAAGTCGTTTACGAATCATCGTGGAAAAAAAGCATTGCCATTGTAAGAAGCAAAGCGATGAACGCTTTCTTAAAAATCGTCATTATGGCCGCAGTTTTCATTTTCAGAAGGTGACAGTCGGTTGCCCAATACATCTGCTGATCCTTCATCAAAAACTACTAAACTTGGCTCGATAACGCAGATTTTTTTTCGATTTTCTGGAGTTCGAGGGTGAATGAGTGAGCATATGGCGAAAAAAAAGTCGAAAAAAAATCTCTCCATATTTATCCAATTGAAGCAGATTGAGGTAGATGGGTGTTAGATATAGTAGCCAGCCAATTTTCGCTTGTGAAAAACCGAAAGTACAGCCATGGTGGTCGGTTGAAAAGAATGTGCCCGCTAATTTTTCATGTTTTTTTCCAATTTTTCGCTCTACCAGATGATCCTTAGGTAAAACTCAACATACAGTAATGTTACTATATCCTCCCCCCACAACTTTTACGAGAACTTTTTTCAGGACGTCACCTCCCCCGGGGGGTCGTCCCTTGTAAGAGTGCTTGGGAGAATATCTTGATTTCCCTGTTTTCCTGATATCTCAAACGATGGAAAACCCTGACCGCGGGCTACTAGCCGACCGCTATCGGAATGAAACTTCCTTCTCACAGTTTCCGCCGGCAGATAAGTCAAGAACCACCGTGTAGTGCGACAGCTCCCACTTATACTCCACAAGCACACTCAGTTGGTCTGCAAACTACCGCGGTTGTTGGTTCCATATCAGCTACTCAATTCTGGAGCACCAACGATTCGTCCGTCCATTAACAACAGACAAAGTTCTTGCACAGCGACGCGATGGCCACATCATGATCTCGAATTTCAGCGCGACTTTATCGCCGCGACAGGAGATATAAATCGCGCCTAATCCTGGCACCAAGTTGTACATATAGTTCGTGTATAAGCATCATGCGGCGCAGCACTGCAGATTAATTGTTATCATTTCATGCCTAGACTGCTGGATGAGGCGGCCATTTCTCCTACCCGACAGACAGGAACCGAAGTGATGTTCGAGGCCAGTAGAGGTGAAAGGAAGGGACTTCCAAGATATTAAGTCATTGATAAACCGCGTCCCATGGAAAACACTCTACGCGTGAACCTAGGCGAGATCAAGTCCATCAAATATTTCAGCGTAGGCTCTTGTGGAAGTTTACGAGTTCTTCATGTTCCACTACTTTTATTTCCCATGTAAACAGGTTGAAGTCGCCGTAAAACACTTTGGTTGTGAAGATCAACACGGGAAAAATCTGGTATGGTGCAAAGAACTTGAATTCGTGGTCGACTAGGGATAGGGGCCCACTACACACAGAGGGAGGAGTTGCCCCGTTTTTGCAGTTCGCCACGTCTCGCTACTCAGTTCAAGCTAAGTGGTCTCGAGTGGAATTAAAGCCGCGAAAGACGAGATAACTACTCTCTTGGTGTGTAGAGAGCCCCTATCCCGTCGACCACAACGCAAACTTCGCCAATGCTGGTACGTTGCTAAATGCTATAAGTATCTCATCCCTTGTTCCACTGTTAAAGAAAGGGGGATACATGGTTTTCAGTACTGATACACGGAAGCAGTGGTGTAATAGACGAGTTCTCAGAAAAACGAAAACAAGTTACTTGCAATATAGATGTAAGTTACTTGAATGTCTTAAGTAGCTTACATATATATTACATTTACCTTTCGCCACGCATTCAACACGTGACGCAGACAACGCGTGCGCACGCGGCCACGCTAAGCGGAAAACGCACTGCGGGACCTTATCTACAATCGTGGGATTCAGTACCTCAAATTCGGTTAAGTTAACCGACAGCAAAGCCTGTTCTAAGGCTGACCTCAGGAGTGCGCCGTATAGCGCCCAAGGCATTCACAGGATTCATCGACGAAATCGCAGCAAACAAAGCCCTTCGGGCAACCAGTCTCACCGTTATCCATATTCCTGATATTTGTGACATGACCAGCCTGGCTGAAGTAGTTACCGATAGCATCTTCCGTGGCCTGGTACGAATGTCGCCAACGTAAACAGAGTAGCGCGGAGCACCAGACATTCCCATTCCGGACATTTTCCTTGAGGCCCTAAAAAGCTCGATCAGAACTGCTACCATGGCAATTTTCATGATACTATAAATCACATGCAGCCCATATCACATTAAAGCCACTAACATATAGCTATCGTTACTGTGCTTCTCTGGGCCAAATTCCGGTCAACAATTGCGTCTCGACACGCTTTGCGGCCGCACGCGCTTGAGTCAGTCGAGTTTCTAGCGCCAAAGCCGACTCGATGTGGCTTTTTATACAGTTTTCTCTGTTTTTTTTTAGTTTCCAGTTTCTTAAACTCACCTAGAGTCAACAGATCGGCGGCTGTGGCGCTGGAAACTTGTGCGACTCGGAAGCGTGCTACCGCAAGGAATGTCGAGGCGCAATTGCGGACTAGAATTTGGAAACGATAAGCACAGCACTCTCGGCCTTTTTGTACTGAAGATTAGCATTAAACTATTAGAGATTAACATAGCACACTAGATCTCACCTTTTTGACGTATCCCGATCGTCCAAGTCCCATCCGGTCGATGCGCACCGATATGTGACGAGTGCGTTTGCGTCCATCTGTGTGCGTCCACAGTCCACCCTGCCGATGCGCAGATTGAATACTGCTGCATCTTCGACTCTCGTCGCCTGCGTTCTGCTCCATCTACGTCTACCGTAGGTTCTGGCTGAAATGTACTATTAAGACTTTTATTTAGAGGAAAAAGTAATATGCGACAAAAATTCTCTTTAAAAAAGCGAGTAAATCAGGTGCTATGTGGCCGGGGGGGCACTTTATATTGCACTTCTGGCCACGCCTATTTTCCTGTGCCGCAATGACTCTACTGATTTTGGCAAAAAGGGAAACCGCGGTTAGGTGCTCAAAATTGGTGCGGCACGGCTGAATGGGCGTGCCCAAGTGCATCGCGCCACACCCCCCCCCCCGGCCACATAAGAGCGAAAATAAGCAGTTACATCGAGTCTTGGATCTTTGGCAATTAAAGACACCTCACACACTTAGGCCGGGATCATACTTCCAGCGACGAGCGACGCGACACAATGTTTACCATCAGTATCGACCGAAAATCGATTTGCCTGATATGCGCTGTCGCTGTCGCTCGTCGCTGGAAGTATATCTCGGCCTTAGAGATATTCTCTGGTTCGGAGCCAAATTAACTCTATTCCTTCGCGCGCTTGCGCCGAGCGAGGGTAGAGGGAGCGAGAAAGTGTGCGAAGAAAGAGACGCTGCATTACGTGCGCAGACGCACGCGACGAACGGAAATAAATCTCACTCCGAAGCAGAGGATAAATACGGCGATTTCAAATAGTTCATTGAGTTAATCCCCCTCGATTTATGAAGTCACGATACCCACAGACCTAAAGTTTAGACCGGAAACTTTCGCGATATCCCTCTAGTCACCCATGTAAATTGTCAAAGGCTGTCGGCGGTGGTACGACCCCTTCCTTTGTTGAGGACTTTTTTAAAGTTCCTTCAACTTTCGCCCCCCCTCCCCAAAAAAAAAGTGTATGAAGTGTTCCAATCTGTCAAAAAAAAAACAAAGAATCGCTTTCTGACATCAATTCGCAGCCATCTTAAGAAGTAACACGTTTACTTTTCCTGGAAAGAAAATTAATACGCAATAAATGTAGCAGCAGGTTCTACAACAAAGCGAATGGAAACCAGCGAACAATAATTTGAACTATTTCACTTGTCGGACTCCTCAGATCATAATTCTATAGCCCCAGTTCTGCTCAGGGTTTTAAACATGATAGACTGTAAACCACGAAAACAAGAGGTTCAGACTCGACTTCTCTTGACGTGCAAGGTTACAGTGATTAGCACCACAAATGACAGCCGCACACAAAGTTTGAATGAAATCGGAAACTCAAATTGGACTATCAGATGCCTAGAGGATGAAGATGGATCTTAATCTTACTCTGGTTGCGTCGAAACTCGTCCGTGCAGTCGTTTTCACACCCAACAAACTTCGGACCAACCCGAGGTTTCTCTCTGCTTCCAAAATCAGGATAATTAAGTACCCCAAGAAAAACAACTTACTCACAAAGTTAGATTACGAAATTGAGTTCAAACCCAAGTTTCAAAGCTCTGAAAACCGCGGCCTCGGACGAGTTCCGACGTTATCGTTTACTCTTTTGGTCGCCCCTCTATCGGTACGAGAGAGCGTTTTGATCATACCCGCGCGTTGTACGACGCAGCAACAGAGCCGGCTTATCGTCGTTTACTAAGTGGTAATATTGAACGTGTTCACGAAGGTACTCGATATCTATGGTACTACTTGTGATGTCCCACGTGGTGGAGCCTCACTGTCCCCGGTGAGAGGGGATGGAGCTGCTTCAACACAGATGGAATATAGGTGTTCTTTCAAATGAGGGTTAACGACCTTTCGCTGTCCATCTGCAAGTTTCGCGGGTGGCTAGCTATTTGGAAAAACGACTCTTCCCCTATTTAACGACTTTTATCCTTAGTAGTAAAACTCAATATGTTTCGGGTTTCAGATCAGAATGTCTTTTTTTTTGAAAACTTAAATTTTTGTCTTTTTGAGTATTCAAAAAAAAAACGATCGACGAATAATGCAATAGTTCTCATTAAATAAGATCCACAACATCCATAGCAATTCACAATGATGTCGAATGCTCTGGAGTCGTATTATAAGGATGATATGATGGATAATGTCATTTTTCCACATTTTTTTTCTCGGAAAAGGCGAAATTCGGCCTAATGAAGAATATCTGCGGACCAAATGGTCCCAGCACGACTATTATCTTGATGCGTGATGTTACAGCCGTGGTCCGCAACTGCGGATCACAATTTGGCTCCGAGAACGACTGTACACTCTAGACGCTCAGATAGGCGCAAAGAAGAGAGCTAGAGACGTTGAAAGAGTTGTGAAACCCGGGAGTTTCTCCACACTTTACGAAGAATTTGGAGCAGGTCAGGTTTTTCGAGTTTTGGTGAAAGTTTTCAGATGGAGGAATCGTTGAGCTTACGGGTAGTATACCATACTTATAAGAGAGGCCACAATCTGACAAGGAAAAACTCGCTAGCCTTCATTTACAAGGGACCACTTCGAACATAAAATGGAGTTTCGAAAAACGGTCTTTTGAGAGCTGTAGAGGGCCTAAAAATAAAAAATTTAGGATTCCAAAATTTCACTCAGTCTTCACGGGTAGATCAAAAACCACCAAAACAATGGTTTGCGGTGGGCAAAATGCCATTCAATGCACCCTAACCTGACGAAATCCGCTAAAAAACAGGAAACGGACCCCATATTCGTGTTCAGCCTTCCAAATTACCCCCTGGGGCTGAGTTAAGGCGAAAAAAAAATTTCGACCTCCGAACCCCCAAAAATGGCCTTGGCTTCTTACCTCATGAGGCTCCAAAGGTCGAGGAAAAATTTAGGACTTCAACTTCGCTTTCGGAGGTCATTTAAAGTGCTCACAACGAATCTGAGGTCAGTTTATCGATTTTCGACAGATTACGGTAGATTACGGTGGGTATACGGTAGTTGGGTCGAAGTCTCAGAATTGACTCATAATTTCTGAACGGGAGTTATTCGGGGTGCTGAATACGAATTTGTTGTTCACTTGTCAATTTTCAAATTATTAAGGTAGGTTTAGGCCCTCTATGTCATGACAACTACCGTAAACTACGTAAACCTCAGAATTTCGGCGAACGACCTCTGAATTCGTGTTCAGCACCCTAGATTACCCCTACATACAAGTTTTGAGCCGAATCCGAAAATTTTCTCCAAACCACTCTAAAAATTCCTTGATGAGTACCCTTGCCTTGACGCGAGGCTTGAAAAAACGACTATAACTTCTTTTCATAAAAGCTTCTCTATTTTACAGAGAAGCTACGAAGAGCATACTCGGATTCTACGTCCAAAATGGCACCAGAAAATTACATTTAAACCAGAATGGCCAGGCTGAATAAAAGTAGTTATCTTGTAAGATGCGTTTTCAAAAGAGTGGTTCTGTTCTACTCCAAATTTTGGAATTGACAACGAAACACTTTTCTTGAGTCCTCGAGCCATGCGCTAAAGTATTGGGTTGCTTCAATGAATTTTGTAGTTTAGGTAAACCCACTTCTGTTTACAACAATTATTCCTAAAAAGATTGATCTTTCATCAAGGAACAAGTCCACGAAGTTTCATTTTGTCCGAACTTTTTTCCAGCGTCATATATCAAAATAAGTCCTCTAAAGTGTTTCTCCGAATTAAGGACGGTTTTTATGTGGCATATGTGGGGGAGGAGGGTAAGGGTATTTTCGATATTCTAGCTATTGTCGAAATCTCGGAATTTCTATAGTTTCTAACATTGATGTGAACCGTTCTCCATTTATATCACGTTACCTCTGCGATATAAGAAAAGAGGTATAAAAAACAAGGGACACTGTTAAAACTCAAAAAAAGTAAGGTGAACACATAGAAATCTCATTACTACCAGCCATAATGCAGTAATGAACCTACAGTATTCGAACCTTCTTTCAATTGCTTCGTAATCCAACGCCTAACCGACTAAGCCACGGTGTGCTGCTAGCTCACCCCGACTAACACATTGCAGTGATCGGTGGTTTGAATACAACGAGCATTGTTCAGGGAATCAACGAACAAGTAATAACTCGAGAACCTAGCTAGATTTCATCTTCAAACTTTTAGGAGAACCTTTTCAGATGATTTCAAGGCCACTGTATAGCTCACATTTGTGCTACGTCCTCCCAATCCAACGTTCTGGTTTCTTTCCTTTTTTGATAGTTTTTGATCTACCCGTGAGGACTGAGTGAAATTTTAAAATCTCAAATTGTTTCTTTTTAACTCCTCTACAACCCTCAAAAGACCGTTTTTCAAAACTCCATTTTATGTTCGAAGTGGTCCCTTGTTAGTGCAGACGTTTCGGACCTGCAGTAGCGGTCATAAATCTATTGACTGCGGCTGTTTCCCAAATATCTTTGCTCTAACTGGGGCCATCAATTTCATCTTCTAATATGATATTTTTGATCATAATGCCGATATAACGGAGTGTGTCGCAGGATTATAGCGCGAATGTACTGTGCTTCTCTGGGCCAAATTCCGGTCCGCAATTGCGTCTCGACACGCTTTGCGGTTGCGCGCTTTCGCGTCGGAAGAGTTTCCAGCGCAGCAGCCGCCGATCTGATGACACTAGGTGAGTTTTGGAAACTGGAAACTAGGAAAAATTGGGGAAAACTGTATAAAAAAGCCACATCGAGTCGGCTTTGGCGCCGAATAATGGCTCTTATAAGTATAATCATTGGGGAAAAGTGAGCGAAGAGTGGCTGGAGTGCAAAAAAAATTGCTGCGACAAGGATTCGAACTCGTCACCTCATTTCTCCATTAGCAGCACCCACTCCCATTGTGCCAAATGGCCACGATGAGGTACATACAGTAGCGGTCATAATTCTAATTATGACCGCTAATGTATGTACCTAATAATGGCTCTTATAGGTACTCAGGCAATTATCGGCCCCGAGCCGCCTGACAGTTCGGCTCGTTTTTCCAATCTGCGAGTCGGCTCCTGTTGCTGTCCTGGCCACTGCTGTTGCTTTCCGGGCCACTGCTGTTGCTGTCCGGGCTATTCCGGTCGGCCCGAACAGCAACAGCAGTAGCCCGGAGATTGGGAGAACGAGCCGAACTGTCAGGCGGCTCCAATTCGGATTCGGTGCGGCTCGGGCCGAGAATCGCCTGAGTACTTTCATTGGGGAAAAGTGAGCGAAGTGCAAAAAAAAACTGCCGCGGCAAGGGCTCGAACTCGTTACCTCCTCGGAAAATTCTCGGAAATCAACTCGTTTCTGAGATTGAGAACGGTGCATCACGAGATTCTCTAGGGAGCCATGAAACACAAGCAGCGATGCGCGTGTGAGACGGCCTAACTATGGACCGTTTATACTTCCGCCACCGAGCGGCGCAGCAACGTGCAATCCTATAATATTGATCTTGCCGCGCCGCGTCGCCCGGCGGCGGAAGTATAAACGACGCCCTAGAGTTCCATCGCAGCGCGGCGCGATGAGAAGTTTTCTGTGGGCATCGATCGATAACGCGCCGCTCGTCTATTCGCATATGAATCATAAAATCGCGCCGCGTTGGAACTCTAAAACCTCAAAAACGCTTATAACTTCGTTTAGAGAAACGGAGCGCAACTGAAAATGCCAACTTCGAAATTTTCGTCCTAAATTGATCCTATAAAGTTGCATTGGGTTCAGAATGGCCACTTTCTGCAAGTGACCTTCCCTAGTCAGTGCTTTCGATTTCCGATGAAAGCTTAAAGGCACAATCCAAGCTCGTGGGTAGAATTTAACATTATGATGGAATCTCAATTCATGACAGTAAGTGGCAAAAATCGAGCACCCATTCTCTTCGCCCCCAAATCAGCACCCATTTGCTCCGCCCACTTAATGGTTTTCGGTCGCGATAGGGACGAGACGCGTCATGAATTTGGCCAAAATCTCTGTTCTTCCATGTATTATCGGTCTAGCTTCGTACTGTGGTCCGCTCCAAAGCAATGGCTGCGAACTACGAGAGAAAATAGACCCGTGACAACTCGTCCACAAATTTTTCAACGTTCACATCAACAAAGTTCGATACCAATCGTCACCGCGTGCGGCGGCCCATTCCCCCTCTGGTGGCCATCGTCTCACTACTCACAAAAACGATTACTATCTGCTGTTATTTTCTACTTCTTCCTTCTATTCCCTGCTGGTTCGTTTGCTGGCCTGCTGTGGGATCGTCAAGTGGTGCTCATTCTTCCTTTGCGAGTGTGCTGGTTCGACTTTCTGCGTTACCCCCCGGCGGCAGAGGTCTAATTCATATATCTTCATCTCCTCGTGCTGCCCTAAAAGGTTTACCCCTTTTGGTGGTCCTATTTCGTTCGATCAAATTTTCTTCGTGCTCCTGGTACTTCTTTTCGGTTCATCATGTCTGCGTTGCCGATTATCGACGTTGATGCCGTATCGGGTCTGATCGATCGGGTGGTAGATGACGTCTCCTTGCCTGATCATCTCAAGGATTTATTGCGGAATTTATGTGATTCAAAAACGCAACTCGACATCGTATTAGATAGGAATCGTGTATTGGAGAACAAGGTGAAATCACTGGAGATTGAGAATGCTAGTTTGAAATGTCATCATAATTGTTGCCTTTCTTCTGGGATGGTCTCGGAACTCGGGAGTGACGATGTCGCTGATGTTCGCACAAATTGTGGTTCATCGGTCGTCAAATCGTCTGCTCCTGATTTTGAGGCCTACCATGAAGCAGATCGTCGTCGCTCCATTGTCATTCGCGGTATACCTGAGCAAAAACGCTGGTCTGTGGCTGATCGTGTGCTTTATGACTTCTCTAGTGTTTGTGATGTCCTTCATTTCCTGAATATCCTGTGCAATCCTGTTACAGTGTATAGGTTGGGTAAGCCTGAGCCATGGAGAACTCGACTTCTTAAATTTGTCCTCCCAGCTTCTGTTCTCCAGAAAATGGCTATCCAGAGAGCTTCTGAGCTTCGCTCCTTTTACGGTGGGAGGGTCTCTCTGAGGGAGTCCCTCCCGGTCGCTCAATTGAAGCGAGGTGAGGTAGCTCTGGCGCCCTCTACTGTGGTTAATCAGCCTCCTGGCGCAGGGGATGGTGACTGCTCCACCTTTGCGAGGGAGGGTGGGTTGCCGTCTGTCCTTTAACAGGAAGTCCTACCCTCTGAGGGTTCCGACAGCTCTCAAAACTCTTTAAACCGAATACGGCTCCTTCTTTCTTGAAAAAGGTTTCTGTTATTCATAGTAATGTTAGATCTCTTTCAAGGAATGGGAGCCATATAGATTCAGTTCTTGGCCAGTTGTACGATATATGTATATGTTTTTTTCTGAAACGTGGTTGAAATCTTCTCATGCTCTATGCACCATTCTGTGTTGTTTATACAGTGACTTCCATGCGATTCGTTGCGACCGTGTTCGAAAACAAGGTGGTGGGTGGGGTGATCATACTTATTAAAAACAATTTTGGGTATTCTGAGGTCTTCTCTGAGTCAGTCCCCGAACCCTATGAAATAGTGGCAATTGACGTTCTTTTTGACTACTACAGGACGCGAGATTCATTGCTGTGTATAGGGCTCCCAATTGCGTAGCAGCTTCCAATGATAGATTGTCTAATGTCATTAGTGATTTGATTATTTGTGATCATCCGTCAGTTGTAATTGGTGATTTCAATTACCCCGACATCAATTGGATGAATACCTCTGTGACCCAATCTTCCCTATCGCGTACTTTTATTAAAGGCAGTGGTCGCGATCAAATATGCTTGTCGTCTTTTTCTCTCCAAATCCTTTCCTGGGTCTCGAGTAGTAGGACCTATAAGAAAAAATCGCGAAAAAACCACTGTTTTGGGCCGAATTTGAAACCTGAACTTTCTTGTCTTTTGATGGTGGACGAGCCCTCTCCACATCATCGGCATCGATGACCTCTTATATCAAGAACATCAGCTAGCTTGAAATTGAATGTCAATCAATGAACCTTCGAATTTATGTACACATCTAGTCAAAAACAGTGATTGAAGTGATGCTTTCATTAATTAACTGTTTTTATTCGTTAAACTTGCATTTATATCGTCCTCTCAATGTCGATGATTTTTGACTGCTCGGCATGAGACTGCGATCTGTTTCGTCATCGCTGTGCACGTGTGCACGAACTAGCTTCTTTGGGCCCTAAAAACTCTATTTGTAGACCGTTTTTCACCGCGCTAACTTCATAGTTTTTCAGCTGTTTTTGATCTAAGCTGATTTTTGTTGTTTTTTCGATAACGTTTTTCATCGTGACCACTGCCTTTAATATGGCTGACACGCACGATCTCAAGCAACTCGTTCGGCAACCAACGAGGGGCGACAACACTCTTGATCTCGTATTGACTAATGACGACACTTTGATTGAGAGTCTCTGCGTTCTATGGTGGGTTTATCCGCGGAAGGGATAGCTGCGGACCGCTCAGCAGGGCGCGCGCCTGTCGCGTGCGACAATCGATCACCACATTTACCGTGGGCGCACACGACGCAGCGCAGTCTGCTGGGGTGTCCGCAGCTGTCCCTTTTCCGGTTACCCGAGCTATACCTCCGGTTGGCAATAGTGACCACAATAGCTTGAAGTTTCAGATGTCTTGTACTTTTTTGGAACAAAATTTTACATTCTTTCGCCACTTTGCTGCTTGTAATTATGAGGAATTATGCGCATATTTGTCAACGATTGATTGGAGGCACTCTGTTGAATCCGCTGGGTCTCTTAACGATATATATGAAATGTTCATTGCGATTTTGAAGCATGGTATTGAGATGTTTGTTTCTATTAATCGAGTTTGTGCTTCACGCTCATGTTTGCCGCCTTATCTTTAAAACATGTTGGAACATATGTAGGAGTTGTTTGTTCAAGTTGGCAAGCGCTTCTCATTTGGAGGGTGACTGGTCGAGATTCAGACAGTATTCCTGCAAATTCGAAGCCCTTTTGAAGAAATTTGATAGGAATCTTGAAAAGAGGATTGTTTTGGGGGAAAATGGATTTTTCAAATTCTTGCATAAAAAACTCAAGCCATCTTGCAGAATTCAATGTTTGGAAAAATCAGGCAATGTAGTCGTTTTGGACGTGGATAAGACCAACTTGCTTGCGGACAAGTTTGGTGAGGTTTTCACAGAGGGATGTAGTCAACTACCTGCGTTTGACTCGGGTGTCAAGTTTCCGATGACCAGCTTTCCATGTTTCGATGGTGCCTCGCTGTATAAACTGTTGGTGGATTTGCCTTCATCCCTTTCGCTTACTCCTGATTTTGTGCCTGCTGTTTTCGTCAAAAACATTGCCCATATTATTGCCGGTCCTTTATCCTATATTTTCAATCAATCGTTTTGCCATTCTGCGATTCCTTTCCGATGGAAGCATTCTTTTGTTACGCCCCTTCTCAAAAAAGAGCCAGCTTGTTCAGTTGATAATTACAGACCAATTAGCATTACCTCCTTTTTCCTGTAGAATTTTCGACAAAATAGTGAAAAGACATATTATGGATCACCTGGAAAGGAACGACATTATTCCCGCCAACCAGCATGGCTTTGTGCCAGGAAAGTCCGCGGAAACGACTCTT
Organism: Aplectana chamaeleonis; assembly: GCA_029168955.1. Taxonomy (NCBI): domain Eukaryota; kingdom Metazoa; phylum Nematoda; class Chromadorea; order Rhabditida; family Cosmocercidae; genus Aplectana; species Aplectana chamaeleonis. The sequence goes on along the minus strand of JAPDOI010001035.1, from coordinate 220,534 downwards.
CTCGAATGTATAAATGACTGGAGACAGTACATGGATGCAAAGAAAGCTTGTGATGTCGTCTATTTTGATTTTTCCAAAGCGTTCGATAAGGTGGATCACTCTATGCTGTTGCATAAGGTCACATGCTTGAGGTTTCATGCATTGATGGTCAGTTGGTTGAAAGAGTATCTTTCCGAGAGAACTTTCCAAGTAAAAATCGGTGATAGCTTCTCTTCTAGTGGACCAGTAATCAGTGGCGTTCCTCATGGTGGAGTCCTTTCTCCTATCCTGTTTGCACTGTTTTCAGCTGAGCTTCCTAGTATTTTGGAACTGTGTGGCGTCGAATGCAAACAATTTGCCGACGATCTTAAAATTTATCGGGTATTGGAAAGTGACGTGGATCACGATGAAGTTCAAGCTGCCTTGGATGGTATTTTGGATTGGTCTAATACTTGGAAATTACCTTTAGCTCTTGAGAAAACCGTTCGCATGAGAATCGGTGGGTACTCTGTTCCCTCCACTTATAGGCTTGGTAGCCATGTTATGGGCTTTGTCTCCAGTGTCAAAGACCTTGGTTATAATTACACCGACAGACTGGATTTCTCTAAACACTGGAAATTTTTGCATAAGAAAGCTATGTCACGTACTTTCCAAATTTTTAAGGGTTTGACGTTACCGGACGAGTTTCTGCTCGTTAGAGCCTACAGGACATACGTTAGGCCTATTGTGGAATGTGGGAGCTCAGTCTTTTGTCCGACTAGAAAGAAAGACATTGCTTTGCTAGAGAAGGTTCAAGATAATTTTGCCCGAAGGACATTCATAAGAGCGTTTTCTTGCTCCTATCGAAGCTTGCCCAGTTCCAAAACTAGGAATCAGAAGCTCAAACTGCACACTCTTCAGTCTCGTCGTCAACAAAGGGACGTTAGTATGGTTTTCAAAATACTTTGTGGTATTATAAAGACTAGATCGTCGAAGTTCTATCGGTTGGTAATTTCTAGGACACGGGGAAGCTCACTCGAAATCTCTTTTGGTACTCCTAAAACAACGGTTCGGTCGGCCAGCTTCACCTGCAGAGCGGGTGCCATCTTCATTTCGTTGAAGGTGGGGTCCCACCCTCACCCACTCGGTTTTTGTGCTTTCAAACGCTTAGCAGGGAAGAAACTTTTGTGTTTTTAGATACTATTTGATTGACTTTTGGTACCGTCTCATATCTTATGTTCTACTACGTTTCGCCTTTTGTGACGTAATTAAATAAATAAATAAATAAATAAGCCATAACTTCGTTTGTAGTGGGTTCTGAGCAATTCCAGAGACACATTTGTGATCAGCACAAAAATTGTGCCATTTAAGGGTTCTTTGCACCGTAAGCTTTGGATAGGATTTCACGCTCCTCGTAGCGTTTGCGCCAGCATCAGTCGCCTCGCGGTCACATCTACAACGAACGCAATGAGAAGAATTTGAGCGCGATGAAATGTTTTGTAAACAATACGGAATCATCGCAGAAAAACTGTCATCTGGAATTGACATTATATTCTTCCGCGTATTCTCTGTAGGATACCTTTCTTGAGCTTGACATGCTCACTCAAGTTCAAGGGAATCAACTCGAACCTCACCTATACAACCACGTGGCTGCGAGATGTTGAAAGAGCATTTCGAGGAAATTTCCAGACACAGAACGGTCTACGGCTGTTGTCTTTTCAGGTAAGCCTTGATTGCTCTTTTTTGAATTTCTTTCAATTTTATAGATTCATGAATGTACAATTCATCGTTAGAGAGGAACATGCCCAGTCCCTGAGTGTAATTGAGCACATACATGCATGCATGCTGTGAACTATCTGTAAATTTTGCTTTCATCGTGAAAAACATTTCAAAAATTCTGAAGGTCAGTGTGAAGGTTTTTTTCGTATCCGAATCTGTTCTGATCGCGAAAACAAAACCATCAGTGTCAGCTGGCTCTGATCGCTGAATCATGTGTATGAAAAAGCTCAGAGAGGCATCTGCAGACGAACTGTCGAATTCGCAGTACATGATTCTCTGTCAACACCATCTTCTCACCAGACTTCAACATCAAATGGTAATTTTCCCTTTTATTGCAATACCCACCTTGATTTCCGTCAAAAAAGTGGTAAAATACGCAAAAATTCGCTATTTGTCTTCCATCATAGCTCGATTCAGGGTGGACGTTTCTCGATCAGCAACGCGTACCCTTTATTTTCATTCGACAAACTGCTTATTCTCAAACAAGGCATGCAGGATTGACACAATAAATCGAGTTTGTGAGAAGAGGGACATTTTAAGACGCTGGAATGTGCGACATTGCCTACTTCTTTTATTCAATTCTTTGAGAAAATTCAGCACTGCAATTTGGCAATTTCGTTTCCTATTGTGTTTTTATTCAATTTTACTTCACCTCTTGGTATTATTCGTACACCTTTCATTCAATTATTTATTTAATATTTTTCAGTTTTTATTGAGTTAGCTTTTTTCAATTTTATACTCAATTTCTTATCTATTCAATTATATATTTCTCAAATACATTCGAGAAACTATTGTTTCATTTGAAGGGAGGTTCCGTGGTACATAGTATGGTGGATAAGTTCTTACCTTTTATTTTCTATTCGAAATTCCTCATCAATTTGAAGAAAACCGAACACACTTAGTACTTCCTTCGAAAAAGAATTATTCGCTGTAGTTCAGTAGTTTTCCGTTAGAATCGATATTCTATCAATTTTCGGATTGAGAAAAATTTGGGTCAAAAAGAGGTCTCTCTCTGCAGACCCAATAACTAAAAAGAAATCTGGTGCAGTACCTTGATGAGCAAAAAATTCTCCTTTGCATGTATGTACCTTAAGGTACCTCAATTATGCACTATCAATCTCTGGGCCGAATTCCGGTCCGCAGTTGCGGACTACGGCTATTGCATCATGCGACGCGTCAGAATCGTGCTGGGAACACTTGGTACCGGCATGATTCTCCCTTCTACCAGCACGATTATCACGTGTAGCATGATGCAACAGCCGTAGTCCGCGATTGCGGACCGGAATTCGGCCCAGAGAGCGATAGTATGTCGCCAATTTTTTCCCAATCGGAGTGAAATCGTGGTCTGCAGATGCACACAACCGCTTTCGCAGCACGCAACTAGAAAAGAATTCTGTGAGACAAGGTCCCAGCACGATTACCTGTAGTCCAAGCACGATCTGAGCGACATGTGCGCGGGGCGCAACAGCGGGTCCTGCAGCTGCGGACCGGAATTTAACTTCAATGAGGACAATATGCAAGTTGAGAGAAAACGCGAGCCCTTTTTCCTCGACTTTCGAACAAAAAATAAGCTTTCATCTTTTAAAATATCCACATCTATTGATAAAAGTAGCATTTAAATCAAAAAATTGATTATGTAATTAATTTCTAATGATTTTGGCACCTGCTCAAAACCTTTTCACCAATTAACGGTGCCACTGCGCCAATGAGTGCTTTGCCGGATGTTGAAAAATTGCGCGGGCCACGCTTCTGAATTTACGTTATCAGCAAAGGAATGAGTAAGCATTCCACGCAAAATGTACCAACTTCTGAAGTGTGATTTTTTTACGATAGAGAAAGTTAGTAAATCTACATTGCTCATTCGTGGAAGGTTTTATTAAACTGTCCTCTCAAAAATACGATAGTGATCCAAACCAAATTACTCATACTATTTTGGTTTCGTTATAAAACATACAAATATGAGTCTTTGAAAATTAAATCCTATCTCTAAGACAAAGTATGGTCATGTAAATTCCCTATTGAAACTGAGTGCGCTCTCCGAGCGAAACCAATTAATTTAAAAAATTAGAAGTTTTGCCGCAGAAAGTAGGTAGTAAAACAATATTGTCTACCGCCTTATTTGATAGAATTAACTTTTTTTCGATCGAACAGAAAAGATTCACAAAATGAAAATATTTAGGATTCCACGAGTACTTAAAGTGACCTTGAAACGGGGATAAGTTATTTCAATTGATAACAAAAATATTAAAAAACTTAGAGGTTCGTAATAAAAAATGACACTTCAGAGTTGAGAAACGACAAAATACTGATGGAAAATTTCACATTCCGGTCTCAACTAACAGCTATGTAACTCATTTTGACTTCGGTATTGAAAACTACACATATAAGTAAGTCATTGGATGTTGAATTTTTTCGTCGTGATAGAGAACGGCTGTGTGAATTTTTGATTGAAATTGAGAACGCTTCCCGCGTAAAACTAACAATTTTGAAAAAAAAAGATTTTTCTCCGTAGAAAAATGTGAGTGAATACAAAATTGTCATTTTCCAGAAAGCTTCAATCAATTGACTGGATTGAATCGTCCGTCAATGAATGGAACTGTAGAAAGTGTACCTAATTTACCAGGTCCTCATGTTTACTCATACTGAGCTTCAAACGAGAATTGATTATTTTATTTGTACCGACAAAGAAGCCACTGTTAGCCAAAGTGGTCATTCCAAATGTTTCTAAAACAATTTAACCATTTAGAATCTGAATATGCCCATCGGAGCTGCCTGTGATGGCTCTGAACAAAGTTATATACGTTTTCCCCTCGAATTCGGTCGCTTAGAAACCGTTTGCGAGTTTCTTTACTGACTTTCCGGAAGCTTTGTGAATGATCAGCAAGTCGGTGTTCACTGATTCGTCGTAGCATCCTGACAACACTCCGCGAAACGATCTCCTGAATCACTCCGCACACAGATTTTTCTCGAAAACTTTAAGAAGTGAAAATCAAAACTATAAAATTTTGGAATCGGAATGACAAAGGCATCGAAACTCGAAATTAGAAAATCAGATATTCTCAAAGAACAGATTCTTAGGCAACATTCATTACCAAGATAATCTAAATTTTCTATCAAAAGAGAATACGCATCGCATGTAAAAAGCAGTCAAGAGTGGGTAATGGATTTTTCTTTGTAAAAAACAATTGATAAACCGTCTCTGTTGTCTAACTGCAGTTAATATGGCTTGATTATGATTAATTATGATTGTTTTCCAACAAGGAGGAATATGAACAGTATCGAATCCCTCGGGACTTTAACAGATTCCTGAGCTGTTCTAGGAACCGGGAAAAATTAATCAAATAATAAAAAATTGAAAAATAAAAAAAAACAGTCCGAATCAAAAAATATCCATTAATGTCGATATCATTCGCACATATAATTTGTAACCGTGCTATGTTGAATTTGTGATCAAAAAAATTGAGTATTAATTCCTGAATATTGAATTCTTTGCAACGAGAACTAATGAACTCCCGATCTTTCCATTGAAACTGATTTCGCTCCCCCGCGTGAGGCTAGTCGAGTTTGCCGGCCTGATTTTTTTTGGAAAATAGTGAGCAAATGCGCAAGATAAATTCGTTGCAGACGTTCCCGATTGTGCTAAAATTATTTTTCCTATTAGCGTAGTGTGTTTAACAAGTCGTCCAGATTTTGGTGTATACTTCTAATGAACTTTAAACCGGGATAAATAGAGTCAGAGAAGAAAAAAACGCAGAATTAAAAACTATTTAGGTTTGAAAATTGGCATGTCAAACTTGGGAAACGTAAATTTGTTATTAAAAAATTCAAACTTCAGACTGTATATTGCAAATGACTCATTTGGATTTTGTTATCAAAACATACAGATTTCAGTCCTTGAATATCGATTTCCTTCCGCATTATCGAGAACGGTCATGCGAATTTTCTATTGAAAATGAGTAAGCATTTTACGCAAAACGTATCAACTTCTGAAGTGTGATTTTTATCGGTAGAAAAAAAGTTAGTAAACCTACATTGATCATTCGTGGAAGGCTTTATCAAACTAGATTTAGTCTGTCCTCTAAAAGGCACAGGACACCTAGTAAATTATTTTTTAGATTTTATCCTTATCATGGAAAGGTTCACACTCTGATCATAATGGTATTTCTAAAATCGTCCAAGACCCCTACGAACAGAGATATAGCTCCTTGAAAATGCCAGTATTTTGAGGGCGAACATTTGGTGGACGAGTTGTCTCAGGCCTGTATTTTTCTTGATTCACAGTCGCGGCACGGGTGCACTTCTGAGCGCTGTTCTACTGCATTTATTTTGCCTCATTCGGGCCCATTGCTTCAACTGTTCATTCATAAGCACTTTCTAGACAGATCGCGGTAAGGTCGCGGAAGAGTACCGGGGAAGTCGCGGTAGAGTTTCGGAAGAGTCTAGGGTCTCTGGAGAGTCGCGGGACAGTCCGGGATCGCGATGAAGTCGCGAGGCAGTAGCGGAGGAGTCGCAGCAATATTTGTCAGAGAAAGCTCCTCATCGTCATATCTCGCTTCAAAAATGACGAAATGAGTTTCTGAGGTGGTTTTCGTGTTCCTCTCAGTGTAGAGAGTCTTTTCGACTCCGGTATCCTGTTGGAAAATGTGTGTTTCCTTCTAAAATTCACATCGACTACAGGTCGAAACGTGAGTGATTTCTGCGATCATGATCGTCTGAATAGTTCATAATGAGGGATTTTGTGGCGCAAACATGCACCTTTCGATGCGCATTTGAAGTCGAGTCTATTATTTTGTAACACTGTCATATGGGATTCATTAAAAGAAATTCAGAATTTACTTCGAAACGCTGCAAATCGCTTTTTCTGCAAAAAAAAATGCGCGGTACTGCATTTGGCCAAGGCTGTTTAGCACAGCGAGGAACGGCTCTGCAGTTCAAATATTCCATGGATCCTAAAGCACGCCCACAAGTACGCCGCGAAGCGGCGTTGGTGCGCACCTTGTATTTCATATTCCGCATTATGTATAACTCGCAATTGACTTATTTTGGTTTCGTCATAAAACATACAACTGTCAGCCTACAGAAAATATAATTTTCCCCATGATTTTTTTTTAAATATGGTCATGTGGATTTCCTATAGAATTTCAACGCGCACTTCGCGTAAAACTGATCAACTTTGAAATCTTGAATTTTGGCCGTAGAAGAAAAATAGTATATCGATATTGCCCCAACTCCTCATTTGATCAGATTGAATTTCTTTTCCGACATTGACAGTGAAGATATAACCAATGCGCACACGGGTTAACGAATACTTATGGTGCGCCTGAAACGGGGATAAAAGAATTCATTTAAACTGGATGCTTTCAAAGGTACTGAACACCTTCGAATCGAAACAATGTCAGGTCGGAGTTGTCGTTTTTGTTTTTGTTTAAATTTCTATCTTAAAATTTCTACCGATTGGTTTTTTCCTGCTTTTATTGTTGTCGACACTTTGGCTCAGAGCACCTCGAGTGCAATTAAATAAATAAATAAATAAAAAAATAAATAAATAAATAAATAAATAATAAATAAATATATATATATATAAATAAATAATCAAGAGAATAAATGTTTAAATAAACAAATAAATGAAAATAAAATAAATAAATAAATAAATAAATAAATAAATAAATAAATAAATAAATAAATAAATAAATAAATAAATAAATAAATAAATGAATAATTAAATAAATCAATGAATAAATAAAGAAATAAATAAATAAATAAACCAACAAATAACTGAATAAGCAAATAAATGAGTGAATAAATAAATAAATAAAATAAATGAATAAAGAAATAGGTAAATGTTCAAGTAAATAAATAAATCAATAAATAAATAAATATGTAAATGAATAAACAAGAGAATAAATGTTTAAATAAATAAATAAGTAAATAATAAAATAAATAAATAAATAAATAAATAAATAAATAAATAAATAAATAAATAAATAAATAAATAAATAAATAAACAAATAAATAAATAGAGAAGTCAATAAATAAATAAATAAATAATTAAATAGATAAATAAATAAATAAATAACTGAATAAGCGAGTAAAAACTCGGAAACGCGGTTGAAATTCATCCCACCACTTGGCCGCTATTGAGTTCAGAAATCGAGAAAAGAGGCGTGGCTAGTGGTGATGCCTAAATTGAGTTGGGCCTTTGGCGGTCGCATCTATCTCGCCTGTGTGGAGGACTTGAGATCTCGAACTAGGCAAGTGTAATACAGAAGGGTCTACTACAAAGTTACTTCACAAAATCACAAAAATTGTGTCTTAGGGTGTTCTGTGCCTCTACGTGTAATGTGCGAGCCTTTAAAGGCAGTGTTCACAATTAATCTCTTAAGCCCCTTTCATAGTTTGCCCGCCGACGTCGGACGACTCGTTATCAAATTTGATAAGTTAAGATAGATAAGATGGGTAGGGTAGGGTAGATAGATATTAAACATTCGATAACGAGTCGTTCCACGTCGGTCGGGCAAGTGTGAAAGGGGCTTTACTCGAGTTCGACCCGAAAATGAAGTAGTTTGGTCGTGAGGTAACTAATACTGATATATATTGAAGAAACAGCGAGGAAAATATTCAGAATAAGCTAAAATAACGGTTTCCAACGTTCAAAGCGTGGACGAGAATCATGGGCACAGCTGATTACCGCAAGCGCGCACTAATGGCGAAACCTGCGCAAATCGATGAGGTTTGACGCGGCAGATTTGCTTGGCATTTTGCCAATAAAACGTGCGAGGCGCCGCAAGCTCGTGCAAATGGGGGCGGACAGGGATAGGCAGGCGTACTGGGATAACTTTTGAAGCCGTTTTTATCAACCACGAGCCCGTTTTTGCTGTTTTTTTTTCTACCCTATCCCTTTCAGCATCAGCCATCTCAGGCTTCTTTTATGGCCCTCACCGCAAGCTCGGTACGCGCGTGACGCGCGGAACGAGCGGTGGACTATAAAACATTCCAGCGCGCGAGACGAGCGGGAAGCCACTATGAAATCTCCGGCGGCGCCGCCATGGCGGTGCGGATGGAATTCGGGCCTTAACTGGGACTTGAACAGAGATTCCTGGCTTGCATTTGCCGCCCGAAGCTCCGCCATGGCGGTGTTGATGAACTATTAAAGTTCTTATCGCGCCTCCAGCGCGTGCCGCGCGGTAAGAACCCTTATACTCCACCGCCCTTCCAGCGCGTCACGCGCGTCTCGCGCTTGCGGTGAGGACTATGAAAGATGCCTTAGTGTTTCACACTGGAACCTCTGAAACGAGATTTATCGTGGACACTGTCTTTAAAGGCACAGTCCAACCTCAGAGGTAATTTTTGATATTCTGGTCCGGTCGCCGTCTATAGCAACCCTGCCAAGCGAGAAATCTCAATTCGCTCAAATAAGCGAGAAAAACCTAGGAAAACGTCGACCACGCCCCCTTGAAAGAAAAAATGAGCAATGCCCTCTGGGAGTTTTCCGACCTCACTAGGGCAGAGACGCGCTAATGATTTCATTCGAAATCTATGTTCTTCTTTTTGTTTTCGATGCGGCTTTATGTTGTGGCCTGCTTCAGAATGTTGGCTGCGAATAACGAGAAAATACAGGCTCGAGACAACTCGTCCGCAAACTTCTAGCCGTTCAAAATAGAGATTTCTGAGAAGCCGTAACTCCGTTCGTAGTGAGCTCTGAGCGATACTGGATACACCATTGTAATCAGCGTGAAATTTTCTTTACGATAGGTAGAAAAACGGAAAAGGAATTCTGAGCTTGGACTGTAGCTTCAAAGGCATCGTTCACAATGAATTTACTTTTCTAGTTTTCTATATATAATGAGAGCTCTAGTACCCTATTTATCAGCTGCGTTGAGAAAACCGCAAAAAAAAATCACTGAAAACCCCTTTTTCAGGCCGAAAGTATCTCAATTGACTTTTGAGAGAGGAAGAGTCGATCGCTAGAGATCTCTGTTTTGACCAACGATCTCACGATCAAATGAAGTTTATCTTTCCTTCAATAAATCTATTGAGGAGGAATGGTTAATCGATCTGTGAAGAAAAGTCAGTCAGTCATAAATAAATAAATAGAAAGATATATTTCAAGATATTTTTGAAACTTTCTTTCGAACTTTTAAATGGCATTGCCAAATCCCTACTCCTGCCAGGAAGCTAAATTTTCAGAATTTTTCTATTGAAAATGAGTAAGCATTCCACGCAAAATGTACCAACTTCTGAAGTGTTTTTTTTTACGATAGAAAAAGTTAGTAAATCTACAATGTTCAATCGTGGAAGGTTTTATTAGACTGGATTCAGTCTGTCCTCTCAAAAATACGATCGTGATCCAAACCAAATTACTCATACTATTTTGGTTTCGTTATAAAACATACAAATAATAGTCTTTGCAAATTAAAACCTATCTTCATGATCCAATATGGTCATAGAATTCCACGAGTGCTTATGTAGACCTTGAAACGGGGTAAGTTATTTCCAATGATAACATAAATATTAAAAAACTAAGAGGTTCGTAATAAAAAATGACACTTCAGAGTTGAGAAACGACAAAATACTGTTCACATTTCGGACTCAACTAACAGCTATCTAACTCATTTTGAATTCGGCATTGAAACCTACACACATCAGTCAGTCATTGGATGTTGAATTTTCTCGTCGTGATAGAGAACGGCTGTGTGAATTTTTGATTGAAATTGAGAACGCTTCCCGCGTAAAACTAATAATTTTGAAAAAAAAAAGATTTTTATCCGTAGAAAAATGTGAGTGAATCCAAAATTGTCATTTTCCAGAGAGCTTCATTCAATTGGATCGATTGAATCGTCCATCAATGAATAGAGCTGTAGAAAGTATACCTAATTTACCAGGTCCTCATGTTTACTCATACTGAGCTTCAAACGAGAATTGATTATTTTATTTGTACCGACAAAGAAGCCACTGTAAGCCAAAGTGGTCATTCCAAATGTTTCTAAAACAATTTAACCATTTAGAATCTGAATATGCCCATCGGAGCTGCCTGTGATGGCTCTGAACAAAGTTATATGCGTTTTCCCCTCGAATTCGGTCGCTGAGAAACCGTTTCCGAGTTTCTTGACTGCCTTTCCGGAAGCTTTGTGAATGATCAGTAAGTCGGTGTTCAGTGATTCGTCGTAGCATCCTGACAACACTCCGCAAAACGATCTTCTGAATCACTCCGCACACTGATTTTTTTGAAATCTTTAAGAAGTGAAAATTAAAACTATAAAAATTTTGGAATCGGGATGACAAAGGCATCAGAACTCGAAATAAGAAAATCAGAAATTCTCAAAGAACAGATTCTTAGGCAACATTCATTACCAAGATCATCTAAATTTTCTATCAAAAGAGAATACGCATCGCGTGTAAAAAGCAATCAAGAGTGGATGTGTGATTTTATCATGTAGAAAATAATTGGTAAACCGTCTATATTGTCTAAATGCAGTCAGGGTTCGGCGCGGGGTGTGGATATCCACACCGGGGTCTGAGCTTCACCGGGTGACCAAATGAACCGTTCTGAGCACTTCTGGGAGTGGGGTCTGAGAAAATCGCCAAAAGTTCGCTTTTGGAGGAGGGGGGGGGTCTGAGTAAATTCAGCCTTGTCCACACCTCGTGCCGTCCCTGACTGCAGTTAATAAGCCTTGATTATGAATAATTATGATTGTTTTCCAATAAGGAGGAATATGGACAGTATTGAAGTCCTCGGGTTTTTCACAGGTTCTTGAGCTGTTCTATGAACTGGAAAAAAATTGATCAAATAATAAAAAATTGAGAAATCAAAAAAACAGTCCGATTTCGAAAAATGTCACATTGAAGTTGATTTCACATTGCAGAGCACATATAATTTGTAACCGTGCTATGTTGAATTTGTGATCAAAAAAATTGAGTATTAATTCCTGAATATTGAATTCTTTTGCAATGAGAACTAATGAACGCCCGAACTTTCCATTGAAACTGACTTCGCTCCCCCGCGTGAGGCTAGTCAAGTTTGCCGGCCTGATTTTTTTTTGGAAAATAGTGAGCAAATGCGCAAGATAAATTCGTTGCAGACGTTCCCGATTGTGCTAAAAATTTTTTTTCCTATTAGTGTGTGTGTTCAACAAGTCGTCCAGATTTTGGTGCATACTTCTAATGAACTTGAAACCAGGATAAATAGAGTCAGAGAAGAAAAAAAAACGCAGATTTAAAAACTATTTAAGTTTGGAAATTGGCATGTCAAACTTAAGAAACGTAAAATTGTTATAAAAATTTCAAACTTCAGGCTGTAAAATGCAAATGACTTAATTTGATTTTGTTTTCAAAACTTACAGATCTTAGCCCTTGAATATCGACTTCTTTCCGCATTATCGAGAACGGTCATGCGAATTTTCTATTAAAAATGAGTAAGCATTTTACGCAAAAGGTATCAAATTCTGAAGTGTGATTTTTTCGGTAGAAAAAAAAGTTAGTAAACCTACATTGTTTATTCGTGGAAGGCTTTATTAAACTGGATTTGGTCTGTCCTCTTAAAGGCACAGGACACCTAGTAAATTATTTTTATTTTTCATCCTTATCTTGGAGAGGGTCACATTCTGATCACAATGGTATTTCTGATATCGTCCAAGACCCCCTACGAACAGAGATATAGCTCCTTGAAAATGCCTGTATTCTGAGGGCGAGCATTTGGTGGACGAGTTGTCTCAGGCCTGTATTTTTCTTGATTCACAGTCGCGGCACGGGTGCACTTCTGAGCACTGTTCTACTGCATTTATTTTGCTTATTCGTGCCCATTGCTTCAACTCTTCATTCATAAGCACTTTCTAGACAGATCGCGGTAAGGTCGCGGAAGAGTACCGATGAAGTCGCGGTAGAGTTTCGGAAGAGTCTAGGGTCTCTGGAGAGTCGCGGGACAGTCCGGGATGGCGGTGGAGTCGCGGGGTAGTAGCGGAAGAGTCGCGGTAATATTCGTCAGAGAAAGCGCCTCATCGTCATATCTCGCTTCAAAAATGACGAAATGAGTTTCTGAGGTGGTTTTCGTGTTCCTCTCGGTGTAGAGAGTCTTTTCGACTCCGGTATCCTGTTGGAAAATGTGTGTTTCCTTCTAAAATTCACATCGACTACAGGTATAAACATAAATGATTTCTGCGATCATGATCGTCTGAATAGTTCATAATGAGGGATTTTGTGGCACAAATATGCACCTTTCGATGCACATTTGAAGTCGAATCTATTATTTTGTAACACTGTCATATGGGATTCATTAAAAGAAATTCAGAATTTACTTCGAAACGCTGCAAATCGCTTTTTCTGCAAAAAAAAATGCGCGGTACTGCATTTGGCCAAGGCTGTTTAGCACAGCGAGGAACGGCTCTGCAGTTCAAATATTCCATGGATCCTAAAGCACGCCCACAAGTACGCTGCGAAGCGGCGTGGGTGCGCACCTTGCATTTCATATTCCGCATTATGTATAACTCGCAATTGACTTATTTTCGTTTCGTCATAAAACATACAACTGTCAGCCTATAGAAATTGAATTGTTCCCCATGATTTTTTTTAAAATATGGTCATGTGGATTTCCTATAGAATTTCAACGCGCACTTCGCGTAAAACTGATCAACTTTGAAATCTTGAATTTTGGCCGTAGAAGAAAAATAGTATATCGATATTGCCCCAACTCCTCATTTGATCAGATTGAATTTCTTTTCCGACATTGACAGTGAAGATATAACCAATGCGCACACGGGTTAACGAATACTTATGGTGCGCCTGAAACGGGGATAAAAGAACTTATTTAAACTGGATTTTTCCGAAGGTACTGAATGCCTTCGAATCGGAACAACGTCAGATCGGAATTGTCGTTTTTGTTTTTGTTTAAATTTCTATCTTGATATTTCTACCGATTGGTATTTTCCTGCTTTTATTGTTGTCGACACTTTGGCTCAGAGCACCTCGAGTGCAATCAAATGAATAAATAAATAAATAAATAAATAAATAAATAAATAAATAAATAAATAAATAAATAATTAAATAAATAAATAAATAAATAAATAAATAAATAAATAAATAAATAAATAAATAAACAAGTGAATGCATATTTAAATAAATAAATAAATGAATAAACAAATAAATAAATGAAAAATAATAATAAATAAATAAATGAATTATTGAATAAATAAGTAATCAAGTGAATAAATGAATGAATAAAGGAATGAATGAATGAAAAAATAAATAAATCAAGACTCAAGTAGATAAACAAATAAATAAATGAATAAATAAGTACATAAATAAATGAATAAAAAATAAATAAGTGAATAAATAAATAAATAAATAAATAAATAAATAAATAAATAAATAAATAAATAAATAAATAAATAAATAAATAAATGAATAAATAAATAAATAAATAAATAAATAAATGGGTTAACAAATAACTAAATAAATAAATAAATAAATAAATAAATAAATAAATAAATAAATAAATAAATAAATAATTAAATAAATAACTAGGCAACTCTTTTACTTCTATGGTTTAGATTACTAGTTCTGCCTTTAATGTTTGAAGCATGAACTCTTGTCAAATAAAGGCAGCAGACACGCTGAAAAATGATATGATTTTATAACATAATTCGAAGGTTAGTAGCTGGTAGTTTAGGGAACTAACTCAAAAACCAACGAAAACTGTATGCAAATAGAGGAATTAGGGTTGATTTGTTATGTGGTGAAAGTGGACGAGTTTTGCCGCGAGCGGTTGAAACACGCTCACCTCGTTGGAAGCATCAAAATGCAGTCAAAGCGACTGTACTCGAATGATCAATCTGGACGAGTTTGCATTTAGGGGCGGGGTTTATGAAGCTCATGGATGGGGTTGACGAATTTTTTCGACATGCATTGCTCAAATTTAGTAGTTTTAACTCGTTTTTGACGCTTCTAACGGTGCGAGCCTTCTACCAGGGGCCATATGATCCCAGTGACGTGGTTATCTCAACAACTTTATCTAGCGTGTTTGCTGCCTTTCAAAATCAAAAATTAAATAATTAAAAATAGATGAATAATTAATATAATTATTGGTTAATTGAAGTCGTCAACGGAAAAATCTTCATTAAATGCTACTACTTCCCCTTTTTGTACTGATAAAGTAGTGCGTGTGAAGGACTTGCAGAAGTTGAAATACGCCGAGCAGTCGGAATCTTATGCGAAGAACTGGGGAACGAGTGGAAGGACATGAAGGGCTTGCGATATGAAAAGGTAAATTCAAATCATTTGACACTCTTAACATTTGTACCCTTTGTTTCGGAGTGTAATTTATTTCCGTTCATCGCGCGCATCTGCACGTGAATGCTGTGTCTCCTTCTCCCGACACTTTCTCGCTGTCTCTGCCTCGCTTCATATAAGCGCGCAAAGGAACAGAGTTATTTTAGCTCCGAAACAGAGGACACATAGAATAACACATGTTCAAGACCATTCGAAATGCTCCGCACTTTACAGGAACTTCCGCGCTCAAGTTAATAAGCAAGACTACTACAATGTAAGCATTGACAATGGAGAAGCCCTCAACAAAGGATTCACTGTAAAAGACATCATCGGATTTCAGAGAGCGCTTAGCAATGATCTTAAGGGTTGCAGTATTCAGAAACTAGAAACAATGTAGTGAATGGAAGGGAGACGTAACTACTTCATCATAACCAGATAGAACGTGGTCAACTGTGATAGCTTTACGGTGTGAAGAATACATAAACATAGTTCACTCCTATTGTTTCTGTTCTCCCTTCCTTCATTTTTTGTTGCGATCCACTTTTTTTACGTCAAATCTAAAGACAGTTGGCAAAAAAAAGCCGACAAAATACCGTTTGCACTTCTTAGACGCACAGGACATTTGAAAAATCATTTTTTTTAAATTTCATGTTCATCTTGGAGAAAACCACACGCTACTGACAACCGTTTTTCTGAAATCGTTCAAGACCTCCTACAACCAGATTTATAGATTCTGAATAACGGTGTTCTGCCAGACCTTTGTATCCTGGGGCCGGATGCAACAACGCGCCGGGTCAGGGCAGGGGCAAGGCAATCGGCATCTTTGACGATCGCAGTGCGAGTGCAGTAGATCATCTAATCAATCGTGCCCCAGCAGTGTTTTTCGCTGCTCTAACTGCCCCAGCCTCCTAGCTGGGGCAGCAGGGGCACGATTGATTTTGTGATTTACGAACATCTTCAAAGGCGCGGGCTGCCCTGCCCCTGCTCCAACACGGCCTGTTGTTGCATTCGGCCCCTGAAGGGCGAAATCGCTGACCCGGAACATCGACCGTTTATCCTGAGACATCGCTCTTCGGCGCAACCTTTGACGCCTGCTTTTCTCCCAGACCCCTCCTGTTTCGCCCGAAAGACCTGGCGTTCGCCCCGAGACAAGCGCAAAAAAACAACGGTCTAGCGGAACACAACTACAAGTGTCTGTGCAGAGGTATAACAACTATAATAACACGGGTAGGGAGATATATTTCTATTCTAATTCGATATTGCGGAGCCGCGGCGGCACTACCACGGAGCCGCTGCGGCTCCTCGATAATGTCGTCGCGGCTCCGCGAGAGTATCTCATACGATCCTAATTAGGAAATGTAGTACAACTAGGGCGGTCCAAAAACAAAAATACGCACGTTCGGTTGTTAGGCCCTCTGTCTGATAAGGACAGAGATTACCGCCGTTTTTGCGCCAAAGGAAATACGGATTGTACCTCAAACTTGGATAATTGAACCGGCGACAATTTCGTTAAACCACACAGAACAGTACATCGTACTCTACGCGGGTTCGCTGCTGCATCCTCGCGGAGCCGGCGCGGTTCTAACGCGGAGCCGCTGCGCTACTATCGCGACGATGTCGAGGCTCAAGACACGGCAGCAGAATCGTCTGATCATGGAGCCGCTGCGGCACTACCGCGGAACTATCGCGGCACAGTCGGGGGTAGCGGTACTTTCCCGACCATGACGCGGCGAATCCTCTCAGAGTAAAACTACGGTGAATCCTGGCGCTTTGACAGATTTAATCACTGGTAGCCCAAAAAGCTGTTATTCGAAGTAAATTTTCTTTTTCTTTTTTTTTCTGTTTATAATTCTTATTGGACTATTTTTGTTTCTCACTCCTTTGATGTTGCGAGTTAGGGATTTCCTTGATGCGTTAGAGGTTTTTTTCAGTTTGTTCAGGCTTGCTAAAATTTTCTTTTCTTTCTTCTTCGAAAAATTTCTTTGAATTCCACTTCAAATTAGAAAAAAATGTCATAACCAAGACAGTTTCTAGCGGTTTCTTTTACTGGGAGTATTAGTCTTTTACAAGGTTTTCCTTTATGTGTTAGAGGTTTTTTTCAGTTTGTTCAGGCTTGCTAGAATTTCTTTTCTCTATGAGTTTTGAGGCGAAGAAAGTGAGATCAATGATGAAATCTGGCAACACGCCAGGATCCGCCGTAGATTTAGTGTGCTGACCGTAACCGCACCACCGCCTTTTTCCGTTGCCGTGGACTATACTTGTCCATACTTGTCCGGGCCCGATACTAGGGAACACTGCAAAGCACCAGAACACCTAGCCTTTTTAGAACAAGTTAACTTTCAAAAAGTTCTCGGATCCGAACAGAATGAAAATAACGCTACACCCGCAGCATAATCCAGCTGGTCTTCCTCTAAAACTCAGTTTGAAAAAAACCGCAACATACTACATTCCACTAACAAAGGAACCACTATAAGTCATAGTGACCATTCCAAATGAAATGTACTTTTCTAGAACCATTTTTGAACTAGAAGTCCGAATATGCCCATCGCAGCTGCCTAGACCCACCCTGAAAGAAGTTATAGGCGTTTTTTCTCTGATTTTTGTACCTAATGTACCCTCCAAAAAGCGCAGTATTTCTATGAAAATCCGGAAGCGGACCTCATAATCGTGTTCAGCGCCCAAAACTACCTCCCTATGCAAAGTTTGGACGAACGAATATTTTCCAAACTTTGCGCAGACTGACAGCGTTTTGGACTTGTACGGATTTTCGGTTGGGCGTTTATTTATACCAATTAGAGGGCTCTCGAAGCGTTTTAGGCAAATATCCCAGATTCGACTTAAAATTCGCTCTGGGGGTTATTTGGGGTGCTGATCACGAATCTGAGGTTTCTTTGTCGTTTTTCCGACATTTTCGACTAAAGTTGTTCAAAGCTACCACCCGGCAGAGAAAAATGACGGCAAAATCGACTTCCGACGATTTCCGGAATGTGACGACAGACGTGGCTCAAATCGTTCTTCTGGAGGTTATTTGGAAGGCTCAACTCGAATCTGATGTCAGTTTATCGATTTTTGACAGTTTATGGTAGATTACGGTGGGTATACGGTAGTTTGGTCGAAGTCTCAGATTTGTCTCAAAGTTCCTATGTGGGGGTTATTGGGGGGTGCTGAATACGAATTCGATGTCGATTCTCGAATTACTGTTGTTGGTTATGCCTCCTAAATGGCATGCTACCTACCGTAACCTACAGTAAATCTTGAAATTTCGACAAGCGAACCCCAGATTCGTGTTCAGCACCCCAGATTACCCCTACATACATGTTTCTAGCAAAATCCGGAATAAAAATTAAAAACACCCTAAAAATTATGGGGTAGTACCGTTACCTTGCCGAGAAGCATTAAAAACGCTCATAACTTCTCTCAAAGTGCGTCTGGACAGCTGCGATGGGCATATTCGGACTTTACGCCCAAAAACGGTTCTAGAAAAGAACATTTCATCTGGAGTGGTCACTATGACATATTGTGGTTCCCTTGTAAGGAATTAAAGCGGACTAAATCACACTTTGTCAAGACTTGTTCGCATCCTTATCGGCGTATGATTTTGTCTGGGTGACGTGCAAGGAAGTTCGCTGACACCAGTGTTGATTTTTTTTGTAGTCTGCACTTGTACAAAATGACGGCATCAGGGTAGCGCCGTCGTCCCCAGTAATAAATATGTACGGCCGCCTTTAAAAAATTAGTCCACTCAACAGACGGATCCGCGGCGCTAGATCATCTTTTTGCGGTTGAAACCTCGATCAAACACCGCATGATTTTCCGCAGTTGATCGTGTTCCCTTATCTCGCTAGACTAGAATTAGTAAAAGGCCTGTATATGCTCATACGGTCGACGAGAAACGGTAAGTTAGACCAGTATTTTCTTCCGAACGCATAGAGACTGCGCGCTGCATACATAGACAGATAGAGACGCAGATTGCTCATGCATACACCGATCCGACGAAGATGTCCGTGGCGACCATACCTACATTCGGACAGCTAGACACCCTTTATTATTTAGAATAACGTCTATAAATGTATGTTACATGAACGAAGGCGAGATTTTCTGCTCCAGAAACACGCGCTTTCTGTGTGAGGCTGTGCAATTACGTGCCCTTCGATGGAGGCCGGAAGTGGAGAGCCTTGGATCGAGTCGAATGACCACCGGCCCCGTCCACATAAATACTCTCCCCACTCTCGCCACATTACCACTCTGCTGCCCCCTTTGCACCACACTATGGGCTTCATAGCCGATTTTATTCATTTCAGTCAAACTATTGGATTCAGCTGAACAATTATTCTCTATCCTTACCTACACACTTTTTTTGCTTACAAGGGAAGTGTCTAGAAAGTAGAGCGCTTTTGTGGGAACAAATATGTAGCATTATCAGTATCTTTTGAACCTCTATAACTAATCTGAGCAGTATCACGTCCCGAGCTGCTGGTTCCAAGAAGTTGTAGTCTTTTGTAAAAGCTTCGCGGTGAATTTTCAGAGAATCCTAAAAAAAGACTGGACTTCTGCTCTGAACGTATGCTGCACACTACTATGGGATTCCTGTGCCAGTGTTCCGAGGTTTACAGCGGATTAGGCGCAATTCATACTCCACAACGCTAGCGAGGCTCGCGCGTGACGCGATGGCGTGGCGTTGGAGTATTAATGTGCTGATGCCACACCCTAGCGGCACACGGGTGACGCCCGTTCCGACATGGCGGCGATAGCCATATTATTGATTCTTGGGTCAATGATTGGAGGAATTATTTTGATCTTCGACTTTGCCGACAGGTAAATCGATAAAAAGTAAATCCTGAATGAGGACCAGTCACAGTGTTAAGTAGGGCAGAATATCCCTTCTCGGACGATATATCTATGACATGTCGCCAAAATATTGAAAATTACTGTGCTTCTCTGGGACAGATTCCGGTCCGCAACTGCGTCTCGACACGCTTTGCGGCCGCACGCTTTCGAGTCGGAAGAGCTTCCAGTGCCACAGCCGCCGATCTGTTGAGTCCAGGTGGGTTTTTGAAACTGGAAACTAGACAGAATTGGAAAAAATTGTATAAGAAAGCCATATCGAGTCGGCTTTGGCGCTGGAAATTCGACTGACTCGAGTGCGTGCGGCCGCGAAGCGTGTGGAGACGCAATTGCGGACCGGGATGCGCGTGCGCGAAATCCCTCATGACAAAAAAATGCAAGAAATTTTTCCCCCTACTAATATTTAATTAAAGGCCCGATATAAGGTTGTATAAGCCAAAGTTCTGTCTGCAATACTCTCAGGGTGAAGAGCGGGAGACACTTTTAGCAAAAAAAAAAAGAAGAATGCTTCAATAAATCAGCTTAGAAACGCTCTTATATCTCTGAAATCTTAACCGTGAGGGGTTAAGGATTACGTCATCTGCAGAAAAAAAACATTTTGATTCGAAAAACCTGACAAAAATTTGATTCACCAGTGGAAAAAAACCCTCAGGATTCGGAATGTTGATGTAATTAATATATGGTTAGGTCCGTAACTTGTTTCCTCAAGAAAAAAAAATCACTCAAATCTAAATCGCGGCTGGCTCGGGCCAATTAAATCTCACCGGCGGCTGACCGATAATTACCAGCCAGCCGCAGTTGAGGTTTACACCGCCGCGCCAGGCGCGGTTTAGATTTAAATGTTTTTCCTTGAGAAAACAAGCCACGGATCTAACTATAGAAAATTGGACTGAAGTCACCTAACAAGATAATCAAATTAATGAATTTCGCCATCAACGGGTCAAAAACGTTCTCGCTCTTTTGAATTCAGGAACTACATACCCTCCATTCGAGAATCCGCGGAGCATATTGAGCTGGTGCGGCCGCGTTGCGTATCTTCTGATTCACCTGACCACTGAAACAGAAGATAAGCAGCGGAGACGCGCGCCTCTAACGCAAACCAGCTAAAGACGATGAGGCGCTATTCATACTACTCAACGCTAGCGCGTGCCGCGCGTGCCGCGCTGGCGTGGCATTTGTGTATGAATGGTTTGACGCCCCGCCTGCGCCGCACGCGCGTCACGCTTCGCCCGCTCTACCATGGCGTCGCCGCTGCACCGCCATGGCGTCGCCGCTGCAGTATTCATACTGCCACCCGGAACGCTTTGGCGTTTTCATCCACGGATATTATTTATCGATCATTCCAGCTTCACCGCTCCGCCATGGCGTCGCCGCTGGAGTATTCATAGTCTCCGCAAGCGGGGCACGCGCATCACGCGCGTAGAAAGTATTCATACACAAACACCACGCCAGCGCGGCACGCGCGTGCCGCGCTGGCGTTGAGTAGTATGAATAGCGCCTAAAGACGACATGCAAAATCTCGAATAGTGGGTATATTGCATTTGGGATAACACATGGTCCGATATTCAAAAACAAATCAATTGGGTGGAATGCATACTTCGAATCTCCGTATAGATTCCACAATTTTTTATCCTAAATTTATTATCGCTAGCAAAAATAAAGTAAGTATCATTGTGATTTTAAGTGCCAAAGAATTTCCGAAGTCCCCGATTCCCATGACATTCTCGTCCCTTAGCACACACGTTCCCATTTGAGTGCAATAAATTTTATTCGAAGAAGCAGGTGTCTCAAAGAAAATTCCATGGGAAGTGCTCCTACTCGTTCGATAAAATGAAATCGATTCCAGGTGAATTCTGATTGTGAGTAGAAATCTGATTTTTAGCCTTGACTGAGCCATTCAGTACAAGTAACATACACAGGGGAGAACCACAAACCTCTGAATCTCATCGGTCAACGCTGTCTGTGTGATGGTATTTTACTTTACCGAAGAAAATCAGTGGTCAAACTTCACAGTGATGAGTGTTTGAGAATCCTCTATCAATAGAAATCACTGCCGTGGAATTTTATCGATTTTCTGGATTTATCGATTTTATTGATTTTTCGAAAAAATCGTTAAAAGACTGCGGAAAAAGATTCAATCGATAGAGGACTTTAGACAAACCCTAATGTTTCCGTTTAGCCTCTGCTTTCTCACCGTAGATGGAAATAACCATCGCACTGCTAGCGTTGATCGATGAGATTCAGAGTTTTGTGGGGAGAGCCGGGTCTCTCAGGTTTGCTAAATTAGAGAAAGGTCAATCCAGAAGAGAAAACGCGAGAAAAAAAGATTTTGTTATGCAAGAAGTTTGATTAGAAAAAAAAGAAAAAAAAACAGGAAAATCAGCTCAAATCTAGAAGAGAATCAAGCGTGTTTTCATCAAAGTAGCGCCAAATCCTCTATTTTGCAGTCGAATTCACTTTGTTTCTTTGCCTGCGTGTGCGCAGCGCGGGAAGAGACAGCGAGAAAGGGTGGAGGGAGAAGGAGACGCAGCATACGCGCGCACGCGCACGCAATCGACGGAAATAAATGTCACCCCGAAAACAGGTATATGTATGTAGTAAAAATGTGGTCGAAGAGCAAATAAACAATTCAAAAACTATTATTTCCACACTAAATCTCTCTATAACAGGGATTTTTCATCACAGTATGTAATCAGCATCAAAGTTTTCTCATTCTTGGGGCATCATCGAATTATAACATTGTATGTATGTAACTGAAGTCATGTGTTATTCTCAACACACAGGGCGAGACAATACGTCGTTAACTCTACTACTTCACGTTATTACTCTCTGGTGATTATCAAATTTGTGCCAACTCTGGCATTACTGGAACACCTTCAACATTCACACACTTGTGTGCGCCTTACGCAAGCCACTACATACAGTTTCACATGCTTTAACAAACTTTTTATTATGTTTCTTCCACAGGAACATCTATTCTTTCACAACCTCAATTCCGAGAAAATTGCGAGAATCCTGAAAACGTACCCTTACAAGGAACTTACATTCAAGAAATCTTAAAGCCCGAGTTTTCGATCAAATCGGTCGTTGTGCTATACTTATGAAAAGGTAGATCTGGCCATCAGAAACGTGAAAATAAGTGAAGTATCAGCAAAAAAAAACGCTCAGGAAAAAGTTTTTGCTTGGTGACCTCCCACCCCCCAATTATCTATGGTTTTCGTTTTCGATTTAGTGTATGTAACGCATGGACCAGGCGGCTGGCCGTGCGATGTTGGCGGCCTCACTGGAAAATGGGGTTTCGATTCGCGCGGGATGATCTACCGTCGCAGATCCATCCATTCACCAGACTAA
This sequence comes from Aplectana chamaeleonis, assembly GCA_029168955.1. Taxonomy (NCBI): domain Eukaryota; kingdom Metazoa; phylum Nematoda; class Chromadorea; order Rhabditida; family Cosmocercidae; genus Aplectana; species Aplectana chamaeleonis. The sequence goes on along the minus strand of JAPDOI010001035.1, from coordinate 197,341 downwards.
AATTGTTACATGAACTCTAGATTTCCATGGATGCCTATTTTCCAGTCTTACATTATGCTTCTTAAATAGTTTCCAAATTTTTGTAGAGACTACTGACTGCATTAAGAGCTTAAAAAAGCATTCATGACAATCTCGGGAAGTACGACAAAAAACGGCCAGGAAGTGGGTGAAAATCCCATGGGCCAGCCAACCCGTTGGGCCATACCGCCCACGTTCTATAACAGTTGTCCTGCGTTCGTTTTACCGTAGGAATAGGCACCGAATTTTCGAATATTATTAATCACGAAGGGTTCTAACATTCCAACATGTCAATTGGCCTCTCTTATTTTTAAACATTTTCTGGCACAAGAAAGAGAAAGCAGAGCCACTCTCCTAAGAACTTCGAAGAGCGAAACGATTTCCCCGACGTCAAGTTCGGTGCGTTGTCTGCAATCTCCTGAAACACCAATAGAATTTTAAATTGAATTTTTATGAGATTTCTTCAAACAGTTTTTCTCAGAAATCTGAGTGTTCTGTAAGGAATTTTCCCCACTAATCTATACTTAGTGGATTTACCTACTCAAAAACATCGAAAACTAGAATACGATTTTCTATTGTGAACACTGCCTTTGATTGGGGGGGGGGCGTGCTTGTACATAATTACCTATAATTAGCCGTCCTGGCTCATTTTTATGCGTTTTTTCTGCAAATTTTCACTTTTCTTCACCTATTTTTACTTTTGTAATTACCAGATCTACATTTCCATGGAGAAAGCTCAAAGAATGTTTTTATCGTGAACCCTGCCTTTAAGAGGAGCTTGCAAGGAGATTAGTTAGGGACTTGTTATTACTGGTTTTTGTAGTGTGCGACATGTATGTATGCAAATTGAACAAAAAGAAACAGATATCATCTTTCAGTAGAGGCTTGGGAACCACCTTGAAATATCTTGAATTTCCTTAAACCTTTCCAGATGCCCTAACACCCTTGACCATTTATTACCAAAATAATGTAGACCTTTGGATCTTATGTTGTCACTTTCGGGTTTCTCAGTCCCTGTCTCTCACACGTTGTTGATGGCTACGGGTGGCTTCGTGTCTCGTGCCACCCGTATACAGATAGCTGGGAGCCAGACCCTTCTAATGAGGTGTAATTAAGGTGCGGTCACCACTTGCATGGTTTCCCTCTGAGCTTCATCCATTGATTCCTCGCACAGGCGGCTTTGTGTGCGAGGATGACGACTTCAATGCTTACACGATTCTAAGCAATTTTTGAATGATCTTTGTCCTTTTTCAGATCCCTTTTTTATGATAATCTCAAATCGATCCCTTAAATTAAACTCGTCTGTTGCTGTTCTTTAGATAAGCAAAATCTGCGGCAAAAATATATAGGATTTGCAGAGGAGTTTTCAAAACAATTTCTTATGAACACGGAATACTGACTAGGGCACCTCGCATGGTGCTCCCCCCGGATCAGAAAGCCGATGAATCTGTTCTAGTCAACTCTTGCACGCTCTCTTCGAATCTGAACTCGGATTTTGCTACGGACATCTGCGAAAAAAGTTATAGCCTTTCAAATGTCGAATTTCTCGCAGCTGAGCTGAACGCGAGTTTCAGATTTCCTAGAAGGCTAGCAGCCTCTTGCTGTTTGTTTAGCGCCTTCTTTCTGTCAAAAACGCGCATTAGTCTTCAGGGAATCCAGAAACGGACCTCACAGCTGTGTTCAGCACCCAAAACTACCACTCTGAGCAAAGTTTGGGAGAAGGCACATTTTCCGAACACTGCGCAGACTGACGGTGTTTTGAACTTGTACAAATTTTCGGTTGGGCGTTTATTTATACCAATTAGAGGGCTCTAAGCCCGTGTCAAAAAAAAATGTTCTAAATGTCACTGATAATCCTTCCAGGTGAGTTATTTGGGGCGCTGATCACGAATCTGAGATTTATCTGTTAATTTTCCGAAGTTTTCGACTTGATTCGTTCAAAGCTTCCCATCGGTGAAAATTTGATGGCAAATCGACTTTTGACGATTTTCGTAATGGGTCGATAGGTAAGGCCGAAAATTTTTCTGTATGGGCTTTCTGGAGTGCTGGGCACGATTCTGGAACCCGTTTACCGATTTTCAATAGATTACGGTAGGTTACGGTGGGTATATGGTAGCTTGGTTGAAGTCTCAGATTTGGCTCAAAGTTTCTCTGTGGATGTTAATTGGGACGCCGAACGCGAATTTGAGGTCCTTTTTTTTATTTTCAAAATTTTAAGGTAGGTAAAGCCACTTAAAAGTCATTATGCCTACCATAACCTACAGTTACCATAAGTCTAGCGAAAAACAGACCCCAGATTCGCGTCCAGCGCCCTGAATAACCCCCAGTTGAAAGTTTTGAGTCGAATCCGGATTTTGCTTCAAACACCCTAAAAATTGGCTGATGAGTACCCTTAACTTTCGCAAAGCTTCGAAAACGCTTATAATTTCGTTCAGCGACGTCCGTAGCAAAATCCGATGTCAGATTCGGAGACAGCGGAGCTGAATTGACAAGAAAACATTCATCATCTTTTAAATGGTGGGGATGGCCCTGCGAGGTTTCCTAGTGAGTTGGATAAATTTTTTTCCGATTCTTGAAGCAACCGAATCTCTTTAAAACAACTACATATGGTGACAACGTAGTTTCTGGTGTGTGACGCATTATAGTTTTTTCGCTGCATCTCTGCTCGAAACCAACAGAAACGTATGAAATGTAAATTGTTCCAGAACAGAGCAACATGAACGTACACACGTACAATACTCGCCCTAATTTACTCAAAGAAGTCGCGAGAGTCGCGAAATCGCGACTTCTGCTACTTTTCGATATAACTCGTTTCTTTCTCCATTTTTCCCCATAGTATGTGGTACCCTTCGAATGTACGCGTCGCCCTCTATCCGATTCGATAAAGAAATTCTGAGAAAGTCCATTTTCGTACTGCTCGCCTACTCGAAGTACCTGAGGTGAGCCATAAACGGGCGCGCCTGAGATAATTACTCTCCTCTCGGCGAACGCATGCATGCTCACGAGAAAAGTCAGTCACTAACGTTCTTTTGTAGAAACATTGTAAATAGAGATTGGCGGAGTAGTTGTTTCACGGAATAAACATCACTCGTATTGAGGTTTAAATTTTGGAATGTAATGACTTTGTCTAAATTCAATTGAGGGGCTGCAGACTTGTCACCGCGCACTTTCCGCTAATTGGGAAAATTTTCGCAAACTTCCCATTTCAGGCTCAATGCGAACTTCGTGACCTTTTGAATAGCTATTTACACTTATGTATGCACAATAAGTAACCAAATTTAATTCTAGTTTTTTTCGTTTTTTTTTTGAAAAATTTCAACTTCTTTCACATTTTGAGAATTCGAGTTCAATTCAAAAACTTCGCATCCGATTCAATTTTTAACATTGGAAATTTATTCAAAGTTCGAAAATTCTAAATAAATTAGGATTTCGAGATAAAAAATGAATTTGAAATGAACTTGAAAAAAAAATGGAAAATTTTAAAATCAAATCGGAATTCAAAAATCAGAATTAAATTGAGAATTTCCAAAATTCCAATAGAGCATGGTTTTTTTTTCATGGAAATCTAATTAGGTCCTCGCTATTTGAAATCACTTACTGAAAACAACGATTATGTACTCCGCAATATTTTTTGATCTTCTCAGATTTTATTTTTTTCATATTTTTTGAAAAAAAAATCTGAGAATGAGGTATCTTTCAATGAAATTATTAACATAGTAGTTGACAATGAAGCACGACCCCTCATAGTCGTTTTGCGAGAAGAAATCGAGAGGTCCCGTCTGTTGGTTATTCGATTCCATGAGAAAAGATTCTTAGCCGATTTTCCATGAAAAAGCTAAACATTGGAAAAACCCGGTATTCACACAGATACGTATGTGTGAAACGTGTGAAAAAAAAATTACTAAAAATTTCAGGTTTCAATACACTTATATAATGCCTGCCAAGACGAGAGTATCGTTTTTCTCCATGGAGACCTGATTAGGTCCTCACTATTTGAAATCACTTACTGAAAACAACGATTATGTACTGCGCAATATTTTTTGATCTTCTCAGATTTCAGTTCTTTGATATTCTTTGAAAATAAAAATCTGAGAATGAGGATGTATAGTCCTTTCGCGGAATCTAGTCTGCCGAATGGAGGGGACGCGACCATTTGCGGCGCGTTCGCGGCGCTGGCGGTCAGCGAGGTTTCGATCGCGAATCATGATCCACCGCCGCAGTCCCGTCTATCCACTAGACTGAAATCGCTGAAACGATCAAATCCCAGCTTCCATCGAAGTCCAATTATATCTTTCCTTTTTTTCAAGATTTTTTTTCTTCAGAAATTCGAGAAGGGAAGTTGAAAAAATCCGGTTTCGTCGTCCAGATTCGAAAAAAAAATATCTGGAAATCAGTTATGTTCTCACTGAAGTCCAAACTTCAGGTACATTTCCCAGCCTGAAGCCAAGGTTTTTTATTCAACCGAGAATGAACTTGTCCACTAGCCGATCAAACATTTCTGACCTTAATTTGAATACGATTTAATTTACCTCCAACTTTTACGAAACTCCGGGTAGGAAGTTGTAGTTGTGATGCAATAGATAGATAATCTTTGCTGGAGCGTCCGCGCAGAGAACCACATCCGGGTTTTTACTTCTCAATTCAATATTTGAACCTAGTGGAGATAGTTGGTGAAGCTTGAAAACCTCAATGTTGCGTATTCATAATGCTATAGGCCCGTGAAAACTGCTCTGTGGTCTGAAAAGGCGTTTCGCCCGTTGATCATCTAGCACGAGGAACAGAAGCGCCACTACAGTCTCCGGCAGGTCGCGGAAATCCGAAATTATATATTCCTCAATGCGAGAAATTTTCGAGTTTAGACGTGTGTATTGAAACCTTCCTTTTTTTCAAGAGAATTTTCGACAGCAGAAAGACAAAAAGAATTGTGGAACCTAAAAAGGTTAAGGGAGCTAAACCAGTTCTGACGTTCAAATTCCCAATATATGTGTATTGCACAAGACACACCGGACAGACCTGAAAAAAAAAGAAGCTGAATGCTCCGGGATTTTCAATCGAGCCTTCCTCCGAAACCTGAGTAAGTGTTTTGAGTGACCTCTTTGCGATATATCACAACATGGTAGGCCTATTTATGTCAAATTATTGGAAAATTCAATGCGGTTTTTTGCGCTTACGCTGGTGATCACTATAATTTTAAATTCTGAGATCATTCCCTATATTGACTCAGTGACCCCCGGGTAGAACTAAAATGACGTAGAAATTAGGAAAAACGCTCTAGAAGCACTCGAAATCCTTAAAGGCACAAGACACCCAAAGAAATATTTTTCAGATTTCATGCTTATCTTGGAGAGAGCCACTCTCCGATCACAATGGTATCTCTGAAATCGTCCAAGACCCCCTACGGACGGAGATATAGCTTCTTGAAAATGCCTGCATTTTGAGGGCAAAAATTTCGTGGACGAGTTGTCTCACGCCTGTATTTCTCTCCACTCGCAATCGCTGCACGAGAGCAAAACAGGATAAGGAGATAGACCGGCTATGGACTGAACAACGACGACTTGTTAGAATTTATCCATCCATCGAGTAGCTATCGAGTTCGAAAATCTGTTAGAGGGTCGGGCCTGTGGTGGTGAGCCAAGGGGGTCGGGCCTGTGGTGGTCGCTTATATCTCGCTTATTTGGAGGAATTGAGATCTCGCACTTGACAGGTGATATACAGAAGGGGTCTACTACACAAGCAAATGAAAATTACAAAATTCATATCTGAGGGCGTACTGTGCCTTTAAGTATGTATGTATCACCCCGCCTCTTAAAGGCATCGTACGCGCAGAAAACCGTATATTATTTTTTCACGTTTTTGTGTAGCTTGGCCTAACTAGTGAACGAAAATGTCGAAGGGGCCCATGAAAAACCCTTATTTGTAAAGAAAAGTCAATCGGAACACATTGTATATACGAATTTGAATTTCGCGCCAAAATTCTTTTTGAAGTTTTTCTGCTTTTGGAGGCCTCGTCACTGTCCTTTTCGGTGTTTTTCTGCATGTGGAGTTCGTGCCGTAACTATTTTTCATGTTGTCTTACGGTCGCACCAACATTCTAGGAAAAAGTGCTAGATGACCGGTGAGAATTGGTGGCGGATCTTCATCTTTGACGCCTTCCAAGCTCATTGCCCAACGTTTTTGACGCGCCAAAGTTTACCAGTGTGGTCTACCGGGCTCAGTCATGAAATTGAGCCTCAAAAATGAAAATTGATGTCCAGCGCGAACGATGCCTTTAAAGGCACAATACACCCTCAGATATGAATTTTGAGATTTACATGTTTTTGTGAAGAAGACCCCTCGTGTATAACACGTGCCAAACGCGAGATCTCAATTCCTCCAAATAAGCGAGATATAAGCGACCACCACAGGCCCGACCCCCTAACAGATTTCCGAGCTCGATAGCGGCTAAATGGATGGATGAATTCCAACAAGACGTCGTTAATCAGTCCACAGCCGGGCTGTCTCCTTATCCTGGCTCGCTCTCGCGCAAAGTTTGCGAATGAAGGGAAATACAGGCCTGAGACAACTCGTCCACTAATTTTTCACCCTTAAAATCTAGGCATCTTTGAAGAGCCATAACTCTGTTCAAAGGGGGTCTTGGACGATTTCGGAGATACCACTGTGATCAGCGTGTGACTCTCTCCAACACCAGCATGAAATCTAAAAATTGATTTTTTGGGTGTCTTGTGCCTTTAAAGGCATCGTACACGATGAAAACCATATTTGGGTTTTTGATGCTTTCGTGTTGTACTATCCCTATAGTGACTAACGGTAGCAAAACGCCCCCTCAAAAACGTCAACTTTTTGAGAAAAACCAATTTTTAGAAAGTTCATAGCAAATTTGAATTTCGCGCCGGCATTAACTTGGGATAGTTGCGCAGAGAATGCAAGGAACAGTTTTACGCTTCGTTCCTTGGCGCAGCGTTGGAAGCAATTCACCGAGGATGCCGCTCAACTACGACTTCAGCGAAATCAAAATGGGCTACCCACCTGCTGCGTCCAGTGCTGCCGGCTGCTTTCGATCGATGCCGAATTCGAAATCGACTGGCGTGTGTATTGCGCCCTACGACGCGTCAAGGCACGCCCGCCGTCAGCAACCCAGGAGTTTTGCTCCTTGTAACAACGGATTGACCCCAAGGCCGGCCCCCCAAACCCAGGAAGCCATTTTGAGGTAAGCGAATCTTCATTCAGAGACGGTTTTGTAACTCCAAACTTTCTGTGTGACATTGTCATGGCCCACTAGTCCGAATGAACGCATAAACCCAAATTCGGTTTCCATCGTGGACGATGCCTTTAAGTGTCACAGGAAGTGTCTGTTGTAACAATGAAATCTTATGTGGACCCGTCTTTTGCAATTCTCTACTCTCTCTTGCTCCGTTCGTTCCTTAGGAGCCTAACTAATACGGTTTTGCCTGGAATATTCCTTCATTTTTTATAGTCCCCATTTTTCACCGGTGACAACCACAGTGAACATGCTCATCCAATCAACTAGTCCATGCCATAGAATAATCTCACCGAAATATGACGTTTTAAAGCGTTTTCCGCCGTTCCTTCGCTGGTAATTTGGTAACACTTAAAGACCAACGCATTGTTTTATGTGAAAATTTCGGACACGAAAATCATCGTGAAAACTGCCTTAAAAGGCAGTGTTCACGATGAGAAAGCTTAACGTTTTTTTTTTCGCAGAAACGTAAGCTTTGAGCCTCTCTAAAAAAAGAGTAAGGATGGAGATACAACGAAAAACGGCCTGGAAGTGGGTAAAAATTTCGCGGTCCAGCCAACCCATCGGGCCACCCCGCCCTCGTCACATAACAGTTGTCCTGCTCAGTGTTGGAACAGTTGGTGTTCGTCTCTCCAAAAGAACGATAACCGAATTTTCACTACTTTTTATCCCGATAAATTCTAATATCCAAAAATGTGCATTAAACTATCTTAGCTTTGAAGAACATTAATGTTACACGAAACAGAAAAAAAGTCACTTACCCGAGAGTTCTGAAGCGCAAAAGGCCTTCCGACATATGATTCGATTTTTATCCGCAAAAAGCAATACACACGAACAGGCATTAAATATTCAAGAGGTTTTTTTTTGAACAGTTTTTTCTTCAATAATTTCAATAAGTTTGTAGGAGCTTTTCCCTTTTTTACCCCACTTTATGAACTTGCCTTCTCAAAAACATCGAACACTACATAGCACATAAAAACAGAAGTTCAGAGTAAAAAGTCTGGAAATTTTTTGCACATCCCGAAATTTCCCTGATGGTTTTTTCAATCCTTCCGCGTGGCTATGAAAGCGTCCATTTTCTGGAATCCCCGAAGCATTTTGGATATTTTGAGCACTGAGTATGTACATACTGCCACAAACCTACAACCCTCTACACATGGTTCTGCAAAACCTTCCGGAAATTCAGAAGTAGGCCCTAGTTCGAGCAGTACAGAGCTTTTTTTCTGTATTGTACTAGCATTGGTCAACACTCACCTTACGGGAAAAAGGTCATAAATTATTCCTGCATCACTTCACAGCTGGCAGAATTGACCACGACTAGGCCATACTCTACTGGACACATGTACTTTATAGCTACTACAACTCTGGCTGTTGCTCCTCAGTAGCCCACGCTCCGAAAACCGGATAATGGAGTGGTCATCTGGAAGAGGCTCTCTCTCTCAACCTCAAAATGACGTCTCCATAGGGGCCAGTTTTCATCCGCCGACAAATGGCCAGATGACAAGCATTTGAGAATGAATCAAAAGGATAGGTAATCGGGTACGGGGAGGGGGGCTGCGTCTGGATAACGACCATAAATCCTGTGCACTAATCCTCTAAGCTATTATCTAATAGGTAATCATCGGTCCGGAGCGGTTGGATCGCCATTCGACGAGCACTACGGTTTGAAGGAAATAGCCTCGATTTCCAGATGGAATCGGCTTCAAAAGTGTTCAGTTCCTACTAGGGTATTCCTCTAAGTCAGGCCGTCCATTACAGATAAAAAGTACTTTTCTAGAACAGTTCTCGAAAGAGACCATCAAAGCTGCCTATGTACTATAGCTTTGAACGAAGGTATGGGCTTCACTTCCTATTTTCCGCTGTTGATTAAGTATGCTCTTATAGATAACATATCAGTTAGATATCAGTCAGGTGGTTCTATTGGTGTATGAGAAAAGTATCTCAGATCTGCCTTCAAATTTGCTTATGATGCTTATTTGTGGTGCCGAACGCGAGTCTGAGGTCCGCATATCGATTTTCGATAGGTTACGGTAGGTTATGGTGTGTGTACGGTAGTGCGGTGAGAGCCTCAGACGAGAATCAAAACCTCCCTGTAGGGGTTACTTGTTGTGATGAAGACGACTTCGAAGTTAATTTGCCGATTTTTGAAGTACATATTCTCGATGGTTACGCCAGCTACCGGGCATCTTATCTACATACCATAACCTATAGAAGACTAAAGAATATCGACAAACGATTATCAGATTTGTATTCAGCACTCTAAACATGTCTACATTCGAGTTGTCAGAAGAATCCAAAACGAATTGCCAGGCTGACCAAAAGGAACAATTTTCTTATTAGTCAGAGTCACACAGAGTTCGCGTAATATTTTTAGTCTGATGAATGGACGGGTCTACGACGGTAGATCACCCGCGCGATTCGAAACCCCATTCTCCAATGAGGCCGCCAACCCCGCACGGCCAGCCGCTTGGTCTATGGGTCAGACTAAATCGAAGACGGAAACCGTACATACATATCTGAGTCCAGCTTCACGGATTATTGTTGAAATTTAATTTTTCTCGTTTATTTATAATTTCCTTTCATATGCTCTGGTCAGAAATGAATTCTTTAGTTTTGTATTCGTGATAATACGAACGGGAGAAAATTCGCTAGTAGGAGAAGATATTGGATTATGATATATGTATCAAAGGGATCTTAACGCGTCGTTTCTTTCGTGAAAGTTTATTGAAATTCGCCCTATGAAATTTGAAATTAGATGTATTTCTATGAAAATGTCCATACTCTAGTAAGTTCAGCTAAATTTATTACTCGAAGGCAGCGTTCACATTCAAAAACCGTATCTTACTTTTCAATGTTTTGCGTTGTTGAGTTCACGTAATACAGGATAAAACAGAAAAATTCACACTAAACCCTTAGACGCCAGAGAAAATAAAAACTTAAAAAAAAAACTTTAAAAAATAGTCCAAGTACCCCTGTTTGGTGTGTTGGGTGCACTGCGGATTCTGGAAAATCGAAAGTCGGAAGCGATTTCGCGTTTCAAACCTTGAAGGTGGGAAGTTTCTTTTCAAATTTTCCCCGTTGAAAACTCTCGAAAAATAGGGGAGACCAGCAGTCCTGCCGATAGAGGCAAGATCGTTGCACCGCGGCGAGATACCGACGAGTTTCCTATGTCATGATTATTACAATTGGAGCACGTTATCGTGCACTGCAATAATCGATTTTTTTTACTATTCTCTGCTTTGTTTACCCGTTGTTTACCCTTAGGAATATCGTAACACCGCGTGGCAACAATTATAATTGCGGAAAAGATCTTTAGATGAGACGTCCTTATTCCTCGTTTCGATAAATACGGAATATGAGCACTGTAGAGCATTGCTTTCCGCGCCAATCAACCGCACGCGACAAATTCGCCGCGTTGCTGCGGTAGAACTGCAGTACACCCAAAAAATAGCACGGGTTCAATGCAGCTGCATGTATGTGGAATCCTTTCTAAATAATAAGTATCAGAATATTCGGAAATTGTTTCTTCGGGTGGACAGCTTCTATTATAATTGTTATCCGAAGTATTTCAGATAATCTCAGAATCGCATTCTTCTGCTTTGTTTTTAACGGGATAAACTGCAATCAAAAAGTTCAAGTTAAAACTCGACTTATATGACATGCGAGTATCAAATTCCGTGTGAGCAAGAGTTTGTCCTACCAGAAATTCATCAAATTTTTAAATTTATCCCACTATCCGAATTATCCGGATCATTTCGCGGGCCAAATGCATGGTGTCAAGTTAGCATCGTATGAACGTTACAATAGGGTTCAATTGATTAACCATCTTCACTTTGAACATCAAGCTGAAACTGATTGGGAAATCCTGTTTTTGTAGTTATCCGAATTTTTTCACATCACATGTATAGCTTCAATACCAAGGGAAAGTCAAAGCCAACCTTAAAGGCACAGAACACCCAAAAAATAATTTTTCAGATTTCATGCTTGTATTGGAGAAAGCTACTCTCTGATCACAACGGTGTCTCTGGAGTTGTCCACAACCCCCTACGAACGAAAATACGGCTCTTGAAAATGCCTGCATTCTGAGGGCAAAAATTTTGTGGACGAGTTGTCTCGGGCCTGTATTTCTCTTCATTCGCAATCGATGCACGAGAGAAAAACAGGATGAGGAGATAGACTGGCAATGGATTGAAGAACGACGTCATTTTGAGAATTCATTCATCCACTTAGCCGCTATCGAGTTCGTAAGTCTGGTAGGGGGCCGGGCCTGTGGTGGTGAGCGAAGGAGGTCGGGCCTGTGGTGGTCGCTTATATCTCGCTTATTTGAAGGAATTGAGACCTCGCATTTGGCACATGTTTTACTGGAGGGGTCTGCTACACAATCAAATAAAATTCTCCAAATTCATATCTGAGGGTGTACTGTGCCTTTAAAGGCATCGTACACGATGAAAACCATGTTTGAGTTTTTGGTGTTTTCGTGTCGCTATATCCCTATAGTGACCACCTGTTGCAAAAGACCCCTCAAAAACGTCAACTTCTAAGGAAAAAAACCATTCTAAGAAAACTCAAAACAAATTTGAAGTTCGCGCCCACGTCAACTTGGGATAGTTGCGCGGAGAACGCAAGTAACAGTTTTACAATTCGTTCCATGATGCAGCGTCGGAAGCAATTCAACGGGGACGCGGTTCAGGTGAGCGATCGATTTTTCCTTTTCTTTTCTCGCCTTTCAGCAACCTGATGCATCCAGTGCTGCCAGCTGCTTTCGATCGATGTCGAATTCGAAATCGACTGGCGTGTGCATTGCGCCCTAAGACACGTCAAGGCACGCTCGCCGTCAGCAACCCAGGAGTTTTGTTCTTTGTAACAACGGATCGACCCCAAGGCCGGCCCCCCCCAAACCCAGGAAGCCTTTTTGAGGTGAGCGGATCTTCACTTAGAGACGGTTTTGGAACTCCAAACGTTCTGAGTGACATTGCCATGGCCCACTAGTCCGAATGAACGCATAAACTCAAATACGGTTTTCATCGTGTACGATGCCTTTAAGTCTCATATAACCAACACAAAAATTGCAACTAGTGACGCACACATATTTCTCCGATCGAATAGTGAACGTGCGAATTTTTTGTTTTCGCCTTCTCTCACTGCTGCTTTATTGGCTTCTACATAATCACTTGTGGGCTTGAATAAGGAGATTATTTGATTTACAGCTAGCATTACTGCGCACATAGTTCTTTCCGCTACAAAAACACGCAGCATAGTATTCTCTAAATGGAAAACAGCATACATTCTGATGTTATTATTTCAATTTGTAGGATTGTTTGTACAAACTTTGCCTCATTTGTCTGTACTCCATTTCTATGCGCTTAACATATATATTGCATCCTATGCTCTACATTGCTCCTTGCATTCTTCAATTGTGGTGCGCGCGAAGCGCGCACCAGATTTGGTTTTGAATCGGCCCCGCGCGCAACCCCTTTTTCGAAATCTTAGTTGAGAGTGAACGTAGAGATTAGAGCTAAATTGCATTAAAATGAGCGCAGAAAGTTGATATGAGTACCCAAAAATGGTTTAGAACGGTTCACTAGTTTTCGAGTAAAAATTGAAAGACCGCGCGTTTTTGTTGTTAATCTCCTTTTTTCAGACGGCGTACACGATCTTGTTGGTACACTTAAAATCGAGCTAGGGAGCTCATTTTCGGATAGGAGGCTGGAAATGGATGCAGGTCGCTCATGTTCCAATTTGACCTTGATACCTTAACCCATTCACGACCACGTGTCCCACCGGTGGGACACGCGTTGACTACCACTTCGGACCGCGTGTCCCGCCGGTGGGCCACCATTTTCAAAAATCGATTTCTCCGTCACAAGAAACTACCTTCGAACCTACATATGATCAATGTATTGACCTACCCAATACTTGAATAAAACCTCGTGGTCCATCAGTAGGTCAAGTGCAACAACATATCTAGACTTTCATAAAATCAGGTGCGCTGAAGAAGAGGAAAAAACGGCTGTAAAATGACTTCAAAAGCACCTTACAATTTCTTTTGTCGTCTATTGCTAGTTTTTAGGTTGCTTTGGAGGAACATATCGTTTGAAACACATTTCCTTTTCTAAAACCGTCGCAGCTCAGTTGACCCCGTTTTGGTTTTGAATAATTGTTTCTTGATAACGAAAGCGTCTCGGAAGCTCAAACTGTGACACTGTCCGACCCTCGTTGATAGCTACAATGTAGACACAAAAAAGGGAAAGCAATCACTCGTGGGACGCTATTCAAGCCAGCGTGTCCCACCGGTGGGACACGTTATACGGTGACGCAATATTGCACGCGGTCCGAACGTGCAGCCACCCAAAATTAGGCGTGGTCGTGAATGGGTTAACTTTGAAGGGTGCCTAAAAATCTTGGGTTTATATACTAAATTAGCCGTGGAGCACGAAAACTGCATTTTTCTGCTACGGATGTGGAGACCGGGGTGTGTGGGTGAATCTGCAGCCAATCAACACAGGTCGTCGGAGATAAGTACTGAACTTGTCCGAATCCGTACTTTTGACACATCATCGATCGATAATCAATATTATCGATTTTCGCATTTTTTGCACAAAATGCGGCTAGGAGTGGTGATTGCTGATGGGATTGGTTTTCTTGGTTGGAGAATTTCGCTCATCAGTCATTATCGATAAATACGGATCAATAATATTGATTTCTTCGCCTGTTGCACAAAATGCCGCAATGATTTTTGATTGTTGATGGCTCTAAGTCACCTGCTTGGGAAATTCTTCTCATCATGCAAGATCAAATATTAATGATCAATAATATCGAGTTTTCACGTGTTGCACAAAATGCAGCAATGAGTGGTATTTTTTATGGTTTTGGCTAATAAGTTTCAAAATTGTACTCATTCGACAATCTCGTTGTTAGATGTTTCATCATTCCGAAATGAAAATCGTTGAGCAAAATTGAAGTCAGAAAGGGAACCTTTGGGAAAAATATGTGAAATTTCTGAAAATTTAGCTTCCTGGCAAAAGTAACGATTCGGTAATGATAAAAAAGTTTCAAAAATGTCTTGAAATATCTTTAAAAAATGATTTGGCGCAAAATAGCCTCGAAAAAAGAAAAAGTTAGGAAATGAAGTGAAATAACCAAAAATGCGATTTGGTGGTCGATCATTTCACAAGCTTCTCCGTTAAACTTATCAAAACGAAATCAAGCGCGCAACGGAAACATTAAGCCATTTTTGAAAGCTGTTATAAGGGAATCAGCATAGGTCAAGCTAGGTGAACGCAACGTTCCATTCCATATCGTGCTTGATTTCGTTTTGATAGGTTTAACGGAGAAGCTTGTGAAATGATCGACCACCAAATCGCGTTTTTGGTTATTTCACTTCGTTTCCTAACTTTTTTATTTTTCGAGGCTATTTCACGCCAAATCATTTTTTTTAAGATATTTCAAGACATTTTTGAAACTTTTTTTATCATTACCAAATCGTTACTTTTGCCAGAAAGCTAAATTTTCAGAAATCCCAGTTTTTTTCTATTCGTGGTGTAGGAAAAGACATTTACGCAGGTGCGCTCCTAAAGACATTCAGTTCACAGGGCTCATTCACATTAAAATACCGTTTTGAATTTTTTCGTGTTTGTGACAGGTTCACTCGATCCCCGAAGATTTGGAAAACCAAGTTTTTGCGTTGCAGGTGCGTGACAGTACATAAATAATCTGTGCTAGACACGAATCCTAGGTCTTTTGTCTTTAATTAAAGGCATCGGACACCCAGGAGATTATTTGAGTATCTCTGGAATTGGTTAGGACCCCCTATGAACAGAGTTTTGGCTTCCTAAAGATGTCTATATTTTCAGGGTTTAAAATTGGTGGACGAATTGGAATAATGTTATACAGCCCACCGCCCCCCCCCCTCCATTCGGTCCTCGTAAACAAAATTGATGGTAACTAATTGATAAAGGGTAGGGTATAAAAGAAGTGGAGAGCGGTGTGAATTCATTCACACACCGTTCTTCTACAAGAGTCAGCAGTTTAGGATCTGCCTTGACTAAAAAGAAGGAAAACAGCACTACCGGTGGCCAAGATATCCTGTGGTGGTCGCTTATATCTAGCTTATTTGAAGGAATTGATATCTCGTATTTGGCAAGTGTTATATGTATGTACAGGAGGTAAGTACTACACAATCAAATAAAAATCACAAAAATCATGTCTCAGGGTCTACTACATATGCCTTTCTGGCGTAGCCTACCTTGATGTTTCGGAAATCGACAAATGCATATCAAATTCGTGTTGGTTGTTCCTAATAACACCCATAGAAAAATTTTGTCCTGAATTTGATATTTGGAACAAACTACCGTATGACCACCGTAACATACCGTAATCCAACAAAATTCGATAAGTGGACCACAGATTTATGTCAAGCAGTCCAAATTACTGGCATGGAGAAGCTTTCAGACAATGTCCGCAAAGCATTCTAGAAGTGGTCAAGAGTCGCTCTCTGGACGAAATCAGCCGTATTCTTGAGAAATTCCACAAATGAAGCTTACTAAGGAATGACCACACCTGTTTGTCAGAACTAAGCATATAGCCATGTATTTCTGATCGGCACACCTTCCGGGTACTTGTAAAAACCCTATTCTAGCTGCTCGAGTAGGGATAAAATTTTTTGAGATTTCGATATAAAAAAAAACTTCAAAAAGCCCGAAATTCTCTAAAAGGGTATGTTAAAGGCCCTGAACACGAATATGAGTCATGTTTTCGATAATTCGAACGACAAATACAGTTTACGGCAGATAAATTTTATTTTACCTACAGAGCTCGCAACTTCTACGCCCATAATTTTTTCTTTTACTATTACTCGGGCAGCTAGGATAGGGTTTTTATGACTACCATGGAGGTAGTCGATCAAAAAAACCTGGTCTCATGGATAGTTCTGACGACCAGTTCTGGTCATTCCTTTGTCAGATGTGTGATAAGCTCCCAAGTAAACCCCTACAAAAAGTTTTGGGCTGATCCAGAAACAATATCGCTGCCCACCCGAAATATTGCCGCTCGTGTACCCCTTTTTTCTTCGCGGAGTTATGAAAATGTCTATTTCTGGAGATCTGTGTATGGGGAATCTCTTAGTCATTCAGTAATCTCAGACAACAGGTGCGGACTGACCGCTGGCAATCAAGGCCTCTCCGGGCGGTACGCCGGCAAGTTGCGGGCGGATCGCTGCTCACCGTGGCCTTGGCGGGCGGATCGCTGGCTACCAAAGCCCTTGCGGGCGGATCGCTGCGTTTTGGCGGGCGGATAGCGGCACCTGGAAAACTTGATCACGCTAGCGGGCGGATCGCCGGCAAGCTCCAAAGCGGCGATCCGCCCGCACCCTGCCAGCGATCCGCCCGCTAGGGCTTTGATAGCTAGCGATCCGCCCGCCACTGCTTTGATAGCCAACGATCCGCCCGCTCAAATTTTACACGGTGAAACTTGTCAATCATTGACGAGTTCTTTTCTGTTATGAGTATCATGCTCAGAGTAAGCAAACCGAAGGGTATAAAAGGCGCTCCATTGCACTGAATGTTCACTCGGCATTTCGAGTCCGATCCTGGAAGGTGACTTCAAGTCGATTTCGAAGGATCACTCAGAAGCCGAAGAATAATTTTTGGCAGCTGAGGGGATGGTCCCCACGGCTAGGGGGGGGGGGTGGTCCCGCACACGGAGACCGTGGTGGAAACCCACGGAAACCAAAATGTGGCATCGAGGGTGGATCGCTGGCTAGTGGCGGGCGGATCGCTGACTACTGCCGGGCGGATCGCTGACTACTGCCGGGCGGATCGCTGGCTACTGCCGGGCGGATCGCTGGCTACTGCCGGGCGGATCGCTGGCTACTGCCGGGTGGATCGCTGGCTACTGGCGGGCGGATGGCGGGGGGGGATGTCGATCCGCCCGCCAAATGCCAGCGATCCGCCCGCGCCTACTGTCTGAGATGTCTGAACACGAATTTTTGATACACAAGACTACCTATACTTACATACATCATCCAGAACATGGTTTTCTAAAGCATCGGGGTGTATGTAAAACAAGCCATAGTTAGACCTTCGAAATAAACTCTAGACCTTATCCTGGCTCCAATTCCGAAAGCTCAACGACAAGTCTCCGAAAATTAAGAAATTGTACGATTGAGTCTTTAGATAACCTCAGAGAACTTTGGGACAAGATTGTACGATTTCTTTCCATCCTAAGGTCATAGAACATTCTCGTAACCATGACAGGAAACTTCAAATCTTCTTTCTGACAATTGAAATGCATTGAGACAACTTCTATCGTTTCCGCAGCGTGCTTGCTTCTGCCTTGATAAGTTAAACAGAGAATCTTCCGAAATCTGATTCCTCGTGTGTCACATTATTACTGACCGCCTAATCGTATTTTCCAGCCATTTCATTACATTTCCCGGCTTTTTCTCCCGTTTCAGGTTATTCTGCGTCAAGTCGTTTTCTAAAAATTTCAAGACATTTTTTGTTGGCTTTTTTGAATCCTCATTTCTCGCAAACATGATGTAGCCAAATCATGACTTCTGCCAGGAGGCCTTACTTTTAGAAAATTTATTATTGCAAAAAAAATTGTAGCCGCATAAAATCGAAGTCCATTGTAGCTTAGTGTGTATGTATTCACATCAAGAACGCTCATTCTCCAACTATTCAACTCCCTCCGCCTCAGGCGGCACCGCACGTGTCTTTCCACCTCCCCTTCATACCTGTATGTATGTATCACGCACTAATGAAGTGGACATTTGTACTTCTACACCTACTACTACTATGCATATCATTGGGGCATGCTGTCTGTAAATCGAATATGCCCCTGCACATGTGTATTGGCTTGCTAGTTACTACATACCTACTAGTATGTAGTAGTAGGGAGTTGATTGTCGTCAATCAGTGGCCACTAGCCACTCACCAGTCTCATAGGGTGCTCATTTGAGGTGCATAGGTGTGCATGTGTGTATGTGTGTGTGCGATCAGGGCATTATCGGCTTGACGAGTCTAGTAATGACTAATTTCATCGTGGCTGACCTAATGACCATGTGGCGGCGGCGAGGAGTTTCATATGTGTGTGTGGTCCCCCGCTGCCTGCTCATATATGGGTGGGCTGCTCCGACTTGCGGGTGGTGCGACTCACTGACAGGTGCACGTTAACGAGCTTCACCACCGGCACCACATCATTGAGGTGGCTTTGGGTAGCATGAGAGGGTGGAGAGTCAGGTAGAGTAGCCCCTATACACGCCACGCACCTGCCTTCTCGTCCTCCTCCTCCTCCTCCTCCAGCTTACCACCCGTACGCCTACACCCCCGCCTTAACTGCCCTCGGAGACCCCCGAATCATCATCCTTCGACCAATAATTTTCATACGCCTCAATACATCTCGTTCCACTTCCGAACGTCTGCTCTGTCCTTTTGCTCCTGGATTTGCCTGCAGCTACAGGGATTTCTGTCCTTACTGCATTTTCCTTTAGGTCTTCATTTTTTTGCGTCATATTGCGCTATCTGCACTTGAAATATACATAAGGGGTTTTTAGCACTGCCTTGTGACAACACTGATTCCCAGATGGTGACCAGAATTTTTGATACAAAGGGTACTTAACATTTCGAAAAAAAGTTGCAACGTTTGAGAAATGCCAGACGATTAGATGCTTTTGGGGACGAATGAGAATCTGCAAGTATTGGGTTGATGAATAAGTGCCCGCGTTGTTATGGTTTTTTTTCTCGTTGTTTTTGGCTTTTCCTTGGCAATGTGTGATATAGCATTCGAGATAAAAATATTTCCTCTATCTAATGCCTCTTGTCGCTTTCCATTAAATTTAATCATTTTCGAATTTTACACTAAATGCATTGTGTGGTCCAGGTCCGAATATTCTTAAACTTCACATTTGCCTTCTGATAGAGCTCCAAATCAAAAACGATTGATTGAACGAGAAGTAGATGAGAGCATCAAACAGTTTTGCGGAAATTCTCCAAAGGCAGTGTTAGCGATAAATCCTGGATGTTCAACTCTTTACAGATTATGATACATAGGTCTAGAGCTTACTGTCACCGCAGCATCAGGAAGAACTGCGAAAAGTGACGAGAAAGCGTTTTTTTTTGCATAAGCAGGACCTCTTGTGTGACGTCCTATTTTTTAGAATGTAAGGATTGACCGATGTGAAGGAATGAAGTCTTTCCATGTGATAACGTGA
Source organism: Aplectana chamaeleonis (assembly GCA_029168955.1). Classification (NCBI taxonomy): domain Eukaryota; kingdom Metazoa; phylum Nematoda; class Chromadorea; order Rhabditida; family Cosmocercidae; genus Aplectana; species Aplectana chamaeleonis. Next base: position 177,854 of record JAPDOI010001035.1, on the reverse strand, counting down.
TCCACCTTATCCACTGCTACTATGTACTTATTAAAGCACTTACCATTGTTGATCGGCTTTTTACGTGATCAAGCTTCTTCAGAAAGGATTACTTTGGGAGGCGGGGTGGCCCAATTAGTTGACTAGCCCACGCGGTTTTTACCCACTTCTCGATGATTTTTCGTGATTCTCTCTTGACTAATTTCATCATATGTTCCAAAGCTCACGTTTCTGTGAAAAAATTTAAAAGGTTTTTCCATTGTGAACACTGCCTTTAGGGCAAGTGCATACTTCCCGCTACGCTCGGCAGCGACAGTGTATACCATCTATATCGATTTTCGGTCGATATGGATGACAGACACTATGTCGCGTCGCCCGTAGGCCTTCAAAGAGGTAAACTTCGCGTCTTTGAAAAAGTTGCTGTTTTTGCGATTGCTCTCATTCAAGGCACGAAACCTCATGGATGAGTACTGTAGGAATTTTCCTAATGACAAATATTTATTTTGTCCTTCATCCACTGCTTTTTGCGAAGACTGATCTACGGGTTACTTTTTCAATTTTCTGTAAAAGCAGTCGATAATTTATAAAATGTTGCTTCGCTGGTGGTCAGTCCTACGTTGTTGAACGTCAGCAATAGTCTTCTCTATTTGAGAACATTTGTCCGTCTCAGACTGATATGCTACTGTCCTGATAGATCCAAACTTTTGAGTCTCTTGTAGTTGTTATTAATCAATTCTTTTATTCGTTGTTTTATTTTCAGCATCGGTTTTTGTTTTGTGATTATTTTGAGCGATATTGTGCACGCCATTGAATTCATATCGAATATGAATTACACTCGAAGACAAGACGATTCAGAGCACAGTCACGGAACGTGCTGCTAGGTGAGCACGTGCTCCTATTGTGTTTCAAGTTATAGCACGTGCCCCAACAAATAAACGTTCGAGGCTTGTATGATACTCATTCAACTCTATGGCAAAACGATTTTCCAAAAAAAGGAAAGCATACGACGCACTTTTGTGGTGGGAAGTCGATGTCGGCGGCGTCACCGGTTCAATTACCCAACTTTCGGTACTTGACCCGCCCAGCCGCTAGAGGCATAATTTTCTACCGCTGGCGGGCACAGAAGGTGCTCGGTGAGTTGGATGAGTGGCACGTCAGTGTGCCGGCCGCGTCGCGTGTTGGTGTGCTGCTAAAATAGCGTTTGACCACCTTGCAGCACGTGCTCCTGCGATTAAGATTTGCAGCACGTGCTCCTGCGATGAAATTCCGCAGCACCTGCGGCTGTTTGGCGCACGTGCCACTGCGATAGAGCCTTCCGATGGATGTGTTCACTCGAGTTGAATGCATATTCGACACGAATTGAATGCGGCGATTTTTTAAGATGTTCAGAGATCCAATCTTTCGAGTTTTCGATTGAGTCAAAAATCGAATAGTATGGTATATTCGGAAAAAGGATCGCGATAGTCCGAGGCGTAGCAATGTCTAGTAAACATTGTCCCTTTGAAGATTTTCCAACAGTTCATTTTTGTTGTTTTAGTGCTCATATTCCGATGCGTCATTGGCTTAAAGTATAATTTTCAACGATTCAACAAAACTAAGATTTTTGCTATGCCACCAAAAATCTCAGCTCGCGTGAATGGTAACTCAAAAGTCTTGGAATAGCGGTGCACTGAGTGAGTACATTGACGCGAAATGTAGTGTATAGAAAACATTCTGCGTCATTCACCACCTAAAAATTACTGACCGAGAAACACCTGTAATTTATTGCTGACATTTTTTTTTCGCGCTGACGCAGTAACAATTTTCTGAAATGTCTACATGCACTGTACTTCGCACTTATAAGCCATCAAAGTTGAAGGGTTAGTACATACATTCTTCAAGCTCCTAAGCGATTCAAATTCATTCCCTCCGCTGGAGAAATTGTGTCGGATTATATTTCTACTATTACCAGTTTCTCGAAAACAGATCACCTGTAAAATAGCTGTGGATGGCCTTCAAAAAAAAGAAAGTCTTGTAAAATTCATTTCAGTGTTTTTTTTTTGCAAAATTCATTTCAGTGTTTTTTTGCAGATTTTTTTTGAGAATGGGGAGGGCCGTAATCTGAATTCCTGTTATTCCCGATTTTGAAGAATAGTGAATTTATGAGCTAAAAATTAAATTTTTACGTCAGAAATAGTTTTTCAAAATTTCAAACGGCCTAGTAAATTACCAGCCAAAAACATCGTTTTCAATGAGCTTTTATGATACTCCGTAATCACCATGATTAATACTAAGTCTACGACCCAACGTGTCGTAAGAAGAGCTATGGTTATTCGCATTGCCCTTTAAGCGGCATAGCCCTAAAGACATGAAACATTTTCAGAGGTAATTCCTGAAAAATCACGAAAAACAAGATATAGACCCATCTTGAATTATTCAACTATATATAATTTCTTTACTCTATCTGTGTGTGTGTGTGTGTGTGTGTGTGTGTGTGTGTGTGTGTGTGTGTGTGTGTGTGTGTGTGTGTGTGTATATGTGTGTGTGTGTGTGTTAGGGTGAACGGAAATTTCATCCGTCTGTTTTCAGAAATAAAGTGATATGATCCGTAACTGCGCAGTTGTCTGTAGTTGGTAGAACTGGTGGACGCTTTTAGGCGTTGGTGGGAATGCAAAATGGACAATTCTAGGATTCGAGGCGCCATAAGCCATTATAAGTGGGCGGGGCTTGGTGCCAATGCGAAATGGCTATGGGGACTCGGGCATTAGTGCAGGGAGTATCGTGAAAAATGGGCGGGATTTCGGGTTCACACTGGAAAACGAAATGAAAGTGCGCGGGACTCCGGGAACAACGCGCAGAACTTCGTCAGAAGTCAGTAGGGCTTTGGATCATTACTTTGTAGGTCGATGGAGGGGTCGCACTATATTTGTGCCGCGCGAAATGCGCAGAACTGTTTCAACTCGTTCGACCCCTCATTTTTTCACTTGTCTGTCCACTTGGTCAATGACACACGATTAGACGCCGTTTATACTCCAGCCGCCGGGCGGCATGGCACCGTGCATTTCTGCATTACTGATCACGCGGCGCTGCACGATCGATACCACAGGATTGCACATAACCGCGCAGATAGACGACGGAAGTATAAACGACGCCTTAGGCACGCCTACAAGTGCGCCGCGTAGCGGCGTGGATGTGCGCGCTAGTTCAATTACTCAGACATTGGGATTGGCTGACCGTCGGCATTTGTCTGGCGATCAAAAACCATTCCCGGTGTCGGACAGCCATTAGCCGGCGGTCCGCCGAAACCCTGCCAGCGGCCCGCAAGGACGCTGGCCGACCGCTGGCAGTCTCTTGGCTATTACCTAGCAGCCCGCTATTGAGCAATCATTTGCCAGCGGTCCTCCAGTCTCTTGGCAGTTCGATGAATCGGGGTGGGTTCCTAACCGCTGATCGTTGCGTAGGAGATCGCCTTCGCAACGGTCCGAGGTGAGGCACCCCCCCATCCCACGCCGAGGGGATTTTTCCCCTCAGCTGCCAAAAATATGCTAGTCTCTGTAAAGTGACTTCAGGTCACCTTACAGGGCCGGCATCAAAGTACCGAGTGAGCACTCGTTGCACTGATTCGCCTTATATGCCGGCTGAGCTTATCAATGAAATCAGAGATCAAACTATAACATGTTAAAACGTGCTCTCTCGAGTGCCAGCCATGTTACGACTCAGTGCCAAGCGAAGCCCACTGGGCGACTATGCGCCAGCCGAGTGCCGATTGGTGGATAACTGCGTTTTCATGCACTCGGAAATTTCGACATTTGATCGCCCTTGTCAGCTGAATGCAAGCTATCACGCAGTTTTCAGGCAGCTGGCACATTTTTGCCAGCGGTCCGCCGCTCGCACTGATTGAGATGCCAAGTATGAGCCAGCTGTCGGCTTCGTAATTGCCCATTGCCACCTAAACGCCAGCTATCATCCAGCTGTATTGTAACTGTCACATATTCGCCAGCCGTTCGCCGCTGACATTAAATGACATGACGAGTGTATGCCTTCTGTCGGCCTCGTGATTGTCATTGGCCAGCTAAATTCCAGCTGTCACCCAGCTGTTGAGCAACTGGCGAATTTTCGCCAGCTGTACGCTGCTTCCAATGCCTAAGTACATCGCCCTACCAGCCCAGTTTCTAGAGGCATAGGTCATGGATTCTTTGCAATGCTCCAATCCATCATCGACTGCACCTTCGATGGAGGCTGTCCTCTGGGTATGAGTTCTTCTGCAAAGTTCGAGCGTGTCCAGAACAATTTTACTAGAAAACCGGGTGTTAAGGACACAAGGTTTTTTGTGTGCCCGCATTCCTCCTTCCAGTGAGCGTAATCGTACTTTCAACTTGCACTCACTTGCTTACCTACCTTGATACCTTGATACCTTGATGATCCATCTTCACTGCGCGTCGCCGCCGTGTGGACCACATCTCAACCAGCTCGACCGATCCCGAGCAAGGGACATCCAGTGATGGTGATTTTCAGGAAGCCCTCGCTCGGTGCAGAACGTCTTGACTCTGCCTGAAAATACAGAGTTCCATCTTGTGGGAGGACGGCCTAGGGGCCGGTGGCAATCACGTGGTAACCAGACTGTTGTACGGAGGCTCCATCGGTCATCCATGCGGCGCAACACGTGTCCTGCCCATCGGTGTTTAGACTGGGCCATGAACAGAAGAGGGTTCATTAACTGCGACTGCTTTCGAAGATCGGCACTGCGTAGGCCACCAGCTCGCTGGGCACGACGATTAGTCTTCAGTAGTCTGCGTTCCAAGGCCCTGTGAGCTGTCCTTATAGCCTGTGTGGTCGCCTTCGTTTCCGCCCATGTCTCGGTTCCACAGCACAGGGCAGGTAGCAGCGTGGTGGCGAACAAACGTGCTCGTTTCTTCACATCCCGCAATTTGTCTGTTACCTCCACTATCGATCCAAGTGCAGACCAGGCCGCTCGTCGTCTCCGTCCGATCTCCGTAGACAAGTCGTTTTGCATGTTCACCTCTCTTCCGAGATAGACGTAGCTGTTCGTAGTGGGTAGGGAGTGCCAGGGAGACGAATGGGGCTGTCGTCACACCACTGGTTGCGCATCACTTGGGTTTTCCTTAGATTCATTGTAAGGCCAATCGCTTTTCCTGCAGCGTCCAGTTCGTTAAGCATTCCTTCGACTTCTGCGGAAGACGAACCCAGCAGCACAATGTCGTCAGCGAAGCGCAAGTTGGATAGTCTGCACCCGTCTATGAGGATACCTTTGCCCTCCCAGTCGATGTGGCGCATCACGTCTTGTAACGCGGTCGTGAACAGCTTCGGCGAGATGGTATCTCCCTGTCTGACACCCTTTCCAATCGACACCTTCAGTTTCCTCTCGAATAGTTGAATAATGGTGTTGCTTCCGTTGTTGCACTCTTCCAATATTGTGATGTACTGAGCGTCAACACCAGCGTGGATGAGAGCGTTAAGAACAGCCGGGACTTTAACCGAATCGAATGCCTTGGTATAGTCCACGAAGACGAGCGCTAGAGGTAGATGGTACTCCCTTGTCCGTTCAATGACTTGCGATAGCGCCTGAATGTTATCAAGACAGTAGTAACCCTTACGGAAGCCTGCCTGTTCTCTGGGCGGGAAGTCGTTCAGAGCCTTCTCTATCCTGTTCAGCAGAATCTTTGTAAAGACCTTTGTACGGCACTGGAGAGTAGAGCGATTGGCCTGTAGTTGTTGATGTCATCCCGATCACCCTTTTTGAATAGGAGAATCGTTCTTGACGATTTCCACTGCGCGGGAACCAATCCTTGCGCGAGGTATCTGGAGAAGTGTTCCGCAAGAACTTTCCATAAAGGTGAACCACCCGCTCTGAGGGACTCGGTTGTAATGCCATCTGGTCCAGTAGCTGTGTTTTCCTTCATCCCTTTGACAGCAAAAGCAACTTCACTCTCAAGGATTGGAGGCGGGTCATCTGCTATTGCAGGTAGTGGGCTACGCGGCACGGACAGTGTTGAGTTGAAGAGAGTGCTGTAGAAATCCACCACAATTTTTTTCCATACCAGCGCGGGACGTGCAAATGCAACCCGAGGAATCCCGAAGTGCTGACACTTGTTCTCTGCGATCTGACAGCTCTCTCCGACAAAACCTGATGCTTTTCCTCTGGTTCACGGTGTCCAACAACTTCCGCGCTCGATATTGCTTCAAATCGCTCGATACCTCAGCTCTGCAAACTTTGCTGATCGTAACACGTTCCAAGTGACTGGTGTTCGGATCGAGATGTACCAGGCGGCGTTTTTCCAGCAACAGTTTAGTCTCCTTGCGCAGCCTATCAATTGGTTCCACTGCTCCAACCAATGAATTTTTTCGGCGTCCTTTATCTTGCGACACAGGTCCTCGTAATCGTCTGCAGGGATCATCAAAAACATTCCATTGCGTATCGGCTACACTGCGCTGCATCACTTCTGAATCCACGGTTCCGGATTTTGCTGCAAAATCTCTGACTAAGATGTTTCCTCGTAAAGTTGTTGTGAAGTCGAAGCTTTGCACGAAGCATTCTGTGGTCAGAGCCTGTCACGAATGATGGAACAGTGCCGACGTCTAGGAGGGCCCATCGCCGATTAACGAGAATATGATCAATCTCATTGGTCGTCGTTCCGTTCGGTGACTTCCAGGTCCATCTTCGACTTTCGGGCTTCTTGTAAAACGAATTACCGTGGAACATACGTGCGCTACACAAAAAGTCTGCCAGGCGAGAACCGTTATCGTTTCTGATGTTGCCTCCATACGATCCGATTCTTCCTTCTCCATCTACTGCTCTTCCGAGGACAGCATTGAAGTCGCCCAGACAAATCTTGTAAAAGCCTCTTTCTTTAGCTACTACATCCTCGAGTTGTCCGTAGAACTCATCGAGCTCATCATCCGCAGCAGCTGATGTTGGTGCATATGCGTTAATGATAGAGATTGCTGGGTGTCCTTTGGGCTTTAGTCGTAAAACGGCCAGGCGCGGGGAGTAGATGAAGTGCGAATCCATAGTATGTGCCATGGTGCTGTTGAGTAAGAAGCCAACACCGCCAACATTCCGTCCCTCCACTTTTTTTCCGAGAATCAACAATCTTCCATCTTTCAATTTCTGCACGGAATCTTTGTTCGTCTTTGTCTCCTGTACTGCTATAACATCGTAAAGTATTCGATCCGCAGCTCTCAGAAAGACGTCCTGATCCGCTTCAGTTGAAAGAGTTCGGGCGTTGAAGGAGCAAAATCGTACACAGTCGTGATGCCTGTGTTTGTCCGGTCCAGTTTGTCCGTTTCCATAAAACGTCCTGCGTACTCCGAGATTTGATCGCCCCTCACCGGTTGCCATACCTACACTTGCTTACAGGAGACGGAAATTCAACTAGATAGTGTTCCATATAATAATGCATGGTACATAATAGTAGCCTTCGACTAAGCGACTTTTAGTCCAGTACAAGCTCTACCACCAGAGCAGGTTCACAGAAACTCATGTCAATCGCACTTCTTTTCTGTGAGAACTGGCTCAGATTTCTTGAAAGTAAGCAAGAGATTTCCTATTTCTCACAACTTTCGAGTATTCAAAAACATTATTGATAGCTACATATCTATGCATGTAATTCCGACGTGACGCAGTAGACCTGAGTGGATGTCTCATTGTATGGTTCTTCCCGAGCATATTCCAGTTTATTCTTTTTTTCTCAATTTATGACTTATGTTCACATTATCCCGTTCTCGAATCTGATTCAGGCGTCTGTCCCTCTTTTTTTGAGTCGGATCGGATCGGATCCAGAAAAAAAATATTTTCTCTCATTCCTCACTACATACATACATATGCCTGAACCCAAATGGAAAATTCCGTTGAAAAAAGCGTGATTGGGTAACGTGTTCCTGGAAAATGGGTGCAAGAATACAAAATAACTCAAAAAATACTTTGTAAGAAGATGGATGGAGATTCTATTCGATCGTGTTACTCTCGAATATTTGAAAAAAAAATATTCTTCTGGATCTACTGTTATAAATGTGAAACCTTCGGCAAATTTTGTTGAATAAATACAGTTATGGCTCTTTGGGAATTGATGAGGCCTGGGAGTACAGTCCACGGCAACGGAAAAAGGCGGTGGTGCGGTTGCGTATTCTCACTAAGCGTACCGTTAATGTTCCTTTTGTTTCTTTAAAATTTTTGTGTTATTCCTGCATGCATCTATAGTGAGCACTCTCTTTGTATCAATGATACGTATTTGGGGGAAAACTTACCACTTTTACGCGTTTTTACTACGAAATTTCGGCAAAAATCAATAACGTGCCGCCGCTTGTGGCAGTACGTCCTCTGAGAAAATTTGCCGCTTCAGTGCCGGGAAAGTACCGCGACCCTCGACTATGCCGCGGTAGTTCCGTGTTTGTACCGCGCCGGCTTCGCGAATGTACAGCAGCGTACCAGCGTGGAGTACGATGTACTGTCCTGTGTGGTGAAACGAAATTGTAGTCGGTTCAATCATCCAAGTTTGAGGTACATTCTGTATTTCCTTGGGCGCAAAAACAGCGGTAACCTCTGTCTTTATCAGACAAGGACTTAACAACCGCAGGTGTGTACAATTGTTCTTAGGCTCCCATTGTTTTATTGAAATTCTTTATCAACTTTGTATAAAATACTTTCCCGGAGCCGCAGCGGCACTGCCGCGTTGCCGTTACGGCTCCGTGGTGGTGCCGCCGCGGCTCCACGATAGTGCCGCTTCGGTGCCTGTAGGCGCCGAAGCGGCACTATCGCGGAGCCGAAGCGGCAATTTCTCTCAGAGGCAGATGCGCAGAGCACTCTACATAGTTGAGGAGAAAAATATTTTTTCTTCTCTCAATTTCGAAGAAAACAATACAGAAAACGTTTAGGAATGGTACCTCTTCCTTCACACATAAAATACCGATAGACCCAGTCTTTTCGATTGATACACGCAAGAATTACAAGAAAAAATGATAAACACAGAGAAAACCACAAACTAGAAAAATAATATTAGCTGTAACCTTCTCGATTGATTGCGCAAATAAAACGGAGCCAACCATACCTACAGTATACTTGGTGAAATTTACGCAACCGCACTACCGCCTATTTCCGTTGCCGCCTACTGCATGTAAGCGGTCGTTTATACTCCTGCCGCCGAGCGGCACGGCATAGCGCATTTCTGTAACATTGATCACGCGGCACTGCATGATCAATATGATAGGATTGAACCTCGCCTCGCCGCTCAGCGGCGCAAGTGTAAAAGACCCCTATGACACATGGTATATGCTCTAATGCTAATTTCGAATATTTTTTAAAAGGTCATAAAATTCAAATATTATTGATTCAGTAGGTAAGAACAGGTGAAAAATCTTACCATTGCCTACTTTTCCTTGTATTTACTGCTGAGTTCTGAATTCGTTATTAATTCTGAACGTGACGTCGTATGCACTTGCCAGCATATTATGCCGATCTCAAGCTGCAAAATAACTCTAGTACGAACTTTTTCTGGAATGTTCTAGCATTTCTTACTAGCCATTATACCGAAACTGCTTGCATTACTGCTCAGTCGCCATTGTCAATGAATTCCTTGATCGTGTCACAAAATTTTTTAAATCGCTCTTAATTCCTTCATTTTTCTATGCACACTACATCGATCATATCTTGATGTTTTTTCTGAAAAAAAATGTCGCGAGGTTTTCTATCGTGCCGTTTCATTCTAACTCTGCCCAAGTGCGCCTGAAATATAGAAGCTTCAATTTGGAAACTCGAAAATCCAATTCCACGAATTCAAGCAAAATTCATTTTACTGTGCTTCTCTGGGCCTAATTCAAGTCCGCAATTGCGTCTCGACACGCTTTGCGGCCGCACGCGCTCGAGTTAGTCGAGTTCCCAGCGCCGAAACCGACTCTATGTGGCTTTTTTTATGGTTTTCTCCACTATTGTTTAGTTTCCAGTTTCCAAGACCCAACTAGAGTCAACAAATCGGCGGCTGCGGCGCTGGAAACTCTTCTGACTCGGAAGTGCGCGACCGCAAAGCGTGTCGAGACGCGAATGCGGACCGGAATTTGTCCCAGAGAAGCACGGTAGGTGAGCGTCCAAAACCTGTGGCTTGCCGATATAGACAGAATCAAGCTTTTGTGCTTCATTTCCATCTCTACCTTCCGCGCACGCCGCTGATTGTGTCATTCCCAAATGAACTGCGTCCAAATGTCCGCCCACGCGGCGTGCGTGCGTGTTAAGCGCGCATCGTCCGGAAGTTTATGGACAAGTTTCAGCCGGTGGAAAACGACTGCCTGCGGCCGTAAACATCCACATACTTTTGTAACAAAGCATTTTAGACAAAAGTTCGTAGAATTTTTTTGTGAGAAATTTTGTGGAGTTTAGCCCATTTGAATAGGAATTTTTTTGATTTTCTCCGTTTAATTAATTTTCGATTTGGTTCTTATATTTTGTGGAGAAGGCTGCATTAACTAATTCGTTTTGGGTGTTTTTGTCTTCCTGGACTCTCTTTTTCGTCAATAAAGCTCGAATTTTTTTTCGTTCATAAGTCTTGATATTTTTCCATGCCATTTTTACGTGTAACTGTTTTCACCTTCTCCAAATCATGTACACATTTTGCCAAACCCCACAAGCAAATAGCTACTCTTTCAAACTTAGTGGCATCGTGGATTGATAGATTACTCATCAAAAAAGGGATTTTAGCTAAACTGTTATTTCGAAATCGTTGAAAACATATCCTCCGATTCGGAATCAAACTTACTCTGTTCCTTCGCGCGTTTGTGCGGAGTGACGGAAGAGACAGCGAGAATATGTGGGGAGCAAGAGACGCAGAATACGCGCGCACACGCAAGCGATGAACGGAAATAAATTTCACTTCGAAACAGAGGATACATCAATTTTAAGAATCAAGTATACAAGTCTTCAATCGCATTCACCTTATTACATGTTTCAAACTGAGAACCGCTATATACGGACACTGGTTTGCTGAACCTACCACCTTCGAGCATTAGGATTTCTGAATCACGCTAGGCCCTGCATCAGATCCACCAAATGCAACATCGTGCTGAAGTCTCTCGGAATGAGACTGTCCGCCCACGCGGTCGGCGTGCGTGTCGAGCAGCCGTTGGGAAAGCATTTTCCTGACTAGCCTCACCACGACTGCAACTAGCTGTTTGAGATATAATGTTTTTATCCGTCTTATTTCCCTACTAATCAATTTACGGATTCGAAAAAAGCCTTTGCGACGGTCGTCCTACAGGCACGCCGACCGCGTGGGCGGACAGATTTTAGGACCACCTACCTTGTTCCTTAGCTGTTGAAAAATTTTTCCACTTTCTTAGAAAGATCTGCTAACTTTCCGACCTGTACATATGTTTGCGCATTTGAATGTTTTTTTTTGTTTGAAATCCTCAAACACCCTTTACAATTCAGATCAATGGTGGGTCTCTACTCTGACAGGTTGCCGGACCTGAACTGGTTTCTGAACATAGCCGCTTCTCCTGGCTCGCCAACTCTTCTTACACCAAAAAAGGTTGGTTTCATAAATACATAAACATTTTTCGAAATAAATAGAGATTAAAATATGTACGTATAGTCCGTCTCGTTGAGTCAGTAAGCCGGGACGAAGTTATTTAGTCAGTTCATCGGTTGATCAATACCCGTTCCACACACACTTTCTAGCGGACCTTCTTCCCCACGTTGCTGCGTCGCGTTTTCCTGATTACTTGACACGCACTGCGTGTATAAGATTGATAAACATGCGATATGTCTAATAACAACAAAGTTTTGCAAACTCCAGTCTCAGAGTTGTTTAGTATTTTCTTAGACGATAAAACAAAACAAAAAAATGCAATCAGAAATTATGCACAATTTCCAGAAACCTTCCGGTTTCTCCAAGAAGAAACTACGGCGGTCTTGTCAGCAGATCCAACATGTGGTGGATTCCGTAAGTTATACTCAGCTCTAGAAAGAACAGTAGAATTAAGAGAATCTCGATCAAAATAGGACCAAAAAAGTATTCAAATTTATTGATTTCAGTCTGGTCAAATCGACTTTCGCGCCACAAATATGAAACCACCACTGAGTTACGCTCAGCTGATTATGGATGCCATGGCCGAGCGGAAGGTAAACAATGTTCTCGTGAAAAAATTTTTAAAATCGGTATTTTTTTCAAAAAAAAAAGATTTCAGGTTGATAAAATCACTCTTTCCGAAATCTATGAATACGCCGCACGAAGTTACGCCTACTATAGAAGTTCAAAGGGGCCATGGAAGGTTAGTACTAATATCAATTCGACCGCCATACATTTTTGATCTAACTGATTCTTATTTTTTCATCAAAACTTTGTATCGATCTTTCGACGTGGTGCAATTTTGCCGACGAAATCGACAGATTTCATGTTTTTAATGCTAAGGGTTCTCTATAGTCTGAGCCGAATGAAATTCAAATGGTTTATTTAAAATTGACTTTTTGGAAGTTCGACTATTCAAATATTCAATTCGTTAATAAAAGAAACAAAATCTCGTCTCAGGCCTATCGAGAAATCAAAATATCCGGGTCTCGTTTGATATCTTTTTTTTGAATTCTGTATTAATTTCGAAGAAAGAATCTTGTAATAGAAAATTATTCGAAAATTTCTCGATTTTTCGAATAATCATAACTGAATTCAATCGAGAATAATATTTTTTCTACTTATTCGTTCATTCGGGATTAGCATAAACGCGTTGTTCAAATCATTCTTTGATATGTGATTCGTAAAATAGGAGTATAGAAAAATCAATTTAATAGAGATTTCATAAAAATCAATGACAAAGGTATACTTCTGTTATCGGGGCGAAATTCCTGTCCTCATTTGTGCACGACCGCTGTTGCATCACGCAACACGAATCGATATTTTCACAAGAATTTCTAGGGCTTTGTTCCCATAGTGCATACTAGGCTTTTTGGAGTTTGCCCTTCTGCTCTGAAACTACAATTGAATTAAAATCAGGTTTGAAGGGATAGAACTCGGATTCACACCTTTTTTTCTCATACTTTCGCAAAATGAGTGCATGAAATGGGGGCGTGGCAGGAGCACCAACTGACTTTTGGGTACTATTGATCGATTTTTGAGCGCTCTGCACAAAAAATTATGTTTTTCCTTTTTCGCATTAAGAGGCTTTCACCTGCTCTTTCCTCACTCTATGCAGCTCCTTATCAAATTCCTATTAGCTCCTTAACTCCTTATTAGTCACATTCAGGTGCCCGAGAATTCAGAGAAAATCGGATTTTTTCACAACCTTGCGAGTTAGCTGATTCTTTTACGGCTGCACTATTAGTAGTCGGTGTGCTTAAAGACTTTTCCCCTAGTCATATTGACGATTGAGCCGCTCTGAAACTACTGGTTACGTCAGTTTCCCGCTCCACCACAGCCCTTTAATTATACGCGTTTGTCTACGTGATTGTATAACCCTCAATTACTGTCATAGTACATACACAAGTAAGCGCATCTGTCAATGAATGAAATGTTGCAGCCTAAATGACTTCGGGATGCAGTTGGACGCTTTTTACCACAAAATCCTTCTCTATGTTAATATTAAGAAACATCTAAGGTAATGAAATCAATCGAACAAAGTGTTAAAAACTCGGGTAATGAATGCACAACTTCGATCAGAGCAATATTGGAGAAATGAGTACTGACACTGAGAGCAATTTATAGCGTTTAGTTACATACTTCAATGAAACTGTTGTTAATAGTACATTTCACTTGACAAATAAACGTGTTGAAACTATTACAAAATTAAATAAAACAAAAAAATAGTAGAACCTTAGCAACATGAAAATTGTAGAATTTCTATGCCAGAGTTTGAAAATTTTTAGGTAGACTTCTATTCTAGGTTAGAATAAAATTAAAATGAAAAAAATTGAAATCGATCGAAGGTTGGTTTCTTAGTTCGCAAAGTATTACGGCATATTTGCTTCTTTCAACACTAAGGCCAGTGTACAGTATATACCCTCTGGTTCCAAGCCAAAATTACTCTGTTCCATCGCGCGCGCGTGCGGAGCGAAGCTAGAGACAGCGAGAAAGTGTGGGGAGAAGGACACGCAGCGTACGCGCACAGACGCTCGCGATAAACGGAAATAAATTCCACTCGGGAACAGGGGATAACTAGCGTATTAGAATGATTTCGTAATGATTGTACTCAAGTTTTCCTTGGGAAAAAAATTGATGTTCCCCTACGAAATTACGTTCAAACCTGGAAATACAAGCGAGCTAGATATGTAGCCTAGCCTGGTCCGCTGACTCTGTGAGTCAAATCAAGACTATCCGCGAAATCTCCGCCATTTGGCCGCTGATTCTCCACGAAATTTTCGCTAAGTGTATTGGCTGGCGAAACTTTTTTCGATATCTGTGCAACCTCGAATATAAGTCTAAATAGATTTTAGGGCTCCTATTCGGGCTATTTCGAGAAGCTTTCGGAGAATCTAAAAAAAAACTCTTGCAGTTCGCCCTCAGATCGTCGTTCATACTCCCGCCGCCGAGCGGCGAGGCACAGTGCATTTGTGTAAGGCGTCGTTTATACTTCCGCCGCCGAGTGCCGCGGCGAAGTGCATTTCTGTAATATTGATCACGCGGCGCGGCATGATCAATATTGTAGGATTGCACGTCGCCACGCCGCTCGGCAGCGGAAATATAAACGTTCCCTAAAAGTATTGATCGCGCGGCATGGCACGGTCGATATCTTGGGATTGCGATTCGCCTAGCGCGCCGCTTGCCGACGAAAGTATAAACGGTGCTCAGAATCTCCTGAAAAGATAAAACCATCCTCTTTCTAGTTGACATGGCTTCCAATGAATGCCGATATTTATATTTGTTTTTTTTTTTTAAACACGGAAATATTGTTGCAGAACTCTATTCGTCACAACTTGTCCTGCAATCAGCTTTTCAAACGGATTCCTCGGCAAAACGGCGAAAAAGGAAAAGGATCGTATTGGACAGTCAATGATGCAAGGTACAAAATGTAAGCCATAAGGATCCTATGTCCTATGTGGATCTTTTTCGAAGAAAAAATACTCTCCAATCTTATGTTACTTTGACTTCTTCAGCAACAACGCGTCCAGCGCTTCAATGAAAAAAGCTAAATCAAGAGTCATCGAGGTGGATGATGGTCCCGTCCCAAAATCAACATCCCGCGTCAATTCCGCCGTACTCCAATACATGAACTCTATACGGAATCGTCCACAGCCTGTTGCCCCACATGGTAAGTTTCTTTTCTTGTAGAAGGTTTCTGAGATTTTTCCAGAAATAAACAGGTCTGAGGTCTATTGCAGCAATAATGCCGGAAAAAACCGGCGAAAAACGAGTCAAAACTGATCCGATACGGCCGCGCAAGACTTCATGCCCCCTCCGCCCACTTCCTTAGTGACCAACAACGAAACGGGCGGGACGGGCATGCCACATATGAGTTTTGCAGACGTACAAGGCCTTTTCTGGCTCGTTTTCAGCCGTTTTTTCGACATTCTTGCCGCCAAGTGCGCCAGATCTTTCAATTTCCAGTGGGAGCTTTAAGACAACATACTTCGGCCATAAACAATTCCTATAGATGGTTTTCCCACCTTTTTTCTGTATTTCCAGTTTTTCAGACATATCCTTATTCGACGAATCCAGCACGGCGGTTTGGGACGATCAAGTGCTTTTGAATTGTGAGTAAAGTTTCTAGCGGTCAAAAAGACTTATCCAAATCTATACTATATTAGTTCAATTTCAGATGAGAACAGTTCCCCGGCTGGCTCGTCAGTACAAATGGATCTCTCCGAATCGTCATTTTCGGATGTTGGATTCTCATCGGATGACCAGGCAGCATCATCCGAGTATCAATGGCAGAACGACTTCTCCTCCTATGATCTTGAAGGTGAACGACTAGGTTCATTTACAGAAAATAAGAAAAGTACTCACCCCTAGAAGAACTTTCTTCTAGTTCCCGATCCTTCTTTTTCCTGATGCTTTTTTTCTGAAGTTTTTTTGAGCCATGCAGGGATTTTCCCAACTTTTCCGGATCAGGCTTAGGTTCTCTCCGTGATTATCAAAGAGAGGGCCACAGCTTTGTGGGCCAGAAATTGGGGGAGGGGGGGGTCGCAGTTATCATAGTCACTACACAAATTCAATCTGTTTGAAGCGGTAGAGAAGGTTGTGGAAATTGAAAAAAATAGAATTCAACGTATTTGGAGACTTTATTCAAAAAACTACCTTTGAAAAAAAATATGCACTTAATCGCCAATTTTTTATTTGTAAGTCACACTCATGGCCCACCTTGGGCCAATGCCGAAACGAGGGCCGCAAAAAATCTCGAGAACGGAGGTGATGGGACCGCACCTCTCACGAACTGATCCCGGCGCCACGCCTTTCTCTGTTCCAGATTTTCGTAAAAACGTGGTTATGTAAAAAAAGCCCTACTTACAAGGGAAGTATAAAAAGCGAAGGTCGGATCTGCGAAAACGACTAGTATGGTTAGTATCTCTTCTGGCTCAATAGTAAAAATGCGCAGTATCCCGCCCCGAGCCGCGGCTCAAAAAAGTCATGAGCATTTTTTAAGCCTGGCGAAAAGGCATTTTTTTGGAGTTTCAAAAAATTTTCTCGGATTCAGCTCAAAAGTTGTATGTAGGGGTAATCTAGGGTGGCGAATACGAATCTGGAGTCCATTTGTCGAAACTTCAAGGTTTACTGTAGGTTACGATAGGTAACATGTCATTTAAGGATCAAAACCCACCTTAGTATTTTGAAAAACGACAAACGGACGTTTAATTCGTATTCTCCACCCCGAATAACCCCCGTATACAAAGTTTGAGTAAAATCTGAGGTTTTTACCAAACTACCGTATACCCACCGTAATCTACCGTAATCTGCAAAAGATCGATTAACGGACTCCAGATTCGTGTTTAGCACTCCAAATAACCCTCAGAAAACGATTTTGAGACATATCTATCGTAGAAAATCGGAAATATCGAAAGTGGCGTTTTTCCCTCGAAAATTTCCCCGGTTGGGAAGCTTCAAACGAAATTAGCCGAAAACATTGGAAAATTGACTAATTAACCACAGATTCGTGATCAGCGCCCCGAAAAACCACCCTGGGAGAATTTTAAGTCAAATTTGGACAATTTTTCTAAAACGCTTCCGGAGCCCTCAATTGGTAGAAATAAGCGCCCAACCGAAAATCCGTGCAAGTCCAAAACGCTGTTAGTCTGGACAAAGTACGGAAAATGTACCTTCACCCAAACTTTGCTCAGGTGGGTAGTTTTTGACGCTGAACACATTTATGAGGTCCGTTCCCGGATTTTCCGAAGACTAACGCGCTCTTTGGAAGGTACAAAAAGCACAAAAAATGAGCTTTTTAAGCTTGTAACTTCTTGGAACCTGCGGCTCGGGGCGGGATACTGCGCAGTTTTACTATTGAGCCACTAGAGGTACTAACGACACTAGTCGTTTTGGCAGATCCGACCTACGCTTTGTATACTTCCCTTGTTAGGGCTTTCTAAACCATTTCAGTTTTTTCTGGTTGCATGTGGAGCACACCCGTATGACGGTTTTTCTGCTTCCATGAAAAAATCTACGGTGTGGGCCTCAGCCGCGCGCAGCTAGATCGTTGTGGCGCAGGTCCTTATCGATTGAGTTCTAGGGGTCACCCAGCGCTCATAAGCGTGTCCTCTAGCTGCGTGCAGCTTACGCTCTGTCCCAAACAAGTCAGCAACTGTAGGGTTCGAAGAAACAGCTCTACCTCTGTGTCTCTGATTAATGTGCAACGTATGCAAATCACGTATGCGACGCAGGAGCTCCCTTATCGTAATCCAAAAAACAGAATTCATATATAAGCTGCCACTACCTTCCACTTAAAGGCAGTGTTCACGATAATCTTCGATTTTGAGATTAATCGCTAAATCGATTGCTTGGCCCCCGAGTAGAACTGAAATGACGAAGAAACCGAGAAAAACGCACCAGAAGGGCACGAAATCCTCAAGTATCAGCCCGCCTCTTAAGTATCAATGGAACTGTTCGTTGTGACAATGAAATCTTTTGTGGACCCGTCTTTTGCAATTCTCCATTATGCGTTGCTCCGTTCTTTCATTCGGGCCCTAACTAATACTGTTTTGCCCAAAATATTCTTCCATTTTCGATTAGTCCCATTTTTTACCGGTGACAACCACCGTGAACATGTTCATCCAACCAGACAACTAGTTCAGGCCATAGAATAATGTCACTGAAATAAGACGAATTTGTGCGTTTCTCGCCGTTTCTTCGTAATTATGGTAACACTTGGTTGCCAATGAATTGTTTTGAGTGGAAAACTCGGAAACGAGAATCATCGTGAACACTGCCTTTAAGGAATAGTATTTGCATCAATAGAAGGCATCACAAGAATTTTGATCGAAAATAATGCAAAAGAATGAAGTACATGAAAAAAAGATGATTCTGTTCTTGGGATTACGGTAGGACAGATGCTGCGTCGCGTACGTGATTTGCGTACGTTGTGCGCTCGTCAGAGACGCAGTGGGAGCGCTGCTTCTGTGGACTCTACGATCGCTGGCTCGTTTGGTACAGAGTATACTGTTGAAAAGAAAACATACTCACTTAAAATTACCCCATCCTCTGATGGCACTTGTGGGTTTTTACATACATCAAACCTCTTAATTTTGTAGGACTCCCCTTGACGCCATTTGTCGGTCAATTTGAGGAGTTTCAATGTGGTAACATCGATATCGATCCGAACACACCTCCACAATGGCAGGATGTCGATCAATACTATGATGAACTGATACGATTAGAATGCGAGGAACAATCATAGCTCAATTTAGTTGTGTACAATCTGTGTATGTAGACAGTTTTGGATAGCACATCCGGGCGGACCGATGGCGCTCATAGCCTTCTCGGGTGGATCGAGGGCGGACCACGTATTGGATGTTGTCCGGCCCGCCCGCCAATGGCCCTCGGTCCGCCGGGCATTGCTATCTGGTTAACTAAAGAATGTCATTAATATGTGTTTTTTGCAATATTGTTTTTTTTGCTGTCATTTCTTTCGTGTGTCTAGTCATCTCCCGTGCCACAACACTTCGGTTTCTTTCATTCATAATTATGTGTACCTAGTATTCTACTCTTTATTTTATATTTAGAACATTGTGAACGAAAATCGTGATGATTTCTCGTTGTTCATTTTCTTGCCATACATCTGTGTTTTTTGAAGAGGTTCTCATTATATTTTCGTGATTTCATTGCGTTAGGCAGGGATTACACTTCCCGCGACCAGCGAGAGCGACAGTGCACATCACGCCTATCGATTTTCGGTCGATATGGATGGTAAACATTGCGTCGCGTCGCTCGCCGTGACGCAAGTATGATCCCGGCCTTATCGTTGCATTTCGTTAATCAATACTGTGGTCATGCGAAAGGTTGTGCCATCGATTGGACGTCACATTCAATCAATACATGACTGTGCGGTGTTTACTAGAATTGTATGTACATTTTTCGCAATGCGAATTTTTTTTGTGTATTATATTTGAACACTTGTGTGGTCTTGATCTCGAATACAGTTTTAATAGAGAAAGTTTGTGCTTTTTCGAAGAAAAGGATGACAACTCGGATATGAGAATCCCTTGATTCTTCTTGGAAATTCTCTTTTAGACCAATCTGTTCCTTTTTTTATTTGAAAAAAAAAATCTAGTTATATTCGCAATCCCACTTTTTTTTCACTGAACTTGTTTTTTAAGCTACTGTGAGTGCTGTGAGTGTTTGTAACGAAAAAAAACGCAGTTTTACCACAAATGCCAAACTCGAACCAAGAAAAAAAAAGTCCCGAAGAGTTCTCAAGTAGATGGAGACGCTGCTGCCTCAGCGATTCACATTAATGCGAGCGAGCAAACTATGACGGTCAACATAAAAAATTAACGGGTTCTTTGCAGTTCGCCAAATTCTGCATTTGCAGTCCTTACCCAGCCTCCTTTACAAAGCCATTCAGTAAGCTTTTCCAAAACTTGTTCCAGTAAAATGTATTTTACCTTCATCCTGTGGGACATTCTGTAAATGAAAAACCAAACATGAAAAACGCATTTCAATTTTTTTGCGAATGGTTTTTGTTTGCGATTTTCTCAAATGTCGCGCGTACCGCGCATAGAGCCTGGCTCACAATGCGAGCGACGCAGTAGCATGTTTCGAATGAAGATAGACGTGCGACGCGATATAGATCGATACCCACCAATGTAATGTCATCGCCACGCTCGGCGATACAAGCCTAAACCGGGCTCGAGGCGAAACCGCAGCGCGCGTTGCAAATCATGGTGACTGTTCGCTTCTATAAGCAACCTTCAATGAGTAATTTGGATTCCATTACTATGCTCAGAAACTTCCACGATAATCTAAATCGCAACGCGTCGAAAGCTTCAACTTTGTGGGCGTTTTCAAGTGAATTATTTCTGAAAACTTAGCTTCCTGGCAAAAGTAACGATTTGGTGATAGTGGAAAAAACTTCAAAAATATTCTGAAATATCTTAAAAATTATTTGGCGCGAAATAACCTAGAAAAATGAAAAAGCTAGGAAATGGAGTGAAATAACCGAAAATGCGATTTGGTGGTCGATCATTTCACAAGCTTTTCCGTTGAAGGCAGCAGACACGCTTGGAAAAGTTGTTGAGATAACTACGTTTCTAAAGTCGCACGGCTCCTAGTAGACTGCTCACGCCGTTGAAAGCGTCAAAAACGAGTCAAAACTACGATCGAAAAATGTCTGCGACCCCGCCTCAAAATACAAACTCGTCCAGATCGATAGTACTAATACGGCCACTTTGGCTGGCTTTTGATGCTTCCAACGAGGCTAACGTTTCAGTACAGACTGTAAGAGTATATCGGGTTCTTTACCTCAACCGTTTTGTTGCTAATATTCGCTGTTTCAACAGCGCGCCGTAAAACTCGTCCACTTTCACCCTATACCAGAATAACCTTTATTCCTCTTGTGAAATGATCGACCACCAAATCGCATTTATTTCACTTCATTTCGTAGCTTTTGTATTTTTCCAGGCTATTTCACGCCAAATAATTTCTGAGATATTTCAAGATATTTTTGAATTTTTCTTCACTATCACCAAATCGTTACTTTTGCCAGGAAGTTCCCTTTCTGACTTCAATTTTGCTCAACGATTTCCATTTCGGAATGATAAAGCATCTAATAGACGAACTTGTCGTATGAGTACAAATTTTGAAACCTATGACTTACAACCATAAAAAATAAGACTCATTGCCGCATTTGGTGCAAAATGTGAAAAATCGATATTATTGATCATTAATATTTGATCTTGCATGATGAGAAGAATTTCCCAAACAAATGACTTAGAGCCATCAACAATCGAAAATCATTACGGCATTCTGTGCAACAGGCGTAAAATCAATATTATTGATCGGTATTTATCGATAACGACTGATGAGCAAAACCCCTCAACCAAGAAAACCAATTCCAAAAGCAATCA
Source organism: Aplectana chamaeleonis (assembly GCA_029168955.1). Lineage (NCBI taxonomy): Eukaryota > Metazoa > Nematoda > Chromadorea > Rhabditida > Cosmocercidae > Aplectana > Aplectana chamaeleonis. The sequence goes on along the minus strand of JAPDOI010001035.1, from coordinate 156,409 downwards.
CCACTGTTCGCCGCATTTTTCGCAAAAAGCACGAAAATCGATAATATTGATTATCGATCGATGACGGGTCATAAGTATGAATTCTGACAAGTTCAATACTTACCTTCGACGAACTGTGTTGATTGGCTGCGAATTCACCCACACACCCCGGTCTCCAGAGCCGTAGCAGAAAAAAGGAGTTTTCGTGCTCCACGGCTAGTATGTAAACCCACGATTTTGAGGTAAAGTTTAGAATTAAAGGTATCGAGTTCAAATTGGAATAGGAGCGACCTGCATCCATTTCCAGCCTCCTGTCCATTCTAGAAAACCATTCCAAACCATTTTTGGGCATTATATACCACTTTTTGCGCTCTTTTCAATACAATTTAGAGCTAATTTCTACCTTCAGCCTGAAATTAGATTTTGAAAAACGGGTTGTGCGCGTGGCCGATTCAAAACCAAATCTGGTGCGCGCTCCGCGCGCATCGCAATATCGGGAGTGAGATCCTGTATTATACCTAAATTCTTGTGTCAGCCTGATATTAGGCCGACGCATTAGAACCCCGAATGTAGAGTAAAACGTCACACATAGAATGAATCCACGTAATACATGATTATTTTATTTGAAATACTTTTCTTAAGAATGAAATCTGAAGTCATTGAAAACGACGTTCACTATACGAGCAATCCCGCAGAAGTGATTTATCTAGAAAGTGTGAAGGATTACCGACGAAAAACGGACAACAACTAAGCTGAAATCGCGTCGATCAGCCGGACCAGTAGATCGCCCCGCCCACGTCGTGGAAGAGTTGTCCATCTAAAGGGAGAGTTGCCGACAATTTGACTACTCTTTCTTTCTTCTTCAAACATGCGCAATAGAGCCTTCTTATTCGTGGAGCATTTTCCGAAGATCAAACACAAACCAACGTCTCATACCCAAGCAGTTTGAAGCGCAAAACTAGTTTTGAAACTTCGGAATTTGATTTAGCGAGCCGCACCGCAAACAAAAACCAGGAGTAATTAAAGATTTTGAAGAGGTATTTCAAATCGACATTTTCTCCAAAAATTGATGGTCTCATGGGGATTCTTCGCTATCACCTTATAGACTTGCCTGCGCAGAAAAACATTGAAAGTCCGGCCACTGTTTTTTTATTGGGAACAGTGCCTTTGAACGGAATGACCATTTCCAGTTTGGTTGTTGGAACGCAAAAGCCGTTGCAAATCGTGGAATATGAAACCGAAAATCGGGAGGACGGAGAATTTATGATCACGTGGACATTTCGTTTTCTGATTATTTTGTTTTTTTCTCATATTTTACCTACAATATTAAAAAATTGCGTATTGTTTTGTTACGCATTGCAAGACAAGTTCTGGGTGATGAAGGGGGAAAATAATTGGAAATAGGAAGTCCGCTCGTCGCTGGGCATTACAGATACATACATATGTAGACTTCACAAGACATGTATGTATGTATAGTCGCACCCAAAAATACACAGGTTAGATGATAATTTTCATTTTTCCGAATACTGTTTTTCGACGTATCTTAGCCTAATCTCAACGAGACTGGATGATAGTTCTATTGTTGGACATCATAGAGATAAGTAAGTAGCACTGAAACTTGAATGTATGGTTAGGTCCGTGGCTTGTTTCCTCAAGAAAAAAAACATTTAAATCTCACCGGCGGCTGCGAGAGCGGTTGCGTGCGCCGGCCCGTTATTCAATTCACACCGAGAAAAGAGCGCAGATGATCAGCTTATCATAATGCCAGCCGCCGGTGAGATTTAAACCGCCAACTCCAGCCAGGGGTGAGATTAAATTGTTTTTTTAATGCGGAAACAAGCCATGGACTTGACTGCATAGTCTCTTGAGTACCGGATTAAGTAACGAATTTGTTGTAATAACTCAAAATAGGTTCACTTCCCTAAAACGCGGCTATGAAAATTCCGAGCTCGTAGAATTTTTGTGTCATCAGGAGTCTTTCAAAACCATTGCGCAGTCATGAAAAATTGTGAGATCCTGGCACATTGTTCCGAAAAACAAAATTCATGTGAAAAAAAAAGAATTTTTTAAAGTTCATCTCTTCTGCATGATTAGCATTAGAACCATTCCAAGACATGCACTGCAAATACATTAAAAATGTTCTACTAATGAATGGATTTTGTCCATCTCGATTCATGCCGAAGCGAGATGCTCATCAGGGGCGATAACTAATAAATTAATCTCAAATTCATTTCCTAAAATATGTGACAAAACGTAACATCCTCTCAATGCTGTGCATCTGTTTTGATGGTTTTCTGATAACGAAAAAAATGGTTAGGGGTTCGGTATTTTTACAGCAATGTTTTGTGGAAATAATCTTCAAGGGCAGGAAACACGCCCGTAAACGTGGTCGAGATAATTACGGAAATGGAATGGTATGGCACAGAACACAACGCCTACACATTTTGAAGCGTCAAAAACGACCCACAATGACGCTACATAAGGAAGAAGTTGGCCATGCTCCTGTATCTGCTCGCCCCCTGTATTTGCGTCCTTCTCCAAAACAAGGGTTCTTGGCCATTCTCACCATCAGCGACGTTTGCGGGTGGTACAGATAGTGTAGTAAGGCCCTAGTTATACACCGGCGGGACGCTGCGGAAATAGCAAGACAACTATCACTTATATGCGCCCTAACTGCGCTCAGGCATGCCAAAAGGAACAGTAGTCGCAGAAAAACGCGCCGGAAGGCCGCACAGAGCAGTTATACACGCCGCGGCACCGTATACTGCATCCTTACGGGACCTGCCCTGTTGGAAATTTGCCAATTTCCACCAGCTGATTATTTTTCAGATTTAAAATTGTTAAAACATTACCAAAACAACATAAAGAGCACTGTAATGACGAGAGGAATTGATTATTAGTGCTATTCTGCAAATAAAAAGTGTCGGAAGCAAAAAAACCGATAAAACATAATTAAAAACGCCTGGAAATTTTTGTCCGCAGTATTGCGTCAAAGACGCCGAAGACGCAAGATTGCAGACGAATTCCAGATTCACGCAGCAGGCGGCGGCAATGTCATCGCGAGACGTTTTCATTCCGCTGGTGTATAACTAGGGCCTAAGTAAACCACATACATCGACGGCAGTGAGAGTGGCCCGGAACCCCTGTTTTGTGCTTGTGGATCGAATCCACACCGCGGGTGTGGCTAAAGAGCAGTTCGGCTGGCACAAGCGACGCCGCGCGCGTGTCGTCCTTTGGGCGCGTTAACCGAGGGCCCTCAGAAAAAGTAGTTGTTGTTCCATTTTAGCCGTTTTCCTTTATCATTTTTTGCATTTTCCTCATGTTGTTGTTGTGTCAGACGTACTGTGGCAAACTGGGGCGTCGACAATAGGTTGATCTGCCCACCATGAGTCACCGCTGGCCAACGCGCCGATATTAGGCGGGGCCGTGGCCGCGAGTTATGATTTCGTCGATGTCGAGCTGTTGCACAGCTAGCGCTCTAGATACAAGGGACGTATACGACGCAGTTTTCAGGTGAATGATGAAAGCGCAGCCGGTTCAATTACCCAAGTTTGCGGTACATTTGCTCCGCCCAGCATCTGGAGGTACTGCCTATCCGGTGGTGATCCCAGTGGAGGCTAGGCGGCCCAGCCGCGACGCGTGTCGGTGTGCCAACCGCAACGCGTGTCGGTAAAAAGTAGTACCTAAGCTAGATGAAACAGTCCTGTAGGATGTGAACTGCTACTAAATCGGCCGCTAAACGCGACACATCGAGTTGTCAACAGCCGGACAAGTTCCAGCTGTTTCTCTCGTGCACTCCCATTTGATAGTGCTATCACTCCCAATTATCACATGATTTCTCAAGTATACCTTTTCATTCTGTTACTCGAAGGGGTGTGAAAATACGGGCGTGCGTGACAGGGATGGTCAAACACTGTCATCCTGGATGGTTTTCAGCTCTTCAAACGTCGTTGACGACATGATAGGGGCCGTGCGGGCCTATTTATGCTGATATCTTGACCATGTTTGCGAGCGTGTATGCTGCCTTTAAGGAGCTGTGTATTCTAAAATCAGGTTAAAGAGTGCGTTAGTCATGTTTCACGATGCCCTATAACATATCGACTTTTCATCAATTTCCGCTAAGATTAGGCTGACATCCGTCAAAAAACAGCGGCAAAAATGCAAGCCATCGTCTACCTTAGACCACTTTTTCAGATTTCCGCTAAACTCTGACCTCATTATAACAATATAATAGCACAAACTTCCTGCAAGAGTGCCCTGGAAACGCCTTCATCTGTGAGAAAAACCCAACCTCACTCGTCACCCATTCCCTACCTCGATCACTCTACTACACTCCTTCCATCCCATCTAGTTCCCCTCAATTCTGACTGACTGACCTCGTCCAAGAATGACGCCGACCCAAGTCCGCCTCTCGCAGACTCACTACGTAAATCTCATCCAGTTTTCAAAGCTAAACCCTTCACAGCCGTCTCAGCGTTCGACTGACATCGAACTTTCGCTGTATTTATCTGCTGTCACTCGAGTGGACTATCTTTTCGGATAGACGAACCTCACCCTCAGTTTACCTTTCAACTGGATTTTCTGTGTGATTTGCTCATGTTTACCCCCATAGAGAGTTCATACAGCGTCCATCACGTCATGCAAAACAAGTGCATTTGAGCTTACACAGACATTTACAGGAAAAGTTGTAATTTGTCTTTTTGTTCCATAAGGAATATTGCTTCCAGCAAGACGTTTTTCATAGACAAGACATGAAAAATTCAAATTACAGTCCAAAAATTGGTGTTCTCATAGAAAACTGGTGTGGTTTGAGAGCTGAACAGTTCAACAAAAACCAGATTACAAACTATGAGTGAAGCTCACAAATCGAAAATTCAAACCGAATCGGAATAGATGTTGTTGGTTTCTATTAGGAAATTGTTTAGTGATTGCGTTCACCTTCAAATGAAAAGATTGTAAAAAGGCTGCGGAAATCCGAGTAGATCGAATTTCGGAAAACTGCATTCTCAAAGGTACCGGAAATCGCAAAATTGAAAATTTTCAATTTGGTTAGCATGTATGTACATGTCTCCATTTCCTCCCGTATTTTCATCATGGATGAGCGGGATAAAAATGTGAAAATTCGGAAATCGGTTTTCGGGTTTCGGAACAACAAATTTTTCTCGTGTCCCGGAAGTCGTGTGCGAAACGCCAAAAAAACGCGGAAAGTTGGAAAAATTCAGAAATCATGTTGTTTTTCCCGTCCCAAATGACCCGATATTTTCGTATTCCGCAGCACTTTCTGCGAGTTTCGGAATGCGGAACTCTGCTCATCTCTAATTTTCATCCATTCAAATCGGTTTTTTCGCTGTATATCTGGGCTATATACAATTTTCTGAAGATTCATCCATTTTAATTTTTTAATCTTCTTCTTTTTATTGTTGCTCCCTCGAACAAGGACAAACACATTTACGGGTTCAGATGGTCTTTACTACTGCGACCCCAGAAAAACGCCTTGAAACGCGAAAGTTGTGTCGTCAGAAGTACAGGCCCAAAGAAAACACAGTACTTTGCGTGCGGATGCGGAGGTCACAGACAACGAGAGAGCAGAGGGCAGACGGAGGGCGCAGCATAGCGCACGCACGCAAGCGCGACCGGTCATGAGAATTTCGTTTTTTTTCGCAGAGGATATCTAAGAGATAGAGAACTCACCAGTTTTTCGTTTCCCGATTTTCCGATGGTTCCTAGTAACTCCATCCCGAGAAAAAACGGAAAATGCCCAAAAAAATGAAATTAACACCCGAAAGCTCGAAACCTGAAAGCTCAAAAGTTTACCATTTTTCTGGTTCCCGAAGTTCTGCAAGTTTTTGATATCCCAATACCAAAAAAGGCCTCAAAAAGCCCAAGAAAATCAGACTAAGGAATGGAATATTCAATAACTTTTTTAAAAAGTAATCTAACTAATGGATAAATCATTGTTATGAAGATATCGCCCCGCAATCATGATAAAACCAAAAACTTCACACTAACTTTCGCAATAATATATTTGATCACAAAAGAATTTATAGAGATTATAATGTTAGTGCAGTCAGGTTCGTGGCTTGCTTCCTCAAGAAAAAAAATATCTAAATATTGACCGCATCTGGCGCAGGCTGTTCGAATCTCACCGGCGGCTGGCGGAATGGTAAACTGATCAGCGGCGCTCTTCTCTCGGTCTGATTCGATTAGCGGACCGGCGCACGCGACCGCCGCGCCGGCCACGAGTGAGATTCAAACAATTTTTTAAGAAACAAATCATGGACCTAACTATACATACTTCTATTGTATAACCGCATGACATTATTCAGTCACATCTTCTTCAATTATTCAATTATGAGAACTGTTAACTGCCTTCTTCGTTCATCAGCTTCTGGGCGGTGATATAAATTGTTTTCAGCTGTAGTGCAATTCTATGTATTCACTAATTTGTATCCCCAAATACGATGTCAGTCAGAAATTCAATTTCGACCTATAATTCAAAATTTCGAAAGAAATAGCACTTTCCAGCAACAATATACATATATTCATATCTTCTCACACGCTCTGCTTTTCTGTCCCGATTGATTACTACAAGAAAAACATAGAAAGTGCATGTTAATTCAAACAAATTGAATTTTCTGTCATCCCTGTGAGCGCAGGCTCACGTTTCGTCGCTCGATCCCATCTAATTTCTATGTAAATTACAATCAGAATATTATATATTCTCCCCTATCCAATTCCTAATAATCTTACCGCTCCTCAACGTTGTCCAGCCCTCTTCCTACTTATGTTAGAGGCAGTTTTCACGATGAATATCATATTCGAGTTCGACTCAAAAATGGGATTGTTCGGTCGTGAACTTTCAAACTGTGCGCTAGAAAAAATAGAAAAGCGCCCAGAATAAGCTAAAACAGCGGCTTCTAACGTACCTACAAGTTCAGGGCGCGGACGAATGTACGCGCCCTGCTGGTTTTCGCAAACGCGTGCTAATGATGAAATGTGCGCGAATCGATCTTCCTGGACGGGGCGGAGTTGGTTGGCGATCTGCCATCGAAAACGTCCGCGGCGGCACAATCTCGTCAGAATGCGGGGCGGAGCGGGCTAAACAGGCGCACTGGGCTAATGAAATCTTCACTTCGCTGCCTTTTATATCAATTTCTGGCCAGTTTTCACTGCTTTCTTTGACCCTATCCCCTCCACCATCTGGCAGCGTAGTGTATCGTGAACACTGCCTTTAACAAATTCAGCTATTCAGAGAGGTTCTCGGCTTGGTGATGCTTACCCAAGCTAGCCATTGCATTTAATGAGGATTGGCGAAAGTAGAATTTAATTGTACTTAACAGGGGCGAAATGCATTCGGGCAGTTCTGAAAATTTCAAAAACGTGATTCGTTCAAAGCCAGCCGAATCGCGCTGAATTGAGGCTTGAAACTAAATAAGATTACATTCAAATTGCTGTAAGAGGCATTCACGAATACGTTTCTTTGACACATCGGTGACATACCAGTGAGCTCGCAATATCTTCATTGATCATTAAAAGTGTGTTTGCATATAAAAATTTTACTCCTCTCGGCAATTGATCCAAGTGGCCGAGTGGGTAGTGCAGCACATTGTCAAGCAAGACGTCAAGGGTTCGGTGTCCACCACATAAAATAAGTTTTGCTATTCTTCGGCAATCTCAAGATTACTCCGATGATTTGTGATATTCCTAGTTCTTCCATTATAGTTTCCCGTTTTGCAAGTCTAAGTACAATGTTCTAAAAGGCATACCCCATATCGATCAAATTTGACATAATTCCGACAAGCGGGGTCATTTGGAAGGAGAGGGGGGGGGGTGTTGGACAAAAGCATGAAATCCACTTTCACTACTTCAAAAGACTACAATGATTTATTGCAAGTATAAGACAGTACAATTACCGTCATCTACCGTGATTATTCCAAAAACAAGAAGCGGACATTACATTCGTGATCTGCACCCCAAATAACTCTGAGAAAAATTGCCGCGTCAAGGCCGGGAAAATACCGCGACCCTCGACTGTACCGCAATATTTCCGCGATAGTACCGCAGCGGCTCCGTGACCAGGCGATTTTGTTGCCGTGCCTTGAGCCTCGACATCGCCGCGATCGTAACGCAGCGGCCCCGCGTTAGAACCGCGTCGGCTCCGCGTTAGGACCGCGCCGGCTCCGCGAGGATGCAGCAGTGAACCCGCGTGGGGTACGATGCAGTATCCTGTGTGGTGAAACAAAGTTTTCGCCGGTTCAATTACCCAAGTTTGAGGTACATCCCGTATTTCCCTTGGGCGCAAGAGCGGAGATAACCTCTGTCCTAATTAGACAGATGACGTAACGACCGCAGGTGCGTATTTCTGTTCTTGCCCCCCTCCCCCTAGTTTATTATCTTTCTTATATAGCTTCATATCAGACAGTCTCCCGGAGCCGCTGCGGCACTATCGCGAAGCCGAAGCGGCACTTCCGCATCACCGCTACGGCTCCGCGGTAGTGCCGGCACGGCTCCGCGATAGTGCCGCTTCGGTGCCTGTAGGTTCCGAAGCGGCGCTATCGCGGAGCCGCAGCGGCAATTTCTCTCAGAGAACCTACGTGGCGAAAAATCGAGGGGAGTCATTTAGACAGGTTATTTGGGAGTATGAATTCCGTTTTTCGCAAAATTACGGCAGGTTATGGAGGCGAAAATTTTTTCTGACGTACGCGTTGCTTTTTCAATTCTTTGATCCGCCCAGCAGCATTTCGCCGCAAGAAGATTGAATATTTACCCCACAAATTCTCACAACACTCAATCGTTAGTCTGGGAAAGCGTCACCAAGTCTGTGGAAACCTCCCTAGTTGACGCAACACTCAGACTGCTCGTTGGAAGGAATATGTAGGCTTCTTCTAGGTACGGCCTCATGAAGTTTGATAACTAGTAAATGAATCAGTTATCAAAAAATAAGAGTGCAAAAAGGAGTTACTGAAAAAATTGTTAAGCTCTTTGACTCGGCAAAAGTCAAAATCTCCCGAAAAAGCCTTATGAACGATTTTTGTTACGAAAACTTCCCGTGAACTGCTGCACAAATATTTCCGCAATCCTATCCAGAATTTCACTCCTGCACTAAATTCTCTCTGAGCAATGCATTAGAACAAATGCATATGTACGAAAAGGTTCTGAGGATCCTCATCAAGACATCGTTTGGAGCTTCACCTTGAGATTCCTGAGAGGATCTCGAGAAAATCAAACAATTTACTGTGCTTTTGGGGACCAAATTCCGGTCCCCAATTGCGTATTTCCACGCTTTGCGCCCGCCCGCTCCCGAGTCTGACGAGTTTCGGGCGCCGCAGCCGCCGATCTGTTGAATCTAGGTGGGTTTTAGAATTTGTAAACTAGAAAAAATGGAGAAAACTGCACAAAAAAGGCCACCTCGAGTCGGTTTCGGCGCTGGAAACTAGACAGACTCGAGCGCGTGCGGCTGCAAAGCGATCCGAAACGCGATTGCGGACCGGAATTTGGCCTCGAGAAGCACAGTAGGCAAGTCCCAAAGGAGATTTGGGATATCACCGAAGTCACAGAATCTGCATGCCGGGGAGATCGTAATGTCCCCTAGTAGATTTTGGTCTAGTGAGTGTAGGTAGATTGCCGCTCGCGATTGAAACACCGTTGGTCAGCGAAGTCGCCAACGCCGCACGGCCGGCCGCAATGATCACGCCTGCTCCATCCACTAGACTAAATCTTATAGAGAGACCACATATGGGCCATGATTATCGATACTATTCAAATCATAATCTTTCAAATCAATTTGAATTTGTATATGCAATATGATGTTTCGCATCTGATTTGTATTAAAATTCACCTTTTGTGAGAATCACTGTAAGTTTTTTCAGAAATTCAAAATACGAGCTTTTCAAATTTTGGGTGAATTCTAGGCGACGACATTCGACGACATTCGAAGAATCGCCAGCTAAAGAGATCTTTTGTAAAATACCTACCCTTAAACTTCGCAAATCAGCGGAAAAACAACGCGTTATCGCGTTTTTCGCCCCTTCTTCATAGTTCTGTCAAGTTTGAGTCTTCGGGGGTAATCTTTTCATAACACGTTTTGACTCGTCAGAATGAAAATGCCGGCCGAGCATCTCGACGAGTCAAAACGAGTTATGAAAAGAGTAGCATACTCATAATTAAGGTACATATAGTTTAAGCTATCATTTCAATTTGAACACCATCTTGTAGATTTTGATTAGGCGATTCTAGCAATATCTTTCTTACCCCGAAGACCCAAATTTGACAGAGTTATGACGTAAGGGCGAAAAAAAAAACGCCAAAATGTGTTTTTCGCTGGGGTGGATCTTGTAAGACTTCAACGAATCATCCCCTGTAGGATATATCAAACCAGCCACAATCATTTGAGGTTTTGACCTGATCAGAATTTTTTCCAAATAGTGTACGAAAGAATTACTTATACAAAGAAAACCGCTCAATGCCCCTTCGTCACACATGAATCCAGCTTTAATATCCAGTGATATCCTACTACATAGTCGATTCTTATAATGAGCGCCGCTTTTAAATTGCTATTTAATCACTTCCGCAGTCAGATCTGGGATTTCCGCTCGACTCTAATTTCCGCCCCGGCAATCCTTGTGGGAAAACACCCAGCAATTAGTCCATTCAAAGAAAATCTTTCTGCAACTTCCCATCCCGATGTAGTTAACAAGTGCTTTGCCATTTTCTAGCATCAAAATAGCCTACGAACACATACAATACCGCTCGTTGGATTTGGTCAGAAGGCACGCGAGGACGTGTTTCCGCCTCTTTTCGTCCCTTTTGATGAACTCACATCAAAGGCACAGTCCAAGCTCAGGGACAAAAATTGAGATTGTCACATAAATGTGAACTAGATCCACCCTTCATGACACTTGCCAAGTGTGAGCTCTCGATTCCTCCGAATGAGCGAGATATAGCAAGAAGCCGCCCTAGCGCTCCCACAGCAAGACGCCACTGTGCCACGCCCCCCTTGACGACCTCTTGAGCTCAACAGTGACGAAATGAGCGATAGTTTCCTATCAACAGCCCCGTTCTTCCCTTCATTCTCATACTCTCCCTTTATTCGGATCGGATCGGATCGCAATAAATCGGCAGCGAATCACGGAAATTATAAGCTTCGGACAACTCGTCCATCATGCTTCCGCACCTAAGTTTCTAAGGGGTCATAACTCCGTTTTCAGTGGGTCTTATTTGATTCCAGAAACATCATTAGAATCAGCGCCGGACCGTTTTTGAGGTAGGCATAAAAATAGAAAAACGATTCCGAGAGTTCACGATTCCGAGTGTGCTTTATAGAAGGCGACACGGAAAAATGGGCGTGGCCAAGTGCGATTTTATCAGGAAACTATCCGATTTTAACCAAAAATTATCCGATTGTAACCGATAATTATGCGATTCCAACCGAATTTATCCGATTTTATCCAAATTTATCCGATTTTATCCGAATTATTGACCCTTCAGGTAATGTTTCGATTCAGACAATGCAGATTTTGAATTTCCCGGATATTGGTTCGATTCAGATAAATCGGCAGCGAATTACAGAAATTATTAGCTTCGAACCACTCGTTCATCATGGTTCTGCCGCTCAACTTTAGGTAATTTTTGAGTGGCCATAACTCCGTTCCAAGAGGTTCTGTAGAATTCCAGAGACATCACTGGGACCAGCCCGGGTCCGTCTTCAAGATAGTAAAAAGACAGAAAACGATTCCAAGGTTGTGCCTTGTCTATAATCGAAGCAAATCATGCTATTCAGTAAATACTGTTTTATGCGAAGGCTCGACGATCGCCACTCATTCATCAAAATTGCATTGCATCAGCAACAAAGCCCAATTGAGAATCAATTCGGAATCGGATTAGTTGATGTCTGTCCGAATGAGACTGTCCGCCCACGCCGTCGGCTTGCGTCTGGAGCGGTCTCCGCGAAAGCATTACTTTGTACCGGCCTTTCCATGACAGCAGAAAGTTGGTTGGAATATCACCCACCATCACTGAAATATTTATGCTAATCGATGTACACGTCCTAAAAATGCCTTTGCAACAGCCGCTCGACGCACACGCCGACCGCATAGACGGACAGTCTCTCTCGGACGGACTTCACGCACCGCGGCCATTTCGCAAAACACTTTCGTGTCTTGTAAGGCATCAATTTGGTCTAGTGAGTCTTTGTTATCGAAGCCTAATTTCTGTCCACAGTTGCCGACGGACGCGTTTGCAGCGCGCAACACTATGATAATCTACTACTAGTAGTAGTAAGTAATACTTACTACTTACTACTACTACTTAAAGGCAGCAGATACGCTCAGAATTGATTTCGATTTTATTATATAAATCGAAGGTTTGAGATTGGTAGCGTGCGGAACTAACGAAAAACTCAACGAAAACCGTCTTTAAATAGAGGAATAAGGGTGGTTTTTGTTATGGGATAAGAGTGGACGAGTTTTACTGCGCGCGGCTGAAACAGTGAATATTAGCGACAAAACGGCTGTTATGACAAAGCCCATACTCCTACAGCCTGTACTAGTACGCTCACCTCATTGAAAGCATTAAAAACCAGCCAGAGTGACCGTATTAAAAGAATCAGTGTGGACGAGTTTGTATTTGGGGGCGCGGTTGGCGAAGCTCATGGGCGGGGTGAACGAAATTTCTCGAATTCCTCGAAATTAGTCGGTTTAACTCGTTTTTAATGTTTCTAACGGGGCGAGCCTTCTACTAGGGGCCATAAGACCCCAGTGACGTAGTTATCTCAACAACTTTTTTCGAACGTGTCTGCTGCCTTTAAAAGCACATTCCCCCTCGGGATCGTTTCTCAGTTTTTGTTGTTCAACTTGGAGAAAATTTTCCGCTGTTCACAATGATGTCTCAGAAAACCCTCAGAACCAACATAGAAATGGAGTTATGGCCCCTCGAAGATTGTGATTTTGTAGAGCAAAAATTTCGTGGACGAGTTGTTTCGGGCCTGTATTTTCATGTCATTCGCAGCCAATGCACTGGAGTTGGCCTCAAGATAAAGCTGGACCAAAAACAAACAGAAAAACATAGATCTCGAATGAAATCCATCGCGCGTCTCGTACTCATCGAGGTCGGAAACTTTTCGGTGAGCGTTACCCTTTTTTTCTTGCCTGAGGGCGTGGCGGGCTTTTTCCTCGCTTTTTCTCGTTTATTCGAACGAATTGAGTTTTTGCGCTCGGCAATGTTGCTATACACGGCGGCTGGAGTATAATATTAAAAACTACCTCTGAGGTTGGACTGTGCTTTTAACCGTCGTGTAGTCGCCCACTGTTGCCAGATAGATCAGCGCAAGCCTACCAAGAACCGTAAAGGCACAGTTCTACCTCAGGATCGAGTTTTCGTTTCTCTGCCTATCTTGGAGGAAATTTCACGCTGATCACAATGGTGTCTCCAGAATCGCCCAGACCTCATTACGAGCGAAGCTATGGCTCCTCAAAATGTTGAATTAGAACGGCGAGGAATTCGCGGACGAATTGTCACGAGCCTGTATTTTCTTGTTATTCGCAGCCAACATTCTGAAGCAGGCCACAATATAAAGCCAGGCTGAAAACAAAAGGAAGAACATAGATTTTGAATAAAATCATTCGCGCGTCTCTTCCCTAATGGGGTCGGAAACCTGGCGGGAGCGTTACCCATTTTTTCTTTCAAAGGGGCGTGGTCGGTTTTTTCCCAGCTTTTTTTCGCTTATTTGTGCGAATCGAGATTTCGCTTTCGCGCTTGGCAGGATTTCTACAGACGGCGACCTGACTATAATATTAAAAATTACCTCTGAGGTTGGACTGTGACTTTAACGATCTAGTCCATTCTACGAAAACAATAATAAAGAAAAAAGAAATTTCCACAATCACACGCTATCGTATTGATTTGAACCTGCGGTTTTTTTTTCGCCGAAAAAATTAATTGAAATTTGTAACAAATCAAGAACTTCTGATACAAATCCAAATTTTCTTTAAGTTTCAAGGATAGATGCTTCGAAGTGGTTTTCACCCCATTCCCCGCAAGGGTTTTAAATTTGCCCCGAGGCGACATGGAGCAGCACAATGGATTTGAGCTGTAGTAATGCTTGCACATTCTCTTTGCCCTCCAACAATGGTCATTCAACACCTGACGCCGCCGCCATCAGTCCGTCCGTCGGCCGATTTCGTCCATCCATTCATTCATACGTTCATTCATTCATCGTCGCCGTCGTTGCAGCCAGCGCTGGTTTGTGGGTTTGCGCAGCCAGACTGGGGCAATTTCCCCACATGGCCGTTCCAACTCCTCTCTACTCGTCCTCGCCTACTTTGCCATCATTTCATATGCAAGCCCGCATTATCGTCCATTCATCCATGAACATCATCATACATACTGCATACATACACACACACGAACTGAATGTAAACACGAAACGGAAAACTAGCAAATCATGCTGCGATATCAAATCAGACACGCTTCTCCGCTGTTGATTCAGCATTCGCCACAAGATTTTACTTCCTTTTCAACTCTTCCCTTCTGGGTAGGCGTGTATACATGTGTATTCCGATGGTAAGCGGCCTCCCCACCAGGGATGTGCGGACTTTTCTGTTTTCTGCCCATTATTGGCCATTTTTCTTCTGTTCTCTGTGAAAATAGGCAAAATTTGGCGGAAAACAGAAAAATGGTGAACCGCGACTCGTAGCAGGATTGCCCCTGCGGCCGAAGGCCGATTCCATCAAAGGTAAGCCAATAGATTGAGGGTTAAAGGCAGTGTTCACGATAATCTTCAATTCTGAGATTATTCGCTATATTGATTGATTGACCCTCGGGTAGAACTAAAATGACGTAGAAATTGAGAAAAACGCCCCAGAAGTACACGAAATCCTTGAGTATCACCCCGCCTCTTAAGTATCACAGGAACTGTTTGTTGTGACAATGAAATCTTTTGTGGGACCGTCTTTTGCATTTCACTACTGTCTGTTGCTTCGTACCTTCTTTCAGACCCTAACTAATACTGTTTTGCCCAAAATATTCTTCCATTTTTGAGTAGCTCCATTTTTTAACCGGTGACAACCACCATGAACATGTTCATCCAACCGGACAACTAGTCCATGTTATAGAATAATGTCACTGAAATACGCCGTTTTAATGCGTTTCTCGCCGTTTCTTCGTAATTTTGGTAACACTTGGGAGCTAACGCATTGTTTTATGTGAAGAACTCCGAGACGAAAATCATCGTGAACACTGCCTTTAATGTAAACTGAGTGTTATATACATAAATCTTCCCACATCAAACACTTTTACTCGCTAAACTTTTATCTACACTAGCGCTTGTGGCGCGGTGGCAGAAGGTGCTGCTGCTCGCACTACTCGATCGGATTTGATCCTCGCCCAAGGTCAGCCAAACTATTCCTCCAAGGCAGGGATGAGCGGAAATTTTTTTCTGAATTTCGGGAATCGGAAATCGGAAGGACTTTCTCACTTTCGGAAATCGGAAATCGGAAGGCCAAAAACCATCGGAAATCGGAAATTCGTTCAACGAAGTTCTTAACCCTTGCCTGGTGACTGAGCCTACCGAAATACCTGTGCCGAATTGTTATGTAAATTAAGGGTGCGCCATGCAAAAACAATGTGTTGTTTGTTTTGTTTTGGGCACAACCCACTTAGATTGGGCAGTTTCAAAAAAAATGATCGTGGTCTCAAACAACAAAAAGCATTAGCAGTAGCGAGTGCTAGCACAAGTCTTTTTACATGACCACCCCCTATGTTTCCTTCCACCAAGTTGGATATTTCCTAGAATAGATCTTATTTTAACCTACCCTCATCCTGATAAAAAACATCCACAACTCCGAGTCCAGCCTCTTTCAAGAAGAGTTCAATCTCACTGGGTTCTCATATTCTTTGAGCAGAGTCAACAACTATCAACAACTACAAAAAATCAATTTCAAAAACTATCAGCAACTATATAGAATATGAAAATGACAACAATAACACCGGAGTGAAAATAAGCAAATACAGAATAGTGCCTACATTCCGTTTAGATTGCAAGCTCCATGTACAAAACGAGAAGGCAAAACCTTAATGACACTCATTTAAAGACACATGAACCCGGATCTCCCGTGAAGAGAGCATTATTAAAGCGCACTATTAACGTGCTCCTGATGAGGACAGCGATCGCGACTGGAGCGAGCCGCGACATGTACTGTGCCATGCTTAGTTAATGATAATTGTGGGCATCTAGTTTTTTATCCAATCAACTCTAGGCTTCTGAAACGTGAAAAATGTTCTCAGATTCGACTTTGTCGCCCCAAACAACCTCTTAGGGATTCGGCAAGAGAAAATGTAAAATTTGTAACCTAGTGATTATTTCCGATTTTTTCCGCATTTTCAGCCATTCTGCGGAAATCGGAAGGCTAAAAACCATCGGAAATCGGAAATCGGAATTCCGCTCATCCCTGCTCTGAGGTCCTTGAGTTGGCACCAGATCTATGTGGAGGAGACGAATCTACTCACTGGAAAGTCGGCTCGCCAACAAGTCACTAAATAGACCCAAAATACATTCGAAATTCAAGCCTTTACCAATACGACGATGAATGCGCTGCGCAGCCCAAAAGGGATTCAAGAAACCAAGATCTTATCTTTATCTTATAGTGGTTACCATTACCAAGAGGTTCGCCGTTGATGAGTCCTTTATAAGGTATGGGATGTAGTCTAATGACGCGAAAATTATGTTATTGTGTACTAACGATAATGAGCAATCAATCCTACTTAACGCCCGCTATTCATAAGGGGTCTGCAGAGTTGCAGAGACCGGCGAGTGGTCGCCGAGCGTCAGCCTTGATGCGGCGACGAAAATGTTTCGAAACATTATCGTCGCGGCGTCGGTTGCCGCTCGCTGGCAGTGATGTAGGGCCGTCGCGGCGTCAATACACTCTGTGGTGCCCTCTCGTCGCCCTTCACGCCGCGTCGGTCGCCATCGTCGCTGAATGTAAGCGATGTTGCATCACCCAGCGCTATTCGTCGCTGCGAGCAACGCCGCAACTTCAACTCTGCAGACCCCTATAGCGCGCTGCTCCGAGTATAACTACTTCTACACGTGAGCACAGACTATGAGTATTCCAGCGACACCGCTTTAGTGGAGCGGGGAAAAGTTGGGCCCCAACTGTATCGCACATGCAGTTTTCGAGCGCGTATTCTGACTCATTGCAACGCAGGACGAAGCGAAATTTTGAAAAGTTGAAGCGCGATGAAATTGATGGTGGGGCTATGAAGCAGATGATGAAACTCCCACAGAGGTACGAGCGACCCCACAACGGTGGAGCGAACGGAGTGTCAGGCCATTTATACTCGAGAGGCACAGCCGCGCGTCACGCGCATGACTCTTGAGCACTGAGGAGTAGTACACTGTTCAAATCAGCAGTCTTTCCAAAATCTGTGTAAAAGTATGTAAACTAGGGAAGGGTTAACTCGCTATCACTGTATCTAGGTAATTCTCGCACATGCATATTGAGCTTCTGGTCGAGTAATCTAGCTGCTATTGTATGGGGAAAGGAAGGCTAGAGAGAAAATTGTCGTCTCCGCGCTGATAATCTGCGTTTTTTTGTGCGTCTGTACTCATCACTCTGGCCAATAGTTGGATTTTCAGAATTAAGCTAAAAACATTCATAACCTAAAAATGTATATAGATTTTATGCTGTGGAAAAACTTACATAGTGTACGCTGAACACAATTTATTGATTTTTGAAAATTTTCTGTTTTCTGTTTCCTGTTTTCTGCCCTATTTTTGAGATTGTTCTCTGTTTTCTGTTATCTGTCAAATTGGATTTTCTTTTTTTCTGTTTTCTGTTTTCAAAAATAAAATTTCCGCACATCCCTGCTCCCCAGACCCGCTTTGAGAAATTAAAACGCCTCAAACAGTGGAAGAAAATCGGAAACCCTAGAAAATTACGGTTCTTACAAAAACTCCAAAAAAACTCTCCTCGTTCAGAGTGCTTATATTTGCAACTAACTATTTTTGACTGAGAAAAGAAAACGACGTATTTGAATAGATGATGACAGAATTTCGCTTCCTTGGAACGATTTCCGCAAAGCAAAAGCGTGCGCAATCAAAATCATTATGTGAGGGTAGTTTAGCCTTGTAACAATCAGTTGCAGTGGCGACTCCTGGAAAAATTGTAACGCTGAACACCTTCTATAACACGCTTGGATACCGCGGTACAATTTTATGAACATTCGTGCCCAAAATTTCGTGTTTTTTTTATTAAAGTTAGGGGTTTGGAAGTGTTCCAATACTTTATGAATAAATCCTTTGTACAGAAACTTCAATTCGATCGAAACCACCAAAAGGCAGAGATCGAAACCAAATATACTACGTTCAGAGACGAACATTAATAGTTCCTGATCCACAACATATCCTACCTAAACTTATTGCATTCAATTTATGCGCGAGCGGTCGCGACGCGATCACCGCTGACCAACGGCTCAGTCTCCCGGTGCTATCGGTCAGTGATCGCCGCGGCGCGACCGCATGCATTGAGCTTTGGTGTCCACAGGGTTATCAGTTCATTTTTTTTTCGTGGCTGGAACCACACATACTACATTCGGGTCCGAATCGAATAATATTCGAATAAGTATTTTCGAATATTATGTTCATTCGAAATATGGAATTTTTTTTCGATTATCAAATATTGAGTTTTGAATATTGAGCAATAAATATGCGAGCTCTAAAGATTTCTGGAGCTATAGACAGATTTGAATCCGTCACACAATTCTTGGAAGCTCAGACAAAAATGAGCGAGGGTTATTCGAATATTCGAGAATTCGGGAAATATTGAAATTTCAGAATGAATATTCAACAATTCATTTGATTGGAATAAACAGAGCACTTCCGGAATCACTCATTCATCCGACGCTCTTGAAAAGGTGTTCTTCAATAAATTCCTCAATTCCAAATACCCATAACACAATATCCGAATGATTTCTTCATTCGAGAAATTTGAAAATCGAAATAATCGAAAAAATCACATATTCGGATATTCCGAAGAATCCATATTCAAAAAATTATTCATTCGAAAATTTTGAAAAATAATCGCCGTTTCCGGAATATTCATTTTTCGGAGTTTCTGAAAAATCCACATTCAAATTATTCATTCATTCGAAAATTTCCAATATTCAATATTCGAATTATTCAATCAGTGGAAAAAAATTTCGAGCACCAAAGTATAAAACGTATATGGGGCGTTCCTTGTTGATCACGCAAAAAATCATTAAATCGATCGGTGCCTTCATGTCACGCCCGCGTACCGTAATCATGATCACGCTTGGCGCACGAGTCTGGGCAAAGATTGACGAGTGTGAAATCCGTCTGTGGTTAGCGAAAAATTGAATGCGTTTCGCATCAGAACGGCAAATTTTTGGCCAACAAAATCAGAAAAAAACGTCTTTTTGTTTTTTTTTTCTCTCAATATAAATTTTTCTGCTCTTGGAGAGGCAAAAAAAAAGAAAAAAACCGAAAAATAGAAAACGAAAAACGCGCACCCCGGATTTGAATCCTATTCAATCCATTGTTTAGGAAGACTTTCTCGAACCACCTTAGGTTCTTGTTTTTTTTTTTCAATGCTCTTGTAGGGCAACATTATACGAAAACATGTAGGCGAGTTAATCAAAAGCCGATAAAATTGCTCGAAAAATGCATTTCATCTATGAACACCTTCATACATATTGCATACACACGCTAACCAAATGTAAACACGAGCCTGAAAACTAGTAACTCAATCTGTGATATCAAATCAGACACGCTTTTCCGCTATTGAATCAGCATTCGTCACAGGATTTCACTTCCCTTTCAACTATTCTCTTCTTCGTGTGTGTGTACATAGGGAAACGTGTTTTCCTCACCACAGTTCCCCCCTTTTTGTCGTTCGTTCGTCTGTATTTTCTGACGATAAGCCGTCCAGTAAGCCACACGGGCTGTCTGGCTCTTTCTGGCTTCTTCTACATGCCCATGTCAGCTGTTCTCCCGCTGCAATCGCAGAAAAAGTACATCTGTCACTTTGCTGGTGATCTTTTTCATCGCACAGCTGCTATTCGATGAGTAATGTCGCCAATACAGGTAGTAGAAACTGATTCCTAAGAATTCCTGCAAGAAAGCCGATTGGTTGCAGAGGTTTAGGACTAGTGCAACGTCGGCCACGGGGATTGCTACGCGATTTTGGGGGCCAAAAGACGATTGCGGACAACTTTCTTAAGAGGACGCTAGTCCACTTTTCAGACTCCAGAGGTAGCAAAATTTTCTGGACCAAACTTCGTCTAGGACGGTCAGTTGGTGGTGCTGTCGTGTCGCCTTGCAACGCGACACAAAACAGCTGTTGCTACTCTTACTAAAAAAATTCTGTTGTTTGTTTACACGGAATTACGTACTTACGCAGTTGCGCGTAGTGGTGCAGCCTTCGTGCAGGATTGGCACCTGAGTAACTGCGCTATGTGATTCTTGCGTCGCGCCGCAAAAACTCTGAACACCGCTCTATGGGCCCGTGTGGCGCGCCCTAGTACTTCATTGCATGCTGCCACCACTTTGAGCGGCGGTACTCTATTCGTGCCCTGTGGCAGTAGGGCAGCGCTATCGCGGCTTCAAAACACTCCAAGGTCACACCTTGTCGCCTTTGACGCCGCATCGGTAGCCGTTGCCGCTCGATGTAATCGATATTACATCCCCCTGCGGTGCGAGGAACGCCGCGACTTCAACTTTGTGGGTCTCCTCAAGCGCTATTTATACTCCTGAATGCCAGCGCGTTATGCTAGTCACGCACGTGACGAGCTTGTGGAGACAAAAATTAATATAGTTACGCTACGGCGGAGCGAATTGGAGTGGGTCATAACTTTGGTGCGCAAGCAAAATCTGTATGCATCCTTCATTATGGTTGCAGAAGATAGTACTGAAATTAACTATTCTGGAATGAAATGAAACTGATCAGGGATCAATAATTACTAGCGAGACCTAGCGAAGTTTTCGCTCAAGAAAACTTTCACGTGCGCTAGCATCCTGAGGCGGAAAATATTCTGACAAAACGGTGTTGGCTGCCTTCCGTCTATCCGAAAGTTGCCGTCCGTATGGACTCTCCTGAGCAGAGTAGGCTGGCGCACATTTACAGCAGGGCGTCGGGTATGAAAATGTGGGAATAAAAAGCAAAACATAAGAAGCAAGCGGTAGATCGTCGCTTGTTACCGGCATCTTATTTACGACTTCCTCCGCCTGTAATGTACCCAAGCTATTAATCTCGCTCTACCATCCCTTTCATGTTAAGAAAAAAGCGCTCGCATTTTAGATGTGGTTTCCCTTGTTGACTGACCAACACCATGCCTCTGTTCTCAATAAATGAAATTTGTCAGTGGATATTTATGTTTTTGTGAAGCAGATTTTGATAAGCTCAGACTTTCAATAAATATAAAACTGGTTTATGGAAGTTAGTGAATCAAAATGACTGAGCGGTTGTATTGAGTGACGAACAGAGATTATGCGGGAGTGGAGCTGCTGCTTGTTTCTTCAGACTGGCGAGGAAGTGTCTCCAGAGTTTTGCGTACTTTTCAAAACGCGCTGCACGCTTCTCAAGATACATGATTTCCTATTTTTCTTCGCTACACAAAGGCTAAGATTTCGCATCAACAATGACAAAATCTCGCTGTTTCAATTCTACTTTCTTCATGACACTTGCACTGCGGCCCTGCTAACTTTCTATGACGTACTGCACATTCCCACCTGGGTCCTGAACACATTTCACGACATACTGCACACCCCTACTGGGGTACTCCACCCACTCCATGACGTTCTGCACACTTCAACTGGGGCCTTGCACACTTTCTATGTCGTCCTGCACACTCCCATTCGGGTCCTGCACACTCCCACTTGGGTCCTGCACACTTCCACTGAGGTCCTGCGCACTCCTATTTGCGTCCTGCACACTCCCACTTGGGTCCTGAACACTTTCTACGACGTTCTGCACACCCCCACTGTGGTCCTGCACACTTTCTACGACGTCCTACACGCTCCCATTTGGGTCCTGCACACTCCCACAGGAGTCCTACACACTCTCACATGGGTCTTGCACACTTTTTACGACGTCCTGCACACTCTCACCGGGATCCTGCAAACTTTTTATGACGTTCTGTACACTCCTATTTGGGTCCTTTACACTTTCTATGAAGTCCTACACACTCCCTCTGGGGTCCTGCACACTTTCTATGACGTCCTGCACACTCTCACTGGGGTCCTGCACACTTTTTATGACGTCCTGTATACTCCTATATGGGTCCTGCACACTCCCACTGAGGTCCTGCACACTATCGATAACGTCCTGCACACTCCTCAAACCCTGGCGGTTCTGAACGGCGTCCCATCCGCCACTACTAAATACCTGTCGCCTTGATTAGAGCATAGCCTTTCTAGCGCTACACGACTCACAGAAGTTTTCATGACCCAAGGCCAAAAGTGCGCCCCACGGACAAACTCGGTTGCCCCGAGGCGCGGAATCGGAGATTCAGGCTGATTTTTTGGTAATCGATGAGTGTCCCACCCACGCAAATGTTGGTACCATTTCATCCCTGTTTTGATAGGGCATTCCGGAGATCCGCGGGAAAACACAATTACACACACACATACATACATACATACATACATACATACATACATACATACATACATACATACATACATACATACATACATACATACATACATACATACATACATACATACATACATACATACATACATACATACATACAAACATCGGGACATAACTGCTTTAAGTATAAGGATGATGATGAGCAAGTCTTTACGCCCGTCGCTGTTGTAGCGAGGTCAGCGTTACGCCGGGTGTGGTGTCAGGAAATTTATACTTTACACCACGCCAGGATGTCATGCGCGGAACGCGCTGGCGTTTAGGAGTATGAATAGCTCTTCAAGCTTTCTTAGGAATTGTTCAGTACGGGACGATGTCGTTGTTCAAATATAAATCGTCTCCTTGTACAATATCGATCAGAACCCGAAGATAATTTACAATTGCGCCGCAATGGGGCGGAACTTCAAAATATTGGTGATATGCATGACGCAAAATCACGAAATGATCTGTACAGGATCTAGTCAGAAAAAGTCTTCAAATCACTTCCTGGCTAGCTCAGGAAAACTGGGGATCGGAGCCCCGTCCGACAGCGGTCGGAGCGGTCGAGGACGTGGGCTCTAACAGCCAAAGTGGGCGGAGTCGTTCCCCCCTGCTGCTGCCTTCGGCGCCCCCGCAGCTGCGTTCAATGCCTCTGCTCCGGCACTTTTTAGGTGCCCCTGCTGTCGCTTTTGATGCCTTTGCTCCAGGCATTGCTGTAGAATTTGTTGATCAATGACGTGATTGCATGCGCGCTGACATGTTGATAACGCTGCAGGCCGATGGCCTGCGCTCGCACAGTATGCAAGTCGAAAGCCAGCGCTGGCTTTTTCTGTCGGTGCACCGGCTGTCCGCCAGCCCGATCCATATCTGACGCATTCGGCGGCGCTCCGATCCCTAGTTTGCCTGAGAGTCCGTTCCCAGCAGAAAATCGCGCTTATTACTAATATTTCTCATAGTTGCTATCTTCGTGTGTAGTTTTTTTTTCATTTTTCTGACGATTGCCTCCCCGTCACTCATCCTCGAATAGTACCCATACGTAATCTTATTGAATCACCTAAACACCTTTTATACTTTTGCCGCTGGTTGGCGCTGCAATGTGCGATCCTATAGTATTGTTCATGCGGCGCCGCACGGTCGATATTAGGGGCCAAATAGAGCCCCCGCTGAGGGACGAGGCACGATGGGCTGCAGCAATCAATCAATACGGCATAAGATAGCGCCGCACCGCGATGCAACTCTTTCCAGCGTCTAACACGAAAGAAGAATGTATGGTTTGCCACTTTCGACAAATCGATCTAATTGTCAAGTCGAGCGCATTTCTTCAATCACATTTTTTTCTGATCTATTGATTCACACATTCGACCAACATGGAGTGCCTAACGCCAGTCTTCATTTTGTCGAAAAGGAAGAAAGTGGGGTAAAGGTAACGCGCGCGATGAAACTGACTGCGAAAAACACCCGTGATGCAAAAGCATAACGAGGAAGCTCTTCCACTTTTTCCAGCGCTATTAGTAACAGTTAACTATACACTATGTATAGTTAACCGAGCCCAGTAACTCGGGCCCAGTTCAGTTGGCTAAAGCCTAGTTTTGACTGCAGGTGGTCGCTGCGGCCATGCGAGGGACAACTGTTCCTTTTTCATCGCGCGTAATGGAAAGCCGCTCAAATTGTGATCGCTTAGTGGCAAACGTCCTGCATCGCTGAGTCGCGGCGACGAAATTCTATGTTTTACTGCATCGTTGCTTGAAGAGCGATTCTCAATGGTCGCTGACCATCGCTCCATCGCGGCCAAAATGGTAGCGATGGAGCGATTGCCAGCGAATGACACGTTTCGTTTAGTGAACGTTGACCCTTTCACATGACAAGGTCAGTGTTTACGGGTCGAAACGTGTTATTGATAACTACCAGCCATTAATTTCACTGATTGATTGAATTTCTTCGATCATCCGTGAGGCCATGCACTATGAACAGAATCGCTGCCGCTGCTACATCGCTGCAGCAGCGGGTGTGAAATCGCTGCGATGAAAAACAGCAGCGATGCAGTCAAAACTAGGCTTAAGTACTCCGTGCGCGGCGAACAGCAGCCGCGTTTGCTTTGATGAAGCACTGCGCGCGCCCCATTCAGCTTGCCAAACTTGACCCGAGGCTCCCCCTTTCTGTGCATTCGATCAACAAGCTCCTCGTGTCAGCGTGGAAAAAAACATTGACTGGGATTCTTAGCATAAACTCCGTGGCAACTGTTGGCTCTGCTTCTGTAAGACATTGAGAAGTTGCAGCTACAATGACTCTTCACAAAATGTTTGTTCCCTCTTAAAACAGTCTCGTTCTGCAAAGTGTACTGTTCCAAAAGAGCGTGCAAATATTGAGCTGCTTAACAATGTGTATTCTGACGGCAAGAATTGATTTTCAATATGGCATCAAGGGCTAACAGTAGTTGCTGACTGCCAAACCATTAAAGGCAGTGTTCACGATGATTTTCGTCCCCGAGTTTTTTACACAAAACAATGCGTTGACCTCCAAGTGTTAGCAAAATTACGAAGAAACGGCAAGAAACGCACTAAAACGTCGTATTTCGGTGACATTATTCTATAACATGGACTAGTTGTCCGGTTGGATGAACATGTTCATGGTGGTCGTCACCGGTGGAAAAATGGGTCAATTGAAATTAGAAGAATATTTTATGCAAAGCAGGATTAGTAAGGGTCCTAAGGAAATAACGGAGCAATAGAGAGTGGAGAATGCCAAGGGCGGGTCCGCAAAAGATTTCATTGTCACAACAAACAGTTCCTGTGATACTTAAGAGGCGGGGTGATACTTAAGGATTTCGCGTACTTCTGGTGCGTTTCTCTCAGTTTCTACGTCATTTTAGTTCTAACCGGGGGCCACATAATCGATATAGCGAATAATCTCGAAATTGAAGATTATCGTGAACACTGCCTTTAAGGTCTGCATATGATGCAAAAGCCAAAATTCTGATTCACCGAAGATAAATCAAAGCTCAAATGATCTCAGAACCAACGGAAATTCGCGACTCTTACAGCAAAAGGATGAGTACGGAAAATATCGGCCAGAGAGGAGTGCATACACTTACATGTATAATACCCACCCCGATTTTCATCAAATAGGCAGAAGAAAAGCGAAAAGTCTTTTTTTTGCCTTCGTTTATAGCTCGCTTCAGGGTAGAGATTCCTAACTTTGAAGGCAGTTTTCACGATGAACATCACATCCGAGTTCGACTCAATAATAGGGTTACTTGGTCGTGAGCTATCGAATAGTGAAGAAGCAGCGAAGGAAAGCGCCGAGAGAAAGCTAAATTAGCGGTCTCTAGCGTAGGTGCAGGTTAAGGGCGCGGACGAGTTTACGCGCCTTGCTAGTTACTGCAAGCGTGCGCTAATGGCGAAATATGCGAGAATCGATTAGGCTAGACGTGGCGGAGTTCTTCGGCAATTCGTCATCGAAAACGTCCGCGGCGCCACTAGCTCGTCAGAACGGGGGCGAGGCGGGTAAAGCAGGCGTATTGGGCTAACTAAATCTCCACCTCGCGGACGTTTTCATCGACTTCTGAACCGTTTTCGCTACTTTCTTCAACCCTATCCCCTCTAGCATCTGCGAGCGTAGTGTTTCATTAGGAAAACTCAAAAACGAGATTTATCATAACTACTGTCATAAACAAAAACATAGCAAAAAGTGCTCGGTGCTGATTCCAACGATGATTATGGTTATAATAATCATCGTTGGAATCAGCGCCGAACAGTTTTTCTCTGAACTAGGCATGGCTCATTCTTGAACAAAGCATATAGGGCTAGCACAATCAATCGAGTGGGCGAGATGTGGAAGAGTGTGATATGATCGAGTGTGCGACTCTTTCCATTTAGATTAATATAAATAAATAAATAATTAAAAATAAAAATGGTTGGACGCAGCCTTCACCCTCGAAAAAATTTGTTGAGATAACGACGGGTTTGATTGTTGTCGCCTGATTCCGATTAAAACGCCCGTGACGTTTGAAGCGTCAAAAAATAGGTCAGAACATTATTTGGGCCATGTCGGTTGAAAAAGTGTTGCATCCCCGCCCATTTGCTTTGCAGTCTCCATCCCCAGTACATACTCTTCCGGACTGATCGTTCGAATGCGGTCACTTTGGTTGCTTTCCGAAAGTTCCAACGACATAGGCGTTCTAGCTTAGGCCATAAAAGTCCATTAGCTCCGCAATCACAACCATTTTACTGCTAGCTCCGCTATTCCAACCGGTGGAACTCGTCCACTTCTATTCCATCACAAGATCTACCCGTTATTCTTCTATTTGCATCCATTTTTGTTGGTTTTTTTTGGGTACATAGTTACTTAGCTTCTTTGTATTAGCCAGCTCCAACCAAACCTTTTATTTATGTCATGAAATCATTCTTAAGAGTGTATGCTCTCTTAATAACACGTTTTCGAAAAATAGTGAAATTCCTTCTGTAATTTAAAAGAAAATTTTTTCATCAACTGTATGCAGATACAATCGCACATTTCAGCATCTGATATTGTCCCTTTTTTACACACACGATTGATTAAGCCAGCCCTATATGCCTTGTTTGAGAATAAGCCATGTGTAGATCAGAAACTCTACTGGGGGAGTACTCGATGCTCATTCCTAGGGTTTAGTGCATACTTCCCACGACAGGCGACGCGACATAGTGTCTGTCATCCATATCGATCAAAAATCGATATGGATGATATGCACTGTCGCTGTCGCGGGAAGTATCAGCTAGGCCTAAACGGCCTTCCCGTTGCAAAAAAAAACGTTGCCTTCAAAGCGTAAGCGTCTCATGATCAAAAGACGGAAAGCACAATTTTCCTGATTTTTTTCGACAAAAACCAGGATCGCTACTGTATGACAATAAACGTACTCCGAGGTTTCAAAACTCCTTCTGCATCGCTACCCCTCTTCCGACTCCGGCTTCTCTACGCTCTGGCGTCAATATGTATGTATGCATGTATGAACTATGTAGTAGTGCATTAGTACAGAAGCGAATCGAAATTCCAACGCTTCGAAAATGCCATTCACTGGAATTCTGCCGCATTTCATTCACCCTCGCCCCACTCACAACCTCACATATCAAGTTCGCAAACACGATTTCTATTTACTCTACCCTTCCGCATCGGCTTCCGGCGATTTCAACCCGCTTTCACATTACTCGTTTTTCTTTCGGGTAGCGATTTAGCCGTTTTTAAGCTCTCCATACGGTACTCGTCGACAAAAAGGAAATAAGGGGTGATTATCAGTTTTTTTCCTGATTTTCAACACGGGACTATTAAATGACTTTTTTGTTGTCAATTTTCACTTCAGGTTGGTTCAAAAGTATTGAAAGCAAAAATGAATGAAAGCGAACTTCGAAATGGCATTAGTTTTTTTTATTCGATATAATTCCCCTCAACTTCAATACACTTCTTCCAATGATCCTGCATTAATTGTATACTATCTCTGCTATGATTTTCTTGAAGCTCTGCAAAACACTGTTCCACGATTCTGTAATCGTTCTTGTTTCAATTTAGGATCATGGTGATAGATCCAAATTGCATCCATAGTTAAAAAACGTCGCTCAGAATCAGTTTCATTCTTATAAAAAAAATCAAGTGATGCTGACAAATTTGCTTTCGTATGAGTTTTTACTGAATTGTTAACGAATGCGGAACTAAATTTCCAAACAGCTTGTTCAAACGTAATTCTTTATGTAAAATATGGAGTACTCGCTCGTCTGAGATGCCTATGGTACATATTAGTAACTTCACGCCTAGTCAAACTTGGATCTTCACTAACAATCGTATGTACTTGCTCAATGATTTCTGGTGTTGTAGCAGTTTTTGGTCGTCCATTACGTGGCTCATCTTCAACGCTCATACTCTGAGAAAATTTGCCGCGTCAGTGCCGGAAACGTACCGCGATCCTCGACTGTACCGCGACAGTTCCGCGATAGTACCGCAGCAACACCGTGATCAGGCGATTTGTTGCCGTGTCTTGAGCCTCCACATCGCCGCGATAGTACCGCAGCGGCTCCGCGTTATACCCGCGCCGGCTCCGCGAGGATGCAGCAGTGAACCCGCGTGGAGTACGATCTACTATCCTGTGTGGTGAAACGAAGTTGTCAACGGTTCAATTACCCATGTTTGAGGTACATTCCGTATTTTCCTGGGGGGGGGGCGCAAAAGCGGCGGTAACCTCTGTCCTTATTAGACAGATGACGTAACGACCGAAGATGCGTATTTTTGTTCTTGGGCCCCTCTAGTTGTATTATCATTCTTAAATAACTTCATATCAGATACTCTCCCAGAGCCGAAGCGGCACTGCCGCATCACCGCTACGATTCCGCGGTAGTGCCGGCGCGGCTTCGCGATAGTGCCGCTTCGGCGCCTCTAGGCCCCGAAGCGACAGTATCGCGGAGCCGCAGCGGTAATTTCCTTTAGAGTACGACCACGTTTAAACTCTAGAAACCATCGATGTACATACAGTTGGAAATGAAGGAGCAGATTCTTTCCACACGCTCACCATTCTCGTATAAATTTCTGTTGCTGAAGAATCTTCCAAAACAAAGAATTTCGTGACAGCACGATACTCAGTTTTTTTTTCCATAGTTAAAAATACACCGACATGTCAAATTCAGATGGCTGGTAAAGACTGAACGAATTGACAGATCGAAATATTTTTTTTTGTACGTTCATACTGAAAGATGAAATGTCAAAATGACGTATGAATCTTAATTCCTCTATTGATTAACAGGTGTCGCTTTCAGTACTTTTCTACCAACCTGTATAGTTGACATATTTGATGTCGTGAACATAGCTGCGTATGAAGCAAATCCATGTGAACTACCCCTCGTTTAGCCAACTACATATTTTCCTCGAGCATATTATTATACGAAAAGCAGAATGAACCCCGTTTGAGAAAAAAAAATTCGCTAGAAATTTCATACATCCTCTTTATGATTTCCATATCTTTTACGAGTTTTTCCAATGCCCTGAAGGGATACAAAGTTTAAAAAACTTTGCAAACTGCGTATTTCGCCATTTTCAGTGCTCTAATAAAAAATCGGCACTCTCAAATTCAAAGTTCGCTATCAATTTTCTCATTTAAAATTTGAAGTATCAGTATTAAGTGTTTTAGTAATATTTTGACGTGTCTCAACTCCTACCTGACACATTTTGATCAATAGAGTTGCCGTTCTTTGAAAAAAAAGTCCCAGAAAAAAAACAAAATAGTTGATCCCCTTTCCAAGCTCACGATGAAGACACAGGAGAACCTGGGAGATTTGGTAGATTTCCTAGATATAAGTAAGTTTTATTACCAAAATCAAAATGAGTCGGCTGCAATTGATAATAATAATATCAAATTTTTTTACAGCAATTTGACGTTTCTTAACTCCAACCTGGCATTATTTCTATTCAGAGGTTTTCAGTTCATGTGAATTAATTTATCCTCGATTGAAGTTCATTACAAGTACACCTGAAATACTGAGTAAACCGGTTATTCCGTAATTTCTGTCTAATGAAGAACAAAGTTAATTTAATTATATGAAGCCTTGAACGAAGTCATTAGACAAAATAGATTTACTAACTACATTCTACAGGCAAGAATTGAAATTACCGAAGTTGATCAGTTTTGCGCGAAGTGCGCACTGAAATTCACTAGAAAAGCCGCATGACCCTACTTCATAAAAATTATTGGTAAAAATCTAATTTATAAAGGCTGATAGTTGTATTTTTAATAACGAAACGAAAATAAGTCAATTGCGAGTTATACATAATGCGGAATATGAAATATTCTGGCAATTTTTCGATGTTCTTCAACTCTGACACGACATTTTTCAGATTCAAATATTTTCATATTTTCAAAATTTTATTTAAATCATTTGATACCCGCTCAAGCTCACTACGTGTATTCGTGAAAACCCGAAAGATTCTGGTCCTTTCCACATTTCTTCTCATTGAAGAACATTCTCAAAAAACGAAGTCTTCTATGCACTAAATCGTCTTTGAATTTGCATACAACATACTTAAAAAAAGGATTTATGAACTCCATGTATTTTAGGCGAGGTCCGCACTCATTTTCCTTAAAAAAATTCAGGTCGTCGTTAGTTTTCATGACGCAAGCCCAGTTGCAAGTTATAGCCTAGAAAACCAAGTTATTCCTACAATATTTTGACGTTTCTCAACTCTGAATTGTCATTTTTTGAATTTGAGTGTATAGTTTTTTTTTACGAAAATTTGTCTCAATTGGATCAATTCATCCCCGTTTCAAGACCACTATAAGTTTATGTGAAAGTACGAGTAATTTCGTTCAGATCTGTATCGAGCACTTAAGAGGACATAATGAATCTAGTTCAATAAAGCCTTCCATGAATAAGCAATAATAATTTACTAACTTCATTCTACCAAAAAAAATCACACTTCAGAAGTTGATACAATTTCCGTAGAATGCATACTCATTTTGAATAGAAAATTCGCACGGCCGACCTCTATAATGAGGAAAGAAGTCGATATTCAAGTACTGAAATTTGTATGTTTTAATAACAGAATCCAAATAAGTCAATTGCATTTTACATTTCGAAATTAGAAATTTTCTAACCATATTTTGACGTTCCCCAGGTTTGACATGCTAATTTCCAAACTTAAGTAGTTTTTGATTCTGCGTTTTTTCTACTCTTGACTCACTTTATCCCCGTTCCAAGTTCACTAGAAGTATGTTCCAAATCTGGAAAACTTGTTACACACCCGACAGTCTTGCTTGTAGGAAGAATAATTTTACCTCAGTCGGAAAAATCTGCAACCAACTGATCTCGCTCATTTGCTCACTATTTTCCAATGAGAAAGAAAAAAATCTGGCCGGCAAATTTGATTAGCCTTACGCGGGGGAGCGAAATCAGTTTCAGTGAAAAGTTCAGGTGCTCATTAGTTCCTATTGCGAAAGAAGTCAACATTCAGAAATTAACACTTACATTTTTTTAATCACGAAATCAAAATATCACGTTTACAAACTATATGTGCTCTGAAATATGAAATCAATTTAAATTTGATATTTTTTGATTCGAACTGTTTGTTTTTGAATTTTAATTTTTTTAATGATTTCATGAATTTTTTTCCGGTTCCTAGAACAGCTCAAGAACCTGTGAAGAACCAAAGGCCTTCCATACTGTCCAGATTCCTCCTTATTGGAAAACAATCATCATTAATCATAATCAAGTCATATTGACTGCAGTTAGACAATATAGGCGGTTTACCAATTATTTTCTACAAGAAAAAAATTTATTACCCACTCTTTATTGCTTTTTACACGCGATGCGTATTCTCTTTTGATAGAAATTTTAGATGATCTTGGTAATGAATGTTGCCTAAAAATCTCATCTTTAAGAATTTCTAATGTTCTCATTTCATGATCCCTTTGACATCCCGATTGAAAAATTCAATCGTTTTGATTTTCACCTTTGAAAGTTCTCAATAAAAATCTGTTGATCGTTGCTTGCGGAGGAGCGACAGAGAAAGTCGTTTCGCGGAGTATTATCAGGATGCTACGACAAATCAGTGAACACCGACTTACTGATCATTCTCTAAATTTCCGAAAAGGCAGTAAAAAAACTCGGAAACGGTTTCTAAGCGACCGAATTCGGGGCGAAAACGCATAAAACTTTGTTCAAAGCCATCACTGGCAGCTCCGATGGGCATATTCAGATTCTAAATGGGTAAATGGTTTCGAAAATGCACAATTCATTTGGAATGACCACATTAATAACACTATGTAACCCGATTTTGTTCCTGGCTTCTAAGTGTTATATTTCAATTGCTTATGTCCGAAGTATGTGAAAAAATGACTTCATTGAGAACAAACTTCGCTTACACTACAACAGCACGAGGAAAACCCGTTTTTTTGTGAAAATAGAAAGATTTTTATTCATTTTCGGCATTATAAACAGGTAAAAACAAAAAATGAACATGGAATAGACAAACACAGTCGGAAACCACTCAACACGGTTCAGAAATGTGTAGATTTTCTAGATTTACGATTGTACTGTGAATCACTCGCTCGAAGTTGCACCCAAATGTAGTCCCTCATCATGTTTCGTTATACTGCCCTTGGTAACGACTCTGTCGGAGGTTAAAGGCATGGTTCGCGCTGAAAACCAATTTCCATTTTTCAGGCTCAATTTTATGATTGAGCCCGGCGGACCACGTTGGTGAAGTTTTGCTCGTCAAAAACATAAGGTTCTGAAGTTGGAGTGGTTCAAAATGACGATCCGCCACCAGTTTTCACCAACCATCTAGCACAAGGAACAGAAGCGCCACCACATGCGCGGATGATTCAGCATTTGAAATTTTTAATTCGGGAAATTCTAACATCCAAACTTGCCCAATGGATACTTTATTTTTCAGAATAAGTTCCAGTGAATAAGAGGCCACAGGAATTCACCCACCTAATAAGTTTGAAGCAAAAAACACATCCGACGTTTGCGAAAAAAACTTTGAAGTATTGCACCAGACACACCGAAATCGACGGAGGGGTGGGAAGTGAATAATTCTAGACATTTCAAAATGAGTTTTTTTTGCAAAAGTCGATGGTTTTGTGGAGCCCTTCCACTCTTATTCTGTATGTCAGAGAATTGCCTGCGCAAAAACATGAAAAAATGAGATACGGTTTTTTGCGCGTACGATGCCTTTAGGATCAGGGCTGGTATATTCGTCGGACCACAGACCATGAGGATCATAAAATGTGAGGATTTCGCCAAGCTGTTGAACAGGACGGCGAGAGCGGTTTGATGCAATTTTGTTTCAGTTGTTCACGGCTTCCTAGATCATCACAAAGCTGAAAGCTATGTGGAGTTGGTGCACTCTCATAAAGAATTGCGCCAAAAATAGGATGCAGAATGTCCCTGAAAGTCTATATTCTTGATTCGCATCTTGACAAACTCAACGAGCAAAGCGATCCCTTTCATCAAGATATATTGGACTTTGAACATCGTTACCAAGGACAGTATAACGAAACCATGAGGGCGGACTACATTTGGTGCAACTTCGACAGAGTGGTTCACAGTACAATCGTAAATCTAGAAAATCTACACATTTCTGAACCTTGTTGAATGGTTTCCCACTGTGTTTCTCTATTCTTCGTGCATTTTTTGTTTTTACCTGATCATAGCGCCGGAAATGAGTAAAAATCGTTCTATTTTCACAAAAAAAAGAGTTTTCTTCGTGCTGTCGTCGTGTAAGCAAGATTAGTGCTTGATGAAGTCATTTTTCACATACATTAGGCGTAAACAATTTAAATATGACACTTAGAAGCCAGGAACAAAAATTGTTTTATATGAAAACGCGATTTTCCAAATTTTATTGTCCTAGTCACAAAAGCGAAGTTTTCCTGGGATAATAGCGATTTCCTGTCTCTTCTAGACCTAACGGGTTAGGAAAACACAATTTCAACCCAGGAACTGAAAAAAAGTTGAAATTTGTTACATAGTGTAATGGTTTCCTTGTCGGTACAAGACCTGGTAGTTTTAGCATACTTTCTACGGTTCTATTCACTGACAAACGATTCAATCGATTCAATTCAATAAAGCACTCTGGAAAATGACAATTATGCAATCACTAATGACAATTATGCAATCACTCACTTTTTTCTACAACGAAAAATCATTTTCGCAAACTTGATAAGCTTCACGCCGAGTGCGTACCAAATTTCGATCAAAAATTCACCCGGCCCTTCTCTATCATGACGAAAGAATTCAATATCCAATTACTAACTGACACGTGTATGTTTCAACACCGAAGTCAGAATGAGTTACATAGCTGTTAATTAAGTCCGAAATGTGAAATTTTCTAACAGTACTTAGTCGTTTCTCAACTCTGAAGTGTAAATTTTTTATTTCAAACCTCTTAGTTCTTCAATATTTTATTCTCAATTGAAATAATTTATCCCCGTTTCAAGTTCACCATAAGTATTCGTGAATTCTTGAGTGAAGTGGTGAGAATAGCGACCAGGTCTGTGCGGAACTCTTTTTCAAAAACTTCGGAAACGAAAACGGAAGAAAAATGGCCAAAAAAATGCCGGAAACGGAAGAGACCAAAAAAATGCTGGGTTGTCTCATTCTCACGCTGTTACTCATTGGCCGCAGCTTTCATTCAATAACCAGTGATTTCAGTCAATAAACTAATAGTTATTCGAGATAAAGTCACTACGAGACATTCAGCGATTTCGAAGTCTCGCTTCTGGAAATCCGAAATGCAACCTCAAAAAATACTGATCACATGTACCCGCCCTTCGAAATAGTGTACAGCAGGGGTGTGCGGTAATTGCCGTTTGCCGATTACAGTTTGCTGGCCGTCTTGGCGTCTGCCCTTGCCGTTTGCCGAAATTATATTTTTCGTAGCCGCACACCTCTGGGGTGCAGCCTGTCTCCCAGAAAGCGTCCAAGCGACATCAGGGGCGGCATGCATGAACGCAGCGAACGGTGTCAGGGAGCCGCTCCGCGTGCCATGCGCGCAGCGTCGCGCAACGGGGCGGCCCCGAATTTCGTGGCGTGTATTGATGTGCCTGATTTTCGGGGCCGCCCCGTTGCTCGACGCTGCGCGCATGGCACGCGAAGCGGCTCCCTGACACCGTTCGCTGCGTTCATGCATGGCGCCCCAGGTGTCCTCCAAGGCTAATCAGAAGTCAAATTTCAGCTAATCAGCGACCACTTTTTCTTCCTTCCAACCATATTCGCCTATTGGAGTGGATATCAAACAACTGATTTCGAAAATTGGAAAAACAATTCCTCGGCGAGATGAGAAAATTCTCTTATGATCTGGCCCAAATGAGCTTTGCCGCTGCCCGTGTTCATCTCCACCTGTCTCCACCGAGACTCCTTTAT
The DNA here is from genome assembly GCA_029168955.1 of Aplectana chamaeleonis. Taxonomy (NCBI): domain Eukaryota; kingdom Metazoa; phylum Nematoda; class Chromadorea; order Rhabditida; family Cosmocercidae; genus Aplectana; species Aplectana chamaeleonis. The sequence continues at coordinate 120,906 of JAPDOI010001035.1, read as the reverse complement.
GGAAGACAGGCTGCACGTGAAAAAAAAACTATCAAGATTTTTGTTGCTGTCGTGGCGGTAAACAAGCGAATACGTGGAATTGAGAAGAAAAGCTTCACAAAATCATTGAATCTCAGAGAAACAGCTACATATTTTCAAAAATAACCCTCAAAAGGCTTCCAGATTTCTGCCACGCCCATTTCGTGGCATCATTTTATAGAGTTGCAATCCAAACTGGCCCCAAACTTCGTGAATGATCTCAGCCAAGCTCAGATATTCGCTTGAACACAAGGGGTTAGATGTAATTTTCAGCTTCGCATGAAACTTTCAAAAATCTTCGCCTAGACCCACTATCATAGGTCGTGTTGCGCTACTTTATTCCGTTTCCGGACCCAAAAACTCGGAAACGGAAGCGGAACGGAACAGCTCAAAAAAAACCGGAAATACGGAAACGGAATCGGAAACGGAACAGTTCCGCACAGCCCTGATAGCGATCTCGTTGAAGAAAAAAGTTAATCCAATTGAATGAAATGATCGAACTACACATCTCCTATTTCGGCGTGAAATTTACAGCTGTCGATCGCGGGCGTGTGCGCGCCTATGATGCGCGTCTAACATTTTCTCGCTGTCTCTCCACTCTCTTCGCACAAGCACACGAAGGAACAAATAACATTCGCCTGCGAAACAAAAAAAAAATGTGTAGATTCATTGACCACTTTCTACTAGAAAAAAATCAAATTTCCAAACTTGGTCTATTTTATGCGAAGCGCATTCTCAATTTCGATAGAAATATATAATTTTTGTTCTCTAACGACATGTTCCAGTTCAAATACATATATTGAATTATGCCCGGTTTAAGCTTTCTAAAGGAACGAAGAAACTTCCTTTCTTATCTGTTTACCACGCGGGCAGAAATTATCATTATCCGAATCACTGATCTCATTTCAACTATTTTAGTTTTTTTTATTTTTTCAATATTTTGTCGTTTCTGATCTCTAAAGTGTCATCTTTTTGATTTCAAATCTATTAGTTTTTTTTTTTGAAATTTTGTTCTCAATTGAATAAATTTTTCCCCGTTTCAAGTTCACTATAAGTATTCGTGAATTCCCGGGTGAACTGGTGATATTAGCGATCTCAAAGAAGAACAGAGTTAATCCAATCGAATGAGACGATCGAACTACACATCTCCTATTTCGGGGTGAAGTTTACTGCTGTCGATCGCGGGCGTGTGCGCGCCTATGATGCGCCTCTAACATTTTCTCGCTGTCTCTCCCACCTCTCCGAACAAGCCCGCGAAGGAACAAATAACATTCACCTCCGAAACAAAGAATATGTTGATTTACTAACCACTTCCTACTGAAAAAATCTCATTTTCAAACTTGGTTTATTTTATGCGGAGCGCATTCTCAATTTCGATAGAAATATGTATATAATATTTGTTCTCTAACGACATGTTCCAGTTCAAATACATATATTGAATTATGCCTGGTTTAGACTTTCTAAGGGAACGAATAAGCTTCTTTTCTTATCTGTTTACCATGCGGACAGAAATTATCATTATCCGAGTCACGGCATAGATCAGATGATCGCATTCCAGATGGACACAATAATGACGATATTTTGGTGAATCATGAATCAATCGGATTTCGTTTTAACTATGGTGGGGAAGCTGATCTTGAGTCTTCAGAATCTCTGACCATTCACATGGTAATTCTGAAATGGGTGATTCGGATCTACAGGATATAAGAACACAATTGCTCCTGCTTAGATTCGTGTAACCTTTTTCCAATCCTTTGTTCCCCATAGCGGGATAAATATCTGAATGAGGTCCTTCCGTGGCAAACGCTGTGCCATTCATTCAGGATTTATGGATAATCGTCTGGCCCCCATTTCAACCCATTAACTACTCACAGACCCACTACCTTTACAAAACTGTTGCCAGCACGCCATTGTGTCCTACTCGTGCTCCTCGTCCTTTTCCTCCTCTTCCAGCCTCTCATTGACGTCATTCATAAGAGCTTCGTCGTGTTGCCCTGGTCCACAGCCTCCTCGCCCTCCCCCTCTTCCCACCACACCCGTTCGTTGCTCCAGCTGGGTCTCCCCCCTGTGGCTGCTAGCACTGCCCTCACCCTCGCACCTATTCACCTCATATCCCCCTTTTAACCATCACACCACAGGTCAACCATAACAGAAAGTGAGTGCTTCAGAGTATTTGTTTTTGCTTCGATGGTCAGCTGAGAGTGAGGTCTTGCCTGAGGCTATTTCTGATCCGCTCGCCCACAGCTTACGCATTTCCCTTATCCTGTTTTTTAAACTTCAGAGAGCTTTTATCTTCTCTCATTGCTCCCAAGTTTTAATCTCTTATTTTCTTCTACTATTAGTATAATTTGTTTAGTTTTTGACATTCCGGAAGTACCGTTTCGTAGCTTTACTGGTACTTTTACTTTTACTTTCAGTTCACATTTCATGAATGTTGCGTTCCTCAGACAGTCAACGATATAAAGTCGGCATGGATCGTGAAGAGACTTCTGGTTCGCTGTTGAAGATTGGCGCAACTTTGGTGCACCTATGTTATAGCATATGGCACCGAGTTTGCGCCAACCTTCAACAGTGAACTCGAAGTCTCTTCGCGATCCATACCGACGTTGATTCTGTAATAAAAATGCATTTTGGTATATAAGAACTCTAGACACTAAAAAGAGAGTAGAATTCGGTCACAATGCGTTTAAGTGTCCTTTTTTGATAGCTCTCTTTAAATCATTTTTTTCTGAATATGAAAATTTATTCGAGATCCTGATAAAAAAAGCTGTTCAACGGTGTACTGTTTGCTAGGGTTTACCTTTGAAAAAAAGTTGGGATGGAGTTCTCAGGATCCTTTGCAGTATACAAGTACAGTATGCGGCTGCACAGGGTTACATAAGTGTTGGAACCAGGGTAGAGCGAAAACCCTTTCTCTGAATTTCGAGAATCGGAAGGACTTCTTTAAATTCGGGAATCGGAACGCCAAAAACCTTCGAAAATCGAAATTTCGTGCAGCGAAACTCTTAACCCTCCCGTTGTGAATGTGCATACCAAGAAACTTGGGAGGTTTTCTATTAAATGTAAATATGAGGTATTCAGTTTATTTAAAATGTTGGATTATAAATCTAAAGATTTCTAACTTTGTGAAAAAGAAAGACGGACCCCGAAATCGAATTTAGCGCCCGAAACAACACCTAATGGATTTGGCAAGGAAGAATGTTAAAAAGTCTAATCACGTGGATGTTTTCGATTCTTTTCAACATTTTCAGGCTTTTTTTCGGAAATCGGAAGATCCAAACCCATCGGAAATCGGAATTCTGATTTCGGATATCCGCTCATCCCTTGTTGGAACACTAGGTTTTTCATTCAATATTCAGATCACTCTGGAGGATAAACCCACCGAAATGCAGAATATCCTTTCCAAACCCTCAATCAAAGTGCTCATTTTTGAATACCAACTTTAAAATAAAAACATTGAACAGTTCAGTTCCTAGAGGCAGCGTTTACTATAAGAAACCGTATTCTGGCGTTCGATGTTTCTGTGTAGGTAAGACTACGGAGAAGAAACTGATAGAGAAAAGTCCCCAGAAAACTCTCAGCAATAGAGAAAAATTGTTGAAAAAACCTCTGGAATGTTTGGTCACGCCTGTTTGGGGGACTGCGGATAAAGTGTCAAACCTGACGTCGAAAACAGTTTTGCGCTTCAAAAGTCTAGAGTATGTACGTGATTTTGTTTTCTGCTTCTCGCACTAAAACCTCTTTAAAATTAAGATAAGCATATGCACATGCTTGTATGTTGGAATCTCTCGCGGTAAGAAAAAATATTCAAAATCTGAAATTGTTCCTTAGGTGAAGCGAACGCGGGACAACTGTTATACAACGTGTGCTGGGTGATCCAATGGATCGACTGGACCACGAGATTTTCACCCACTTCCTGGCCGTTTTTTTGTCGTACTTCCGTTCTTACTTTTTCTGGAGAGACCCAAAGCCCACTTTTTTGGCAGAAAAAAAACCGGCAAAATTTTCATTGTGAAAACTGCCTTTGAAGGCATCGTACGCACAGAAAACCAAAGATTGTTTTCTGATGTTTTTGCATAGCTTGACCTCTCTAATGAGCGAAAATGTTGAAAGATTCGCTGAAAAGCCTTCATTCGCAAAGTAAAACAAGTTTGAATACACTGTAAAAATGGATTTGAAGTTTGCGCCAGAATGGTTTCCGAAGTCCCTCTGCATATGGAAGCCTATTCTCTGACATTTTGAAGTTTTCCTTAATTTTGAGTTTCTACCATGATTGTTTTCTATTTTGTTTGACAATCGCATCAATATTCTTTGAAAAAGTGCTAGATGATCGATCCCACGGCTGTTTTCAGGTGACCACAATTTTCAAGGGGCGCATTTTCAAAGCCTCAAGTCTCGTGGGTGATATCAGCCACTCTGAGTGTTTTGGCCGAGAAATAGCCGCGAAGTAGCTCAACAGGCTCCGCAGCGGCTCCTGGTGGGCTATTTCGCGGTTATTCCCCAGATTTTCACAGAACGGACAAAAAGTAGCCGAGAAGTAGCTAGGATTTAACCGAGAATAAACGAAAAGTAAACAAAAGTAACCAAGAACCAACCGTCGCCGGTTCGCCGAGGTTGGGTGGGGCCCCCAGAGACTGAACGAGGTCCGAATACCTCAAGATTGGGTAATTGAAGCGTCGGAGTTGTTGACATCTGAATCATGCCTCTAGAATGCGCCGTATACCTACCTGGAGAGCATTGCTATTTCGCGGCTACTTAGTGGTGAGAATTATCTGGCGGCTATTTCTCGGTTACTACGCGCCAAGCAGGCATTTCGCGGCTATTTCCCGGCTATTTCTCGGCTAAAACTCTCCGAATTGTTTAGTTGCGCACAAAAATTGGAACTGATTTTCATCGAGCACGACACCTTCGAAAACATTCGTTTTTAAATAATCGGTTTGTACTGGAATCAAAAGTATTAGAATTTTCAAATTCTTCGCGTTCGAAAAAAAATATACATTCAATTGTTTGAGTATTATTCAGGTTTCGGAAAGTCAGAGTATTGATGTTTCTGGAGTATTCGGCTTGCGGAGAAAGGTTTTGATCATGCGTGAATTTATTAGAAATATCAGCAAGTCTGAAAAACGCTAGAATGGAAAATTCGAAAATCTCATTTCATCTGAAACTGCGGAAAGTGAGTGTTTAATTTTCTCCATAACCCAGGGAAAAGTTGAAATATAACCTAGTACAATGCACTCGTACAATATGATGTCATTGCTAGCACTACTTACAACCAGGAGAACTTAATGTTATGGAGAATACATTCTCCTTCTTTTCATGCCACATGAGCACATTTTCACACTTCTTCGACATTTCACCCTAACATGAATACAGCTTTGTTGAGGATCACCTTTTTTCATCAACATTAAAGTGCCTTGTAGGCGAGAGCACTTCTTAAATGCCTCCACGATTAGCTAAATACACACTTGTGCAGATCCTAATCCCACTGATATGCTACGGGACACCTACATATGATATACACTTATCCCATCTGAGACTGAAAGAAACATTTCATTCTATTCTTACATGGAAAACCTGATTGAACGTCTTTTGTGATTAATGTTGTGAGGCGATTCTGGGCTATCCAGGTGGTGTACTGGTGAAATGGAATGATCGAACAACATCAATCTGGCTCCTGATTCCTCTAAGGAGTCATGGCCAGAAATTTGAAACTGCAAATTAATAGTTCAGCGGGTCTCCCTTGCCTATTCCACCTTCACCATTTTTTGTGACAGAAGGGAAGTGGGTGAAAATGGAACAAACGCAGATGAAAAGGTCAATTAGGTTTTCCAAAAGTCCGCATTCGGTCAGCTGGCCGCAGACGACGGGATCCAGTTTCTACCATCCGCTCACTCTGAGGCATTGCATTTCCTCAATTCGTTTTAACATATAACTAGCTACAGATAAGAAATCAGCTGTTTTGTACTCATTTTTAGATTTTCTATAAAGTTTTCCTTTTTTTTTTTTCGCGGACAAAATCGCTCTGTTCACATGTCTGAGGCAGAAGTAAAGTTTTCCTATTTATGAAATCGGAGTTTTCACAGAAAATTTAGAGCTGGTAGTATTGAAAACTGTCTAAATACCGACGGAAACACAATGCGAATGACAAAAAAAAATTAGTTGTTTTTGTATTCTCACACACTCTAAGTTGTCTTTCACCAGACCGCTGACGCCAGAGCTTGTCTCGGGGCAAACGCAAGGTGTTTCGTGTGGAACGGTGGTTGATTCGCGCAAAACCAGACTTTTTAATTGTTGTCAAAGAGCTATGTCTCGAAATAAACGGCGGACGTTTCGGGACAACAAATCCAGTTCTCAAACAACAAACGCCTGGGGAACACAATTACAAGAGTGCAAGTTGGGTTGGAAGTGGACGAGTTACACCGCAGAACATACACTCGGTCAAAATGGCCGAGCTAGCGACAAAATAATTGAAGCAACAAAGCGGCCTCTACTAGAACCCTCATGTCGTAAGAAGCATCAGAAACTATCCAATGTAACCCTATTCGAGCTATCGATTTGGACGAGTTAGTACTGAGGGGCGGGAACTGTGAAGAAAGTGGGCGGAGACTGCATGTCATTCTGGCTCAATAAGTCTCAAATACGGTCTTTTTGACTCGTTTTTGACGCTTCCAACGCCGTTATCGCACCACTAGGAACAGTGTGACCCAACTGAGGTCACTATCTCAACCACTTTCGCGAGCGTGTATGCTACCTTCAAGTTGTGGGTAATAACCTTTTTTTTGAAAAAAAAGAGATTCCTCTCCTGCTCTGGAATCATCGCGTCTCACTAGTAGTAAGTAACACAGACTACATATCCTCTGTTTCGGAGTGGAATTCATTTCCGCTCATCGCGTGCGTCTGCGCGTATGCAGTGTCTCCTTCCCCCACCACACATTTTCTCGCTGTCTTTACCCTAGCTGCGCTCAAGCGCGCCAAGGAACTCAGTAAATTTGGTTCCGAACTAAGGGTTAAGTATGTATTTCATTAACTACTAAACTGCGCTAAGAACATTAGGTCAAAACAAACTATCCTATTCTAAATGACAGTCGTTCTGCTGTCAGCTGGCTGAATTTACCTTGTATTATGTTTTCATGCTGCTGTATTGATTATTTTTTCAGTCGAGTTTTATTTACTCATATTGTGCATCTAATAAATTATGTAAAAAATGCGCACCAACGTCACTGTCGCTCAACAGCTGAATAAACAACCCGGAAAATTTTCAGAATAAATTTTGATGGAAGTTGCAAGTGACAAAGGCGCATGTGATTTTGAGCGTAGGTGAATATAAAAACAGTAAACCTTGTTGAAAGTAAACTAAGGCGTCACAATAATTATTTACGTTACCTAAATTATTTACTAAGTTTTTTATGTACTGAATTACGTACCTATGAAAAACTTTTCTGTGCGTATTTGTAATATAAGTATAAAGGAAAAAGCTCCTGCGTTCCTCAGTTCCTAGCGAGCCTAGGCTGGAGTCGAGATCGTACTAGCGCAACAAAGATTTCATAGCGCCTTCTGCCACTGCGCTACATATCCTCTGCGTTTCCATCACTCATGATTCTTGCGTGCGTGGTCAATTCTGCTCTCTCCGTCTGCTCTCTGATCTTTCGCTGTCTCTAGCCTGCGCTCCGCATCTGCGCGTGGAGAAACATGGGAATTTAGTCTTTTAACAGCCTATACAACCCCTATATATCTTCATAGTACTCAAGAGAATGTTAAAGCAATTCTAGATTAGATAAGGATCCAACAACCTTTATTTCTTATGCACCGCTAATCAGCTACAGAGAAAAATGCTAATAAGCTAATATATAGCTTATACAGTTGACCGCAATGTTAAAAAGACATGGTGCGGTTGCGGACTCGCACTGAAACTACGGTAGAATCCGGCTTTTTGCCAGATTTCGTCATCGATCGGCGCCAACCGTCGTCTCTCTGCTCACGAGAATATCAGCTGTGGCGCCAGTCGATGACGAAATCTGACAAGGTGCCAGATTCTACCGTAGTTTTAGTGCGAGTCCGCAACCGCACCATGTCCTTTTAAAATTGCGGTCAACTGTATAAAGCTCTTTTAAGATCAAAATAAAAACTTTGGCGCCAACAACACAGCTAGAAAATTTTCCGAGCATTCATGTAATGCTTTGCATTTCAATTTTCAATTTTCTCGTGGCTATCGCTATGGCTCCTTTCTAGTCAGAGAAAATTAATTATTTTCGAAATCTTAAATACGATTTCCATTTACGAAGTACACGATTAAAATGTATTCAAGCAAATCGATTGAGGAGAATTTCTAAAAGTTCAGCTTTCTGTTCAATTAAATAATTTGACAATGTCAAATTCAGGAGAAATTGGAGGTCAGAAAAGTAAATAAAATGTCTTGAAACTTTTCTAGAAATAATTTGGCGCCGAATAACTTGAATAAGTTACAAAAAAACCGGGAATTGTCATAAATCAATTTTGAGTGGTGGTACCTACAGTTAAGTCCGTGGCTTGCTTCCTCGAAAAAAAAACATTTAAATCTTCATCCGCGGCTGGCGCAAGCGGTTTAAATCTCGCCGGCGGCTGGCGGTATGGTAAGCTTATGAGCTGCGCTCTTCTCTCAGCCTCAATCGATTAGCGGGCCGGCGCACGCGACCGCCGCCCCACCGCGGGTGATTTCATATGTTTTTTTCTTGAGGAAGCAAGCCACGGACCTAACTATACATTTGACGCTCTTTTCAATCCAAAACGAGTCGTCTACCCGCTGTTACTATAAACTACAATTCTAAAATAGTGTGGTTACGCAAGGCTTACTCAAAGCTAAATCCAACATGTTCAAATGTTCAATGTCATGCATATTATTCTGTTTTTTCCTCCTATCTAACCCCACATTCAACGTTTTATGTTGTATTGCTTTTTAGATATTTGCTCCCACGTATTCTTGACACCCTTTGTTTTTTTCGCGTGGTTTTCCCACGTATAAATAGATAAATAAATAAATAAATAAATAAATAAATAAATAAATAAATAAATAAATAATTAAATAAATAAATAAATGAGTGAATAAATAAGTAAATAAATAAGTGAATAAATAAATAAATAAATAAATAACATAGTCAAATATTCTTGCTATCACTTGCATACGTTTTTATACTTTTTGAATAGTTTTTCTCGAATAATTCTTTGCTAGAAATGTTGCACTTTTGCATTAGAAAGTCTATGGTGATGTCGCTGCAGCGTTGCAGATTGATGTTCAGCGACTCCAAACGGCGTTTTGATGCCGGCAGTTGAACACTTTGATGAAGTGATAAAAAAAACATCCAAAAATGAGATCTGAATATCTACTCACGCGGCAATCCATTCGTCGTTTGAGCGCGGGAAGAGAATGCCCTGAGGGAACCTGAAAAAATGTTCTGGATTGAACTTTGTTCTCAGAACGAAATGGGCGTATAATTCGGGAGAGATAGCATAATGAATACGATGTTGTAAAAAAAATGACAGAAATATTGAGAGGGTCCAACAAGAGTCAGCCAAAAAAACGTTTCTTGTGGCCGAACGAGGCAACCACCCAAGCAGCATTGAATCAATAGAAACCTTCTTGCCACGAAGATTGACTTTTCTCTCTATTTGATCTACTTCACTGACACACGGCTGACAAGGGAACCACTATAAGTCATAGTAACCATCTCAAATGGAATGTAATTTTCTAGAACCATTTTCGGACGAAAAGTCCGAATATGCCAGTCGCAGCTGCCTAGACCCACTCTGAAAGAAGTCATAGGCGTTTTTTCTCTGATTTTCGTACCTAATGTACCCTCCAAAAAGCGCATTATTTTCTCGAAAATCCGGAAACAGATCTCCGAATCGTGTTCAGCGCCAAAACTACCCCCTAGGCTAGGTTTGGTTGAAGTAACATTTTACAAACTTTGCGCAGGCTGGCAGCGTTTTGGACTTGTACGGATTTTCGGTTTGACGTTTATAAATATCGATTAGAGCTTTGGAAGCGTTTTAGAAAAATGTTCCAGATTTTACTTAAAAAACGCCCGTGGGGGTTATTTGGGGTGCTGATCACGACTCTGAGATTCATTTGTCGTCTTTCCAAACTTTTACGATTAAATTTGTTCGAAGCTTTCCATCGGCAGAAAAAATTTACTGCAAAATCTACTTTTGATGGCGCTCAAATCGTTCCTCTGAGGGTCATTTGGAGTGCTCAACACGAATCTGATGTTAGTTTATCGACTTTCGACAGCTTACGGTAGATTGCGGTGGGTACGGTAGTTTGTTCAAAGTCTTAGATTTGTCTCAAAGTTCCTATGTGGGGGTTATTTGGGGTGCTGAATACGAATTTGATATCCATTTGTCACTTTCCGAATTATTAAGGTAGGTTTTGCCTCCTAATTGGCATGATACCTACCGTAACCTACAGTAAACCCTAAAATTTCGACAAGCGAAACCCAGATTCGTGTTCAGCACCCCAGATTACCCCTACACACATGTTTTTAGCGGAATCCAAAAAAAATTGAAAACACCCCAACAAATCCCTTACATAGCCGCAAAGCTTTAGAGACGCTCATAACTTCTTTCAGAGTGAGTCTAGGCACCTGCGATGGGCATATTCGGACTTTTCGTCCAAAAATGGTTCTAGAAAAGTACATTTCATTTGGAATGGCTACTATGACTCGTAGTGGTTCCCATAGTGTGATGCACAGACTGCAGAAAAATTGAAATTTCCGTAGTTCCTTTGGATGCGGGTGCGGAGCGGAGGTTAGAGACACAGAGAGAGAGGGGAAGACAGACGGAGGGAGCAACATCGCGCGCACACGCACGCGCGGGGAGTAAAGAGAATTTCGTTTTACCTTTTATAATAGTCGTTTTGAGGTACATATGTACAATATATGTAGAATAAAAATCATTTTCGTAGAAATCATACTCAATTATTTTCAATATCGCTTACATACGTTTTTATATTATAAAATATTTCTTCTCGAATTTTTCTTCTTTAAAGATTTCACAGTTTTTCATTAGAAAATCTACTGCGATCTCGCTATAGACTGAGTTTCGGCGACGTCGCATCGGCGTCATGATGCTGGCAGTTGCACGTTGTCCTAGTAGATTCTCTAAACCAGCTAATATTTCTAATTTAAAGCAAGATTTTGCTTCCGTTTTCGCACTATTAGATAACTCATTGTTCAAATGTTTTTTTTTTTAATTTGGGATTAACAGTGTTTTTATAGGATAGTAATCAAAGTTAGCAGATAGGTTAACATACGAATAAGATGAAAATGGTCTTAGTAATTTTACGACAGTTTCTTGCATGATTAAATAGAGAAATTGAATGAATTTAAATAAAAATAATCAAATAGATAAAGGAATAAACACATTATCAAGCAAATAAACAAATGAGTAGATGAATAAATAAATAAATAAATAAATAAATAAATAAATAAATAAATAAATAAATAAATAAATAAACAAATAAATAAATAAATAAATAAATAAATAAATAAATAAACAAATAAATAAATAAATAAATAATTGAATAATTACTCGTTTAAATAAATGAATAATCGTATATACAACGAAAAACGGCAACGAAAAAAGGGGGCGGTGTGGTTGCGTATCTTCACTAATAGTACCCTCTATAAAACGTCGTAATTCACATCATTCGAGGCGCGAGCGGCGCGCGCGACGTCTTGGCCTCCGTCTGCCCTACGCTCTCTAACTGTCTCTAACCTCTGCTTCACACCAGCACGCGTAAGAACCAAGTGAATTTCATCGTTTAATAGCCTGTTAGCTTGCTGTAGCCGTAGCTGGCTTGATTCGAAGTTTGCCATTAGTCGATAGTAGAACAGCCAATATTTTTTTCTATTATGTGTATTTTCGTTTCTTTGATTTTTTTCAGTGTTATTCCTGCGAGTATCTATAGAAAAGACTTCGAAAGAATCGAAACAGTTTGTATTCAAACATTTGATCTAAATATTATGATTCTATGCCTTTTTGGATTAAAAAAAACTGGTGATGATAAAACATTAAGTATAACGATTCGCAACTCTTTATTTGATCCAGATTTATAGGTATGTGTCTGGTGTTGGAACGGAGCAAACATACTATTCAAACATTCCCGGCGTTTTTTTTCCTCAAAAATTCAGGGAAAAATATAAAGTTATACACCGGAATTATACACCAGCGGAATGAAAACGTCCCGCGATGACATTGCCACCGCTTGCTGCGTGAATCAGGATTTTGTCTGCAATTTTGCGTCTTTAACGTCTTTGACGCAATATTGCAGACCAAAAATTTCCGCGCCTTTCAATTTTTTTTAAATTTCACATTTCTATCACTTTTTATTGCAAAAAATCACACGAAGTCTATTACTACTGTCATAGCAGTGCTCGTTACGTCGTTTGGTGGTATTTTAACAAGTTTAGATCTGAAAAATAATCAACTGATGGAAACTGGCAAATTTCCAACGGGTAGGTACCGCAAGGATACAGTATACACTACCGCGGCGTATATAACTACTTGGTGCGGGCTTCCAATGCGTTTTCCTGGGACAACTCTTCCTTTTGGCATGCCTCAGCGCACTTGGGACGCACATAAGTGGTAGTTGTCTTGCTATTTTCGCAGCGTCCCGCTAGTGTATAACTACGGCCTTAGTCGTCGATCATGGCGAGACATCCGCAGAGTCGCGCCCGAGCACCCTGGTCGACGACTATTTTTCTTTTCCTTTCCATTGCTGGAGATAAAAGCACCAGAAGCGTTAACCGAAAAAAACACCCTCTAGGATTTAAGTCAAAATGATAATAGGACCAAACAAAGGTACGCTAAAATTGAAGTCAGAAAAGATCAAAATTCACTCAAATTGCATATGTTACTGTGCTTCTCTAAGCCAAATTCCGGTCTGCAATCGCGTCTCGACACGCTTTGCGGCCGCGCGCGCTCGAGCCAGTCGAGTTTCCTGCGCCAAAGCCGACTCGATGTGACTTTTTATACGATTTTCTCCGATTTTGTTTAGATTCCAGTTTCCGAAACCAACCTAGAGTCAACAGATCGGCGGCTGTGGCGCTGGAAACGCCTGACCCTAAAGCGAGCGTTCGCAAAGCGTGTGGAGACGCAATTGCGGACCGGAATTCGGCCTCAGAGAAGCACAGTATATTGACGGAATTTTCATGATTTCTTATAGAATAAATATTGCGGAAATATGATACTTTTCATAGTAGTAGTGACCCTTTTTTGTACTCGCACCATTATTCCTAGTCATTTCTATTTCTTATATTTCAGTGTCAGTGTAGGGCAAGTTTTTATGTCAATCTTTATGTCAATGTCATTTTTATGAGCGCAAAAAAAACACATTAAATATAAAATGTGAATTTTGACGGCAATTTCAGGAGTAGCAGTATTTATCCAATGTTGCTAGATTTCGACCTTTAAGTTTAGGCGTAAATACGATCATTAATCCTGATAATTCCCTGACTGCTTCTTATGTGAAAACTTCCTATATCCCATATTATTCAACCATTGGATAAGTCATACGTGACCACCCCCGCGATTACCCAATGATGAATACGGCGGGTCCGCCTCCAACCAGGAAATCGTGGGAGGTTTGTTTTCGGCTAGCAGTGGAAAAACTCGGCGTCATCGAGTACGATGATCATATAGCAGCAGTCACTGCTCGTACATACTTCATTAGTTGTTGGAATCTGCACACCTGTATACACCTTCGTCACCCGCAGATAACCATCTAATCTCTCTTAAAGTGCACTTACTAACCGGCCTTTTACTAAAAGGGGTGTGGAACCTGTTTAATTAAAAGCTGCTTTCACTGGTCATTCATATCTAGGGTAAAGTTTGTACCCCCAAATCGCAAATAGTGGCTTTATTTAATCAGAAAAAAAAGAAAATTGCTTCGAATCAGATAAGATTGCCGTAATACAGTCCGTTGCATAATTATAGGGTCACCCATTTTCGCGAATACTGTTTTTGAACGTACATATCTTCGCCTGAGCTCTGCAAAACTTGATGAAACTTTAACATGATATAGTGTATCACGAACCTCGCCTTACTCACACTCTAGCTTGGGTTTCGGATGTACAATTTTTGAAAACGGAGTTTATTTACAATTTTATAGCATTAATCCAAATTAGAGCTATTTCTTCAGAAAATGTTCAAAAATGTGAAACACCCGTGCCACTTGTTTGCCATAAGAAGACCTTCAAGTTTGTTGTACAACGTTGTCGGAAAATAATTTCTTGCACCAATTTTTTCGAAGTCAAACATTTAGCGAAATGGAGCATTTTTTCGAAAATTTAATTTTGGAAAGTTATTCGCCTCACAACCTTTTAAATACATGTACTGTATAGGCTCTTACAATGCTCAACTGATACGCAATTTTCATCCTTTTTCATTCACGCCGAAGCGAGATCGCATAAATTCGTACGAAATTAATTTTAAAAAAATGGTGCAAGAAATCATTTTCCCACAATGTTTTACAACGGTCTTGAAGGCCTTCTTATGACAAGCAAGTGGCACGGGTGTTCGAATTTTTGTTAACGTTTTCTGAAGAAATAGCCCTAATTTGGATTAATGCCACAAAATTGGAAATGAACTCCGTATTCAAAAATTGTACATCTAAAACCCAAGCTAGAGTGTGAGTAAAGCGAGGTTTGTGATACCCTATAACATGTTGAAGTTTCATCAAGTTTTGTTAAGCTCAGGCCAAGATACGTTCAAAAACAGTATTCGCGAAAATGGGTGTCCCTATAATTATGCAACGGACTGCAGTAGATTCAGGAGCATGACCGATGTGTTTTCATTTTCCCTTCCCTTGTTTTCATAAAATCGTGCAATGTCGCCTAGTGTCGCTGGGTATCGCCTAGCTGCATCTTGTGTACATTGCTCATCTTTCTAGCCTTTAAAAATTATGCAATGGTTCTCTAGATGTTTCTTCCTGCAGTATCGGGTAGTATCGCTTGCTATGCACATGAAAATCAAATTCGCCTGGTGTCGCTGAGTGTGACACACTATCGTACAGGTTTAGTGACTGTTTAGTACTCCTTGTTGGTTTTCGTCATTAAAGGCATCGTACGCGCAGGAAACCGTATATTATTTTTTTCGAGGTTTTTGTGTAGCTTGGCCTCTCTAGTGAACGAAAATGTTGAAGGAGCTCATGAAAAACCCTCATTGGTGAAGAAAAATCCATCGTATACATAAATTTGAATTTTGCCTTAAAATCGTTTTTAAAGTTTTCCTGCGTTTCTAGGGCTCGTCTCTGTCATTTTCAAAATTTTTCTGTATGTGGAGTTTGTGCCGTAAATGTTTTCCATGTTGTTTGACCGTCGCACCAACATTCTATGAAAAAGTGCAAGATGACTAGTGAGAACTGGTGTCGGATCCTCAACTTCAACCTCTTACAACCTCATTACCCTACGTTTTTGACGCGCCGAAGCTCACCGATGTGGTGTACCGGGCTCATTCATTAAATTGAGCCTGAAAAACGAAAATTGGTTTTCAGCTCGAACGATGCCTTCAAGTAGTGCTTCCGTAAAGTGCGCCCGAATTTGAATGTTCACCCACGCGGTCGGCGCTCGTGCCAAGCGGCTGTCGCGTCGTGTATTCCTCGACGAGTTTCACCCGAGAACTGGGGAAAACTCTCCATTATTTTCTTCTCCTATTTCCATCTATTAGCTTTGATGAAGTGAATTCTTGTTAGCTTATCTGTGAGATTTCGGTCGCCATGGGGTGGCGTTAGCCCCGTGTTAATGAAAAAGGGAGGGAGGTTATCTTTTTTTTTCTGTTTTTATTCTCGTGTGAGATTTGTTTTGTTAATTTCCAACCTTTTGTGATGATTTCCAAATGAACCAACCCCTTTGGTGCGTATTTTTGGCCTCTTACACACTCTCGCTTCTGGAGAAAACCGCATGAGCGGACACTCGCGTTTGGACGCACTTTAGGTTATTCTCTCTGCAATTTCACACGAAATGGCTTATAGCAGAATAGGACCGCCCGGTGTCGCTTAGTGTCGCTTCGTATCGCCGACTGTTGTCATCCACAATTTTCTCTTCCTTGTCCTCTCCAATAAGCGCCTAGGGCACCTCCAAACGATTCCTAATGTACTATGTAGCTTGGTTGTCGCTGAATATCGCCAACTATCGGCTTTTGCGCTTCAGTATTTCTGCAGTCTTCTGCTTCAGAGCCGCCGAATGCTTCTTTAGATGATGATCACCTTGTAATAACGCTCGCTGTAAATCAGTGTCGCCTGCTGTCGCCTGATATCGCTGGATGTCGCTTTGTCGGACAATATCCTTTGTTCTCTAGGTCAGTGTCGCCTGCTGACTCCTTACACCGCTAAAATTCGCCGATCTTCGTCTTCTCTATATCGTTTTTCCTTTTTTGTTCTCAACTGCCGTTCAGTGCTCTTGATGCCCATACTGTTCAAGATGGTCTTTCACAATCTCCTATATGGCCCCGACATAGTCGGCCTTAGCCGGACTAAGCCGTCCTCTCCATTCCTAGTGAGCCTGTGCCGTCCTGCGCCACCTCTAGTTTGTTGGCTGCATGCCAATCGATTATGCAGAACGCACTGCGGCCGGCTCAGTCCGGCCACAACGGGGGGATTTTCACCTCAGTTAGCTATGCACTGCATACATATCGACCGGGACGAGCGTGGCTGGATGAGGAGGGACCCGGCGGGCTCAGTCGGGCTACATCGGGAAGATTTATTCGACCTACATAAGTGAGCAATGTATTACATGCACATTGACCGTGACGAGCACGGATGTCACCGGCGTGCTCAGTCCGGTCTGCCACAAAACGGGTGGATTTTTTTGCACCAGGTTCGCATGATGTACTGTGCTTATCTGGGCCAAGCTCCGGTCCGCGATTGCGTCTCGACACGCTTTGCGGCCGCACGCTCCCGAGTCAGAAGAGCTTCCAGCGCCGCAGCCGCCGATCTGCTGACTCCAGGTGGGGTTTGGAAACTGGAAACTAAGGGAAATTGGATAAAATTGTTTAAAAAAAGCCACATCGAATCGGCTTTGGCGCTGGAAACCCGGCTGATTCGAGCGCGTGCGGCTGCAAAGCGTGTCGAGACGCAATTGCCGACCGGAATTTGGCCCAGATATGCACAGTAGATGCTCATCGACCGTGCTGGGTACAGCCAATCGACCGACTGTTCTCTTCAATGGCTGCTTTGGGTTCCATTAAGTGATTCTCTTTACACTGTTGCGTAATATCGATTGTTGTAGCTCAGTGTCGCCTGGTGTCGCCTTGCGTCGCTGGGTGCCGCCAGGGGTCGCACACTTTTGTTTTTTTTTATTATATCTTTATCTTATTCAACGTCTGGCTTGCTCTCCTTTTCTAAATTCTGCCCTGTCGCTTAGCTGCGCTTGTTGTAGATCAGTGCACATACGTCGCCTAGAGCCGCTAGGTGTCGCCCACCTAGAACTCTTCAAGCCTAATGCGTCTATAGACGATTTTTCTCCAACGTATGTTGCTCCTTTTGTTGCAATGAGTGTAGTCCAGAACCTCGTTGGGTATTCTGTTAGACTTTCCTTTGTGAAATGTCGCCCACTGTCGCCTCTTGTCGCTCCTTGTCGCTTCACATAGTTGTCATGCAGTCGTTTTCGATTAATCGAAATTTACATTTCCATCTCACAAAGTTTTAAAATGATGTAATAATTCATATTGTTGACTCAACTTGTAATCTAGCCATCATCTCTTGTGGGAATGTTTATAAACATTACACCGATTGTTGGGATTTCCTGACAATGAAAGTATGTACATGCATATGTCTCTCCACACGCTGACACATTATCACATTCATTTTCATAGAGAATAACTTTGATTCAATAACTAGTACACACGAACTCATAAATCTGATGACGCACTCTCCACCACGGTGGCTGGCACCCTTAACATAAAACACATGAATGCATCCACATATGTATGTAATATGTATGGATTTGCTCCAATCGTTCGGTTTGGTTTCAGTTGATCGATTGTGACGCTGTGATCGCTTTCAGATGTCATTCTCGCCACTAAACCACGTTCCTCTGATGTTTTCTTCCCTTTCGATTTGAGAACGCAAAGGCCTTCCTTCGGCTGTCCACCACTCCTCCGACCTTCATTAGCCTCACTCAAGCCACTCACTCACACATGGTCATCGCCGCCAGCAAAAGTCAACCTTCCTCTCTCCACCCTCAGCCTACATTATGTCCGAACTGGAGTGTTCCTTGATACTGAAACTTTGTTATGGAAGCAATGATTGAAATTTGGCTGGAATATCATTCGCTGTCGTCTTATGTTCCTTTAAACTTTCTTTTACTCGTTGTTACCCTCTATAAATCGTCGAAATTCTCATCACTCGAGGGGCGAGCGGCGCGCGCGACGCCTCGGCCTCCGTCTGCCCTACGCTCTCTCACTGTCTCTAACCTCCACTCCACACCAGCACGCGTAGGAACGAAGTGAATTTCGCCGTCTTATAGCCTATAAACACATCACTCGACCCAAGCTAGAAATTTTACAGATTGCAGCAGAACAGCCTTTAATTTCTCACCGGAAATTGAAATGTCGAGGCCCAATTGCAACAATAAAAACACAAAAAATTCGTAAAAACGAGTCATTATTAGTCCTATACCGTCCCCGCACTCGAATGTGACGTGCCCGCTCCGCCTTCTCACTCCCTGGTTGTTGGAGTGGGCGGGACGGGCATGTCACACTCAAGTTTAAAGGCCGTATAGGGCTCGTTTTCATCCGTTTTTAACACTGTTATTGCAATTCGAATCGATCCTTTCGAGTTCCGCTTCGGGAAAATCGAAGGCTGTTTTTATCATTAAAGTGCATTTGAAGGCAGTGTCTACGATAGAAACCATATTCTAGTTTTTGATATGTCTGAGTAAGCTAGTTTACAAAGTAGAGGATAATAGGGAAAGGTTCCTACATTACTCTTAGCTGTTAGAAAAAACCCTAAAGTATTCATTTACGCCTGTTTGGTGTGTTTTGCGTACTGCGGACTATAGACAATCTAAGCGTCGGGGATGGCTTCGCGCTTCACGCCTCAAAATTCTTGGGTATTTGACTTTGTTTTATATTTATTGTAGCGGTAAACAAATTAAAAATGAGATTAGTAAATGTAAATCTTCAGATGTATGAGTCTTTCGAGATAAGTAGTATTCGGAAATTAGGCAACTGTTCCTTTGGTGAAACGAACCGTGGACAACTGCCCATGACGCGGGCGGGGTGATCTACTGGGTAAGCCGACACACGAGATTTTCACCCACCTCTTGGCCGTTTTTTGTCCTACTTCCGTTGTTACTCTTCTTGAAAGGACCCAGAGCTTGCGTGTATGTGGAAAAACGGAAAACTTTTTTAATCGCAAACACTGCTTTAATCGAATTTTCGAGTATTCGAAAAATGTAGGCCCCGGATATCCGATGTCATCTGTTAGATCCAAGCAGACAGACCGAGTGAATGAATAATCGAATCTCTCATGATTCACAAATGACAGTTTTTCGCTGAGACCTAAGCCTAAATCATTTTCATTTCGACGGGTTTCCGGTGAGCAGTATCGGAATAATCCGAAAATGGCGTTTTCTCTTGGTGAATGTCTATCCGGTTCAGCTCGAGTTGGAAATCTAGCTGGATACAATGAAATTTGTGTTCGTCGCGAAAACACAAAAAAATGCTCGCAAAAAAATTTTGCTGGCAAAAAATGAATCATCACTCAATTCATACAAGGAAAATTTCAAAATTTCCTTAGTGGTCTTGCGGATATGAAGAAAGGACGTTTTCATTGCTCTGAGAATAGGCAAGGGTACCCCCCACCTTCGGAATTTTTCGGGGTTTTCAAAAAAAAAATCCTTTTTCAGGTCAAAACTCTTGAATGGGTGTTGTTTAGGGCACTATACACGATTCTGGAATCAGTTTGCCGCTACTCTGAGGGTAACTGTAGGTCACGGTAAGTGTACAAAAGTGGCACAACAGACTCTCTATCCGAAATCTGCCCCACGGTCAGTCCACCTGCACCACTTAGCCCGTTCCAAACTCACTTAACGATCGTAGCGAGCCAGTTTTTCTCCCATTTTATTCCGTCGGTAGCCGTTAGCGTGCCTCCAGAATTTATGAGCGGTTTCGCGATCCTCCCACTTCACCGCCGACGCCGTCCGTCGACCACGTTTACGTATGGATGCCGGCAGGGGAAAGCCATAAGCCTTAGCCCGAGCCGCACTCTCGAGTGGGCAGCATTCACCTTGCCACCTACTAGTGGTTCTCGCTGTCAATCTACTTACTCACTCACTGTTTTCCACCCTTTGCTAAGCAAACTTCCCCGTCAACCACTAAGATGGAAGGGTTTAGTCGGGATCAGCTGAATTAGCTGAGTTCCACTTTTCAAAAATCCGTTTGGCAGACAGCAACGATATTTAAAAGAAAAATGAAGCCGTTGTAATTGTTCTATTTTTCTTCTTCACTGTTCTTCCGTTGGGCTCGCCATACGATCTGTCTTCAATCTTTGCATTATGGGAAGCCGTGTTGCAGCTGAAAGCGCGCGTGTCGAGCGTGTGATGTGACCTTGCCATAGATTAGAACGATTCATATCGTTCACAAATGGTGTTTTTGAACATTTAATACCTTTTCATGGCATTGTATATAATAACAAGATATCACAAGGTTGTTGAGTTGAATAAACATTTAGTCGGTAGTGTAATGGTAACACTCTCGCCCGGCAAGCTATGCAATGCGGGTTCGATTCCTGCCTGACACCTAAGTTTTGTAATCATCTCAGCAACCTTATGATATCTTCTGATTATATGCCATACCATAAAAACATCAAATAGTCAAAAAAACATGATAATCTTTTACTGCAAAGAACATAAGTGCTGCCTACAATTTTTCATGTACTGTGCTTCTCTGGGCCAAAATCCGGTCCGCAATTGCGTCTCGACACGCTTTGCGGCCGGACGTTCTCCAGAGTTTCTAGGGCCAAAGCCGACTCGATGTGGCTTTTTTTATATATTTTTCTCCAATTTTATTTAGTTTTTATTTACCAAAACCTACCTAGAGTCAAAAGATCGGCGGCTACGGCGCTGGAAACTCTTCCGACTCGGGAGCGTGCGGCCGCGAAGCGTACCGAGACGCAATTGTGGACCGGAATTCGGCCCAGAGAAGCGCAGTATGTGACGCAAGAGAGCAAAATATTTAGAGGGAGACGGTGAAGCCTTCTTACAAGTTGGCGGTGCTAGGGTAACTCCACAAAAACTTCCTTACGCTTAGTGCATACTTTCCGCGCGAAAGCGACAGTGCATATCAGCAATATCGACTTTCGGTCGATCTATATGGCAAGCACTACATATGTCGCATCGCCCGTCGCGAAAGGTATGCACTATGCCTTGTAGGTGTACCCTTGCCTTTCTCACATTTTACGCGGCGTGCCCAAAGCCCCGCCCATCTCATGATAGTTCACGCTGCTTGTGGATTCAGTACACAGAAGTGGACGAGTCATCCCGTCTCTTGCTTTGAATATATGATAACAGGTCTCTCATGAGGCCGATTATTGATTACGCTTTTCTTCAAATTTTGAGGTTTTTGTGGAAATCATCTATCATAAAAATATCACAAGCTATAGACATTTGATTTTTTCTGATAGAAGGGCTCATAGAAAGTTGTGTGGATCCAATGGATGCTTTGAAACTCTTGATAATCATCACTTACTACTGATGTTCAAGATTTTTTTTGAGGCTTTCGTGGGACTCAATCTTCAATTTGTTCACCTGAGATACCACGTATCTACACTGCTCACCCACTCTATGAACATGTTTTTATTTGTCGTTTCTTTAGAAAAATAGGACTCCTTTAGATTGTAGCTGGAAGACCCGTACTAAAAAGAACTTATCTAACTGTTGAGTAGGCACCTTGGAGCTTTTTAATACTAATTCATTCAAATCCCGGTTATGAAACCCACTGAACTGGTTGGCCGTGGAGCGCAGGGTCGGTTTGCGCCAATTAGCCATGGAGCGCGCGGTCTTTCAAGTGTTGTTAGGTGCATGGGCGCCAAGAATGCTATGTTCGGAAAGCTTCCACAAACGGGAAACACAAAACCCGTTCCAGCGGATAGTTGAAATCTAGTTGAAAGATACCCTCGGCCTCATGAAGGTTCTCGAAGGAAAATTATTGAATTTGAAAAAAAATCCTATCTATAAACAGAGTACAATTGGCCCCATTACAATGCAGCAGACGTCAAACAATACTCATACCTTTACCACATTAGATATTCAGTTCCTGATCAAAGCAGATTGTTCACAATAGTGCAAGATGAGTAACAACGCAACGAACGCCACGAACGCAAAAAAATCACTGACAGAGTTCGAATACGCAGTTTTTCTCCTCTTTTTCACCCCAGAAAGGCGTCGAGGTCTCTATGAATGCATACTCAGCTCCGTCCAATACGATTAGTCCATGTTAGGTACAATTTTTTGTAGCCAACTTCAATTAATAGAAACAGAAACCGGTTTAGAAGACGTAGGAGGTGTGGGGCACCATTGATTGTGAGAAAATATCAGGGTAACAGCAAGATATTGCTGTTTGAAAAAAAAACTAATTTAGGTTTCGGGAAAATCAACGAGGATGCGATTTTCCCTCTAGAAATATACTCAGCGAAAACTAGATGTTACCAGGAAATGTTTGGCACAGAACGGCTCTGAATACATGATAACTTCCCAATTTATTTGAGACGTGATGCATCGATGATTATCAGAAGTACGTATACACAAAAACCTCGACTCGGGAAAAAATCAAAAGAAACTTATCCAACAGCGGAAGTCCTACTCAACATATGTAGAAATATTTTTTCAAAACTATTCGATCTTCAAACCACCGCGACGTCGCAAGCACGAGTTCACGCCGTCGACGCGGTGTGACGGCGACATGACGCAAACGCTGTATGCTCAAACAAGGGAACCACATTAAGTCATAGTGACCATTCCAAATGAAATGTACTTTTCTAGAACCATTTTTAGACGAAAAGTCCGAATATGCCCATCGCAGCTGCCTAAACCCACTCCGAAAAAGTTATTAGCATTTTTTAAAGCTTAGCGGCAAGGTAAGGGCGCGACCCCATGGAATTCTCAGGGTGTTTTTTCCCCGGATTCTCTAAAAACATGTATGTAGGGGTAAACTGGGGGTGCTGAACACGAATCTGGGGTTTGCCTGCCCCAATTTCAAGGTTTACTGTAGGTTAAGGTAGGTAACATGCAATTTAGGAGGCAAAACCTACCTCAATATTCCGATAATCGACAAATGGACATCGAATTCGTATTCAGCAGCCCAAATAACCCCCACATAGAAACTTTGAGAAAAATCTGAGACTTTAACCGAACTACCGTATACCCACCGTAATCTACCGTAATCTGTCAAAAATCGATAAACGGACCTCAGATTCGTTTTCAGCACTCTAAATAACCCACAGAGGAACATTTTGAACAATATCTATCCAAGCACTCTGGAAATCGTCAAAAGTCGCGATTTGCCATCAAATTCTCCCCCGATGGGAATCTGTGAACGAATACAGTCGAAGACTTTGGAAAATCGATAAATGAATCTCAGATTCGTGATCAGCACCCCAAATAATCTCCCAGAGCGAATTTCAAGTCAAATCTGGAGTATTTTTCTAAAACGCTTCGAGAGCCCTCTACTTGGTATAAATAAACGTCCAACCGAAAATCCGTACAAGTCCAAAACGCTGTCAGTCTGGACAAAATTTGGAAAATGTCCCTTCACCCCAAACTTTGCCCAGAGTTTTGGGCGCTGAACACGATTATGAGGTCTGTTCCCGGATTTTCGTGAAATTAATGCGCTTTCTGGAGGGTACAATAAGTACGAAAATCAGAGAGAAAAGGCCTATAACTTTTTTCAGAGTGGGCGTAGGCAGCTGCGATTTGCATATTCGGACTTTTCGTTCAAAAATGAATTTAGAAAAGTACATTCCATTCGGAATGGTCACTAAGACTTATTGTGGTTCCCTTGTTAACCTTCAAAATTTGAAGAGTCTACAAAGTTGAATGGAAAAGAGACTCGCGGCCGAGAGTAAGGGGTCGTTCATACTCTCGCCGCCGAGCGGCGCGGTACAGTGCATTTCTGCAATATCGATCACGCAGTGCGGCACGATCGACATTGTAGGATTGCACTTCGCCGCGCCGCTCAGCGGGGGGCTATAGAGGGGGGAAGTGGCGCGACTTCAACTCTGACGGTGCTTACTAAGCCGGATTCGTATACTGTATGGCACACTGAGAACTTCATTCCAAACGTTTTGGCTAACACATCTTTTGAATCTGAGAAAAATTAAGATTAGGAAAGGTTAACCTCAAAGGTATCAGAAAAGGGCGCTAAACGTCGGGAGCATAGGTCTGGCGATAAGCGATAGCGACTGTGCTTATCAGACATATCGATTTTCGTTCGATATTGCTGGTGAACACCGCGTCCTGTCGCTCGCCTCAGGAAGCATGATCCCAGCCAAAGGCGTGAGAACGAATTCTGACAATTCCTATGAGTCGTATGTAACTGTGTTCTTTTTTCAGAAATTCTAAGATCAGGATTGGGAAATTTTTCACAATTGAAAGGTTAAAGACACAGTCCAACCTCAGAATCGATTTTTCGTTTCTCTGCTTATCTTGAAGAAAATTTCACGCTTATCACAGGGGTGTCTCCGGAATCGCTTAGAACTTACTACGAACGGAGTTACGACTCTTCAAAAATTCCGCTTTTGGACGGCAAGAAGTTCGCGGACGAGTTGTCTCGAGCCTGTATTTTCTCGTAATTCGCAGCCATCGATCTGTAGCAGGCCACAATATAAAGCCAGACCGGAAACAAATCGAAGAACATAGGTTTTGAATGAAATCATTCGCGCGTCTCTTCCCTATGGAGGTCGAAATCCTGCCAGTGGGCGTTGCCCACTTTCTCTTTCAAGGGGGCATGGCCGACTTTTTTCTGGCTTTTTCTCGCTTATTTTAGCGAATTGAGATTCCTCTTTTGGCAGGGTTGCTATAGACGGCGACCGGACCAGAATATCGAAAATTACCTCTGAGGTTGGACTGTGTCTTTAACGCGCTCTACGTTTTCGAGAAACAACTGCGAAGCGATTTCAGGGAAACTTGGGCCAAAAATCAAAATCATTGGGTAGCAGTTCGGGCTGCTTCTCTGCACTATACACTTGAATTGCCGATTAATTCTCGATATATCCATGAGAAGTCAGGTTCAATCAGCCTAATTCTCGCCAGGGAATTACATCCACTTCACATATACGGAAAAAGTTTTATGAGGTGGCACTACATATGTACCTATGTAAGACGTGGTCTACCTCATCTTTTTTCAATGAAAGTAAGCAATGCCTTAACTTCATATAATGTTTACTAGTTTATTCGTTTAGCTTCATTAGCACAAAGTTTTTATTCCGCTTTTTTAGTTATTTTTGGAAAAATTCAAGAATTCTTTGTTTTGCAGTACTTCCCTTCGCCCTTCCTTATTTCTTTATATACGCTTTCTCTCTCAATCCCCTCGAATTCATTTTCGTTTTGATTTGATTCAACTTCTTTATATACTGGTATTGGTAGGGCTTACTTACCCATTCACCACTTGCCCCACTATGTAGAATTCAGCCCAGATATGTACTTGTCCATGGTGGGAGGATCGAACTATCTCCTAGGAACACAGGTGGGAAGGGCTCCTTATATAACCTCAACGGTTAGCGCAGTAATGCGCTTTTCATATTTGAATACCGTACAAGCTATCGATCAATTGTTTTGATGCTAATTTATTACGGATGTATGCTTTATGCGTCTCCGCCATTAACCTCCCCTGTTAAAAAAGGTTATCGCTAGGAATAGCATCGCAAACTACCCCACCTGCGCAAAACTTGGGTACATTGTATCTGATTTTTTTTATTTTCGTATGTTGAATTTGTACACCAGATCTGTTCATTCGACGTTTTGTCGCGTCGTTTACGACGTATCTATAAATAAATAAATAAATAAATGAATAAATAAATAAATAAATACATAAATAAATAAATAAATAAATAAATAAATAAATAAATAAATAAATAAATACATAAATAAATAAATAAATAAATAAATAAATAAATAAATAAATACTTGTCTAAGTTTCAGTTCATTCTCGGCCACTTTCCGCATGATTTTAACGTATAATGGCTGTCGTAATAGACACATAGATGTAGATCTGTTTTTTTTTTTCGAAAAAAAAATACAACTCTTCTCAATACCTTCTCTGTTTTCGTTCATTTCTTCTGAATAAATATATCTTCCGAAAATTCTTTGCTGTTTTCTTAATGTCTTATACTGAAATGGAACATTCGAATCAGTTCCGGAGCTGTTCCTAGTATGTATTTCAGTAATTTTTTACTAGCAAGGAATTGATGCCGACCTTCGGATAAGTATAACGACTTTTTTGATTTTGAAAATTATTAAATAAAAAATAAGGGGTAATCATGCTACTCGTTACAAGTAATAATCATGTTTATGTCGCTGTGCGCAGTCCTTAGAAAAACCGCTAACAATCTAGTAATTTTGGTAAAAAAATTTATTGACATACTGTGCTTCTCTGGGCCAAATTCCGGTCCGCAATTGCGTCTCGGCACGCTTTGCGGCCGCACGCTCCCGAGCCGGAAAAGTTTACAACGCCGCAGCCGCCGATCTGTTGACTCTAGGTGGGTTTTGGAAACTGGAAACTAAAAAAAATTAAAGAAAACTGTATAAAAAAGCCACACCGAGTCGGCTTTGGAGCTGGAAACTCGATCGACTCGAGCGCATGCGGCCGCAAAGCGTGTCGAGACGCAATTGTGGACCGGAATTTGGCTCAGAGAAGCACAGTACCACCTTCAGTTCTGGACTTAATCTCTCAAAATATTTGTTGAAAGTCAATTTCTTCTCTTACCATTTGAGAGAGAAGAAACAAAGCTAATGAATCAATAGTAAAACGAATCTACTAATATCAGACTGATTGGCTAAATAATAACAGTGAAATGAATCAATTTAAAAAAAAATCAGTAAGAAATGAAGAAAAGGAGCTATGGTTCAGAATAGGAGGATATCTCATTTCTTCTTGATTTCTGCGTGTATGTTGAAGTGAAATGTACTTAGTGAGCCAAGTTGAATTTTTGAAGTTTTCGGTTGCGATCTCAAAAGTGTTCATAGTGGAAAACAAATTCATCGGCAAAATGCGAGAGAAATTCAGATTTTCGCACCGCAGTGCAATCTGATATTTTTCAGAATACACATGTGCCACATTTTATATCCTCTGGGATGTGCCACGCATTCGACCTACATTTGGAATCGTAGAGTTCTTTGAATGTATATTGAGCCTGTAATTTTCGAAAACTTCTAAAGATATATTCATATATTATAAGACAGATTACAGAAATGGTGGTAAACGCTGAATCACCATCGTCTCAGCCAAGAACAGGCACCACATTGACCCAGATACTTGCAATAAACAAATTCGTGAAAAAACAACCATCTGTAACCGAATAAACAATCTCAGCATACAGTCATATCTTCCTACACTCCCACTCTTTTCCTCCACCCAGTAATTGCAGCCAAAGTTCAAAGAGTTTTTCCGTCTTTCTCATATCCTACTTGCTCCCGCTAACCCCCATTTTCCAGCCAAATAAATCACCCTCGTTCTCTCAGCTTCACTTTGAAGTCGTGCTCCACATCGGCATCTGTCTATTTCTTCCAACAATTTTTCAGTGATGAACTCAATTTCCCGCGCTGTCACTTCTCGTTTCAACGACATCTCCAACAAACGACAACGGCTCGTCGGTGAAGGAAAAGATTCCGAATTCGGTGGGGAAATCGATTTCAGTTTCATATTTTATAAAGAAATCCTTCCTTGTCCGGCTGTGTACTTTTTATGCAATGAACATACGTATTATACATAGTTAGAAGACGGACGATGACGCGTTTTCACGTCATTTTAGTATTTTCAGAGTAACTCGCTTCAAAATAAACTTTGAGCGAGACTGGGGCGATATTCATGATCCTGGCATGGAGGGCTGCCCAATGATATAGATTTTGTTGGGGTTTTCTCAAAAACTAAATAAGTTTGGCTATCAGGTGGCTCGCTTCATAGGCTAGACACAGGGAAACGCAGAGCGGGGCGGTAGCGCCCGCTCCACCAAGGTACCGCATAGTATAGAGAGTTGGCTGATTGTCAAACTTTTTCAGTTCTCAACAAAACCTCAACAAAGGCTATACCTTCGGGTAGCCCTCAACGACAGGATCATGAATATCACCTTAGTTTCGCTCAAAGTTGAGCTTGTTAGAAGGCGCATGGGGACTCGTTTTCGCGTTTTCAACGCCTTTTTTCCAATACCCTCCTGAAAAATCAGCATGGATTCAGAAGACTGCATTTCACCACGACAGCTTTGTTAGAAATTACTAGCTATGCAATTGATGGTTTCAACGCCTATAAGCCGCAGAGAACTGTAGCAGTTGCCTTGGATCTCACCAAGGCCTTCGACACAGTGAATCTTGGCATCTTATCAAACAACTTACTGGAGTCATCAATCCCGCCAATGCAAAAGCGCTGGATAGCTGTATTCACTAAGGGAAGACGGGCTAGAGTGATGTTCCAGAATCATGTCTCAAACAGCATTCCGATTGCAGCTGGAGTCCCACAGGGCGGCGTATTGTCGCCTGCTCTCTTCAGTCTGTGCCTCGAAGATGTGCCCGCCCCTCCCCAAGATACCAAGGTGGTCGCTTACGCTGATGAGATGACTGTCTTGTGTCGTGATCGGGACATAAATGTGGCCGCCGCTAAGATTAATGGGTACTTGACCACACTGAAAAGCTTCTTCGACCGCAAAATGCTGAAGATTTCTGCGTCAAAGTCATCGGTGTCCGTACTCACAACAGACCCATCTGAACACAGCGCACATCCGTATGTCGTATGGAATGGAGATCGTTTGCCTGCGGCCCGCTTCCCAAAACTTCTCGGACTCGTGCTCGATCCATCGCTCAAGTTCTATAAGAACACGGAACAGAAGCAGGCTATCGTCAAAGCGAAGCTTAACGTGCATAGAGCCCTGGGCGGTACAACATGGGGTAGTAGCAAAGAAATCATTATTACAACGTATAAGGCGAATCTCCAGCCTGCACTAGAATACGGCGCACCAGTTTGACAGCATCTAGTTTCGGAATCCTCTTGGACTAAGATGCAACGCATACAGAATGCGGCTCTTCGAATCGCCACCAGATGTGCAAGAAGTTCCCCGGTCGATCACTTGCATGCTGAGACCCGCTTATTACCAGTAAGGGAGCACTGTCAGCTCCAGGCCCAACAATTTTTCATCAACATTGTCAAGCAACCAAATCACCCCTCTTGGAGAGTGCTAAACCCCGTCAGAGAAAGAAAGATCAGAAAGCCATTCGCCGATGCTCCTGGCAAAGTCAATCTGCAAAGATGGCACGACTCACAGCAAGAGCGACCTCGTCCATTGCGCAAGGAGCATACTCAGTTCGTACGGTGCCATCTGGAAAAGGCGGTCATTAATCCCATATTTGGGGTAGTGCCGCCCCAAGTCTGCACATCCGAGGCTCAACTCGGAGGAACGGCCAGGTGCACCCTGGCATCGCTGCGCTGTGGTCATTCCATGCTTATTTTCTACGCCAGCAAAATAAACAGCAGCAAAAGAGATATCTGCCCGGATTGCGGCTGCCTCGGCCATGACACTGCACACCTCTTCAAATGTCCGGAGAGACCCACCAAGCTGACCGTAATCGAATTATGGACGAATCCGTTAGCCGCCCAGTTCCTTAACCTATG
Source organism: Aplectana chamaeleonis (assembly GCA_029168955.1). Taxonomy (NCBI): domain Eukaryota; kingdom Metazoa; phylum Nematoda; class Chromadorea; order Rhabditida; family Cosmocercidae; genus Aplectana; species Aplectana chamaeleonis. The sequence goes on along the minus strand of JAPDOI010001035.1, from coordinate 91,044 downwards.
ACAAAACCCTCAATGTGGCTACAAAGAAGAAGAAGAAGAAGAAAAATCAGATTTTTAAACTTCTGATAAGTTATTTACGGTTTAAGTCAGAGGTCTATCCAACAATGTAAGGCACCCTGAAAACTTCTCGCAAACCATGTTTTTAGAACACAAACCCTAACAATCCTTATTCTGTTGGATAGCCCTTCACATTAGGATAACATAAAAACCGTCAGATTCAGGGAAATTCATTTAGAAAAATTCATCTAAAAAAGACGCTGAAACGCGTCCTCTTATTAAATTCTACGAGCATATTTGTATTTGTGCTAACGGTCTTCCCTTTATCCCAACCTTAAGGCCCTAGTTATACACCGGCGGGACGCTGCGGAAATAGCAAGACAACTATCACTTATATGCGCCCTAACTGTGCTCAGGCATGCCAAAAGGAACAGTGGTCGCAGAAAAAGGCGCCGGAAGGCCGCACAGAGCAGTTATACACGCCGCGGCACCGTATACTGTATCCTTGCGGGACCTGCCCTATTGGAAATTTGCCAATGTCCACCAGCTGATTATTTTTCAGATTTAAAATTGTTAAAACATTACCAAAACGACATAACGAGCACTTTTATGACGAGAGGAATTGATTATTAGTGGTACTCTGCAATTAAAAAGTGTCAGGAGCGAAAAAACGATAAAATAACAATAGAAATGCCAGGAAATTTTTCGTCTGCAGTATTGCGTCAAAGACGCAACATTGCAGACGAGCCCCGATTCACGCAGCAAGCGGCGGCAATGTCATCGCGAGACGTTTTCATTCCGCTGGTGTATAACTAGGGCCTAAAACGCAGGGTCGAGCAAACCGTTGCCTCGGACCTCGGCATGGCAACTACCCCCTTTGGTGACCGGAATTTCTATAAACACTTCATAAACTACCTGATCAAAATGTTTTTTGATAATTTTGGAACTGAATTCTTTACATAACAGGGCAAGTGCACCACTGCAGTGAAAATTCGCGTTTTTCATATCCGATGAGAGTCGACGGATTCTAATCGGGTGTGCGTTTTTGGGGATTGATAGAATCTGCACTGGATATTCGACCAAGTGGTGCTCTTTCTTTTTATTTCTGGCTCAAGATCTCAGACTCTGCGGGGGGGGGGGCAAGCGCCGGATAATAGAGCTTGTTTTCGACTTGGGGGAACGACAGCGCAGGCCTTCCCCGCCGGGGGCTTCAGGAGAGGCCCCTGCTCTCCTCCGGCGCTTGCCCCCCCCCCGAGAGGAAGAGAGGGAAAAGATGGGAGGAAGTCGTAGAAGGTAGTTAACGACAGTAGAGGCCAGAGAAGGCATAGTAGGCCAGACACACGCATCGTCATTCACGTTAATAAGTAAATTAATTTTTTTTCCAAAAACTAGTAAGTCGATCTTGTTAGAAAATCAATCAGGGTATCTATAAGTTGAGAGCAACGAGTTTACATTGGTTTCGTCCCTACCCTTAGACCAGTGTAAACGAAACGACCTACAAGTTTTGTCCCGATTTGACGTGATTTCTCCTGTGATCTATCATGTGCTCAACCGGTATAAAAGGCGCCTCACCTCATAGAGAGCCGCATTCGGCCCAACAGGGCCGGCCTTGGACGGGGACATCAAGTCCCTGTCAGGAAGGGATATTTTTGGAGGAAAGCGGCGACGCTTTCCGGGGGGGGGAGGGTGACGTCACTGCTCTGGGGTCGTGACGTCAGTGCTCCGGGGCCGTTACATCAGTGCTCCGGGACAGTGACAGGGGGCTTCAGGGCAGTGACGGGGGGCTCCGATCAAGCCAAATTGTCACTTCGGCGGTAGCCCCCCCATCCCCCGATTGGGGGGGGGGCAAGCACCGGTGCCCGGATGGTTGCCCCCCTGAAGAGCTGCGCTAGCCCCCCCCACTGTATGAGATTCTGAAAGAACCATATGTGCAACTAAGCGCGGTTTCGTACTGGGCACCAGGGGTGTGCGTTAATAGAAACTATTTTTCTCGTTTAGCGTTAATCGTCAATTTCCGAGGAGAAAACACGTTAACCCGTTAATACGTTAACACGTTAACGTTATAACGCACAGCCCCACTGGGCACCCATGCTTTTTCCTGGAAGTCACCAATGACACTATCTATTTTTATCCAATTGGATTATTGGACGCTTCCAGTATTCGATCACCGCATTTTGGACGTTTAAGAATTTACTTATTTTTGAAAAATTGGATTGGATCACGAGCTAGCTCATATTTCTCACACCTCAAATACAGTTTACCGCAATGTTAAAAGGACATGGTGCGGCTGCGGTCACACACTAAAACTACGGTGGAAGACGCCAGATTTCATTATCGATCGACAGCACAGCTGATTTTCTGGGTGAGTTACAGTTTATCTCTTTTTTCATGTTTTTTTCGGCATTATTTTTGTTTCTGACTCTTATAACATTACGAATAGGGGCTTTTCTTAGTGTGCGAGGGGAATTAGCTGTTTGTTCAGGCTTCAAAGTGTTTTTTTCTCGATATTCTGTTTTGAAATCGAAAAAAACTGCAAAATCCTATCGCACTTTAAGAAAAGCCCCTATTCGCCATATTATGAGAGTGAGAAACAAAAATGATGCCAAAAGCAAACAAGAAAAAAAAAGAAAAACCGGAACTCACCCAGGAAAAAAGCTGTGCTGTCGATCGATAATGAAATCTGGCGTATTCCACCGTAGTTTTAGGGTGTGACCGCAATCGCACCATGTCCTTTTGACTTTGCGGTGGACTGCATATATTTAATAATGCTGCCAGGGGCCCAATGCATCAACGCGCCGGGTTGGGGCAGGGCAGTCGGCATCATTGAAGTTCGCAGTGCGAGGACAGTAGATCATCTAATCAATCGTGCCCCAGCACTGCTTTTCGCTGCTGTAGCTGCCCCAGCCTCCTAGCTGGGGCATCTGGGGCTTAATTGATTATCTTATTTACGCAGATTTTCAAGGGCGCAGACTGCCCTGCCCCTGCCCCAACCCGGCCTGTTGATGCATTCGGCCCCGGATGTTCGAAAGCGATTCGATCTGATGGATACAGTAGACCTGTATTCCATGTTGCTTTCTCCAAAACCACATCGTTTCAGAATTTCGCATGGATTTTTTCGCATTTGGTTTGAACATTTAGTATTTCTTATTGTTTCTTTGTGTATTTTTTCAGAAATTGAATAAAGAATCGATACGAATTGTCATATAGATGGCATGCTCAGAATGTCTGAACCCTTCTTTGCTTTATGGATGATTAACATCAAAGCGTTCGTATTTCCCAGAAAATGCGAAGTGGAACTTTTGGTCTTTCAGCACCGTTTGAATTCAGGAAACTAAACGTCATGACGTCTGTCATCGTTGGAATGTCGACTACATCATCTCATATAAACTTCGCAATAGAGCCGCTTTAGATGGCACTTCTTTCTCTCCTAAGGTCACGGCGCATTAAGCCTAAAAAGACATTCACGAAATCCTTGCAGCGATTCTTACATGATATGTTGTTTACCATGATCGCAATTTTAACCGGAATATGTATTGACCCGAAAATCTTCAAAAAAGATGTCGAGATCCCAGCGCTCGCACATCTACTCGTTGAAATGAATGACTGAGCTAGTAGAGTTTATTCCATTATTTTGTGAAAGATTTCTACATACATACATAAATACCATTTATTAAATAGGTTTCCTCTAAGCTCTGAGTCAAAACTCAATGGATTTATTTCTGGAATATGAAGTCAAGTTTTGGTGTTATCATCGATTTCGAATTGTGGTGCGCGCGAAGCGCGCACCAGATTTGGTTTTGAATCGGCCACGCGCGCAACCTGTTTTTCGAAATCTAAGTTTAGGCTGAAGGTAGAAATTAGCTCTAAATTGCATTGAAAAGAGCGCATAAAGTTGTATATGATGCTCAAGAATAGTTTGGAATGGTTTTTTTAGAATTTGAGCAAATTTTGAAAAACCGCAAGTTTTCTCTGTTAATCTCCTTTTTTTCAGACGACGTTCACGATTTTGTGCTACCAGATAAAATTGAGCTTGGGAGCTTATTTTTGGACAGGAGGCTGGAAATGGATGCAGGTCGCTCCTATTCCAATTTGAACTCGATACCTTTGCTTTGAAGGGTACCTCAAAATCGTGGGTTTACATACTAAATTAGCCGTGGAGCACGAAAACTCCTTTTTTCTGCTACGGCTCTGGAGACCGGGGCGTGTGGGTGAATTCGCAGCCAATCAACACAGTTCGTCGAAGGTAAGTACTGAACTTGTCAGAATTCGTACTCATGACACGTCATCGATCGATAATCAATATTATCGATTTTCGTGCTTTTTGCACAAAATGCGGCGAACAGTGGTGATTGCTTTTGGGATTGCTTTTCTTGGTTGAGGAATTTTGCTCATCAGTCATTATCGATAAATACCGATCAATAATATTGATTTTTTCGCCTGTTGTAGAAAATGCCGTAATGATTTTTGATTATTGATGGCTCTAAGTCATTTGTTTGGGAAATTCTTCTCATCATGCAAGATCAAATATTAATGATCAATAATATCGATTTTTCTTATTTTGCATCAAACGCGGCAATGAGTTTTATTTTTTATGGTTGTAAGTCATAGGTTTCAAAATTTACTCTTACGGCAATATCGCCTGTTAGATGTTTCATCATTCCAAAATGGAAATCGTTGAGCGAAATTGAAGTCAGAAAGTCAGAAAGGGAACCTTTGGGAAAAATATGTGAAATTTCTGAGAATTTAGCTTCCTGGCAAAAGTAGCGATTTGGTAATGGTCGAAAAAAGTTTCAAAAATGTCTTGAAATATTTTTAAAAAATGATTTGGCGTAAAATAGCATGGAGTAATAAAAACGCTAGGAAATGACGTGAAATAATCAAAATATTCGATTTGGTGGTCGATCATTTCACAAGCTTCTCCGTTAAACTTATCAACACGAAATCAAGCGCGCAACGGAAACATGAAGCCATTTTTGAAAGCTGTAATAAGGGAATCAGCAAGGTCAAACTAGGCGAACTCCATTCCATATCGTGCTTGATTTCGTTTTGATAAGTTTAACGGAGAAGCTTGTGAAATGATCGGCCACCAAGTCGTATTTTTTGATTATTTCACGTCATTTCCTAGCTTTTTTATGACTCCATGCTATTTTACGCCAAATCATTTTTTAAAAACATTTCAAGACATTTTGAAACCTTTTTTTAACCATTACCAAATCGCTACTTTTGCCAGGAAGCTAAATTTTCAGAAATACAGGTTTTGTATCTCGTCGATCTCGACAATTTCATGAAAATCAGAATCGAAAAAATAAGCAGGATACTAAAATTTTTTAGTAAATACAGGCCCCGACACCGAATAATGGCGGTGGTGCGGTTGCGTACTTTCACAGAGCATACTTTAGCCATAGCTGACCCGGTTTCAGGTTTACCATCAATTGATAAAGAGACAGGTGATTAATTTTTGTCTGGACTATGGTTTTTTCTGTTTCTATTTTTCCACTGATCCGATCTTCGGATAATTTGGACTAATATAGGATACGCGCTTCGAAGGATCTGAGGACTCAGACAGTAGATGCTAGGTTTCCCGATCGCAAAAATATTCTTCTGAGAATCAACGTCTTTTATCTTAAAGGCAGTGTTCACGATAAATCTCGTTCTCGAGGTCTCGGTGTGAAACACTATGTAAGTTAGCAGGTGCTGTAGAGGATAGGGTCGAAGAAAGCAACGAAAACTGGCCAGAAATCAATAGAAACGGCTTTGAAAGCTCTCCCGGTGCCCTACCTATCCCGGCCCACCCACCAATCGGACGAGCTTGTGGCGCCGCACACGTTTCGATGGCTAATTGCCAAGCAACTCTGCCGCAGTTAGCATTATAGATTCGCGCAGATTTCGCGATTAGCGCGCGCTTGCCAAAATCAGCAGGGCCCATGATTCTCGTCCAAGCCCTGAATTTAGAAACCGTTATTTTAATTTATTCCGGACGTTTTTCTTCGCTGTTTCTTCACTATCAGTTATCTCATGACCAAACAATCCCATTTTTGGGTCGAACTCGAGTGCGATATTCATCGTGAACACTGCCTTAAAAAGCGGTGAAGCGTTGGTATTGCAGTAATTTTTCTTTATCCGACCATAATCCGTTTTCAACCTTTTTCATCCAATCGCTCAATCATTTTATCTCCGATCCGTATAGGCTCTACCGGATTGGTCCAAACTTTTGATGTTCACTATACCGGATTCTGAATTCGGCTCAGTTGCATTGATTCTCCATTTAAAGTCGCACCAGATTAACCTTTAATCCTTACTCTAACCTTTTGCATCCTTGAATTAACGACAGGAGTTGCATTTCCGACTTTTTCCGAATAAAAACTGCGAACTCGCCTCGCTGCAGAATTCTCGCGAATCTGCATCTAGCCCTCAGAGAATTTGAATGTCTCATTAATCATGTTCGCTGTCAAATCTTAATAGAAGCTGAATAGGAATGTGACGAATAGCTCTTACGGGAAGCGAAAACAAAATCAGATATCAATAGCAAAAGAATGTTAAGGGGATGAACGCGCTTCTAAATGCTTGCATGCAATGCCAGCCACAACCTTGTCCCAAATGTCCCAATCTTCCTAAAGGGCATCGAAAACGGGGTCGTCGAAATCGGTAAAGAAAAAAATATATAAAATTTAATATAAATATAAAGAATAAATATAAACATAAGTATATCAAATTGAGATTGAAGAATGTTTTATTTGTTTCTTCATGTTGGCTTTAGTGATGCTCTTATAAATTTTTCATGTATAGTAAGGCGTATTTGATCTCATCACATTTACAAAGTCGGACAATAAAAACTTTTATCCACAAAAATACATCAAGTTACTGATTTATTACTTAAAAATATCCACATGAAGCCCCATTTTTCAGTGACTCCCAGCTGGACAGATCCAACAACTACCGACTTCAACTGCTTTGAGCCACCAGAATTGATCATATCGGAAGAGGATGGCTGGCACGAGGTGGGAAATTATGGAGAAAATTTTTAGCGAAAACCTTTTTTCTATTGCGGCTAGCTCAAAACATGCAAAAGCTGTCCTGTTTTGCTTTCCTCCAAATTTTTACTCACTATAGAATGTTTTTCGGATCACCCAAAAAAAAAAAAAAAAAAACCTCTTCCTGGTGGTTATTAGGTGTCCCGAATATGAATCTGAAGTCCTCTACTCGATATTCTAGTACTTAGTGTAGAGTTTGGTAGATACATATGATGCTATTTAGCGGGCGTAATCCACCTTAGTATTTTGAAAACTGATGAATGGACAGACCACAAATTCGAATTTAGGATCCCCAATACATAACTCCCACAGTGAAGTCTCCAGCTTGATCTGAAACTCTGAGAAAAAAAACTGCCATCTACCCACAGTAACCTATCGTAATCTATCGAAAGTCGACAAATCGACTTCAGAATCGTGTTGAGCACTCCAAGTACTAACCAGGATTGTTCCGATGCGAATCTGTCTTAGCACTTTGGAACTCAATGAAAATTGCATTTGGCTCTGAAGTTTTGCTCGGTGGAGGAGGGAGGGTGGGGCTTCGAACTAGAATTGTCGACATTTTATGAAAATCGACCGTCGCACCCCATATTTTCGTGTTGAGGACCCCCGAGTGACCCCCAGGAAAAGCTATGAGCTACCTTCGAAACACTTTTTGACCCCATCGCCACTTTTCTTATTCCTTCGACTCTGTCATTTTTTACAGAATCCATCGACCAACACAAAGCTGGACAAGTCGAAGCTATCATTGGAGATCAAGCCCCAAAACAATATTTCAAAGAAGGTGAGTATGCCTCTGTCTCGCTCCGACCGACCCTGGTAAGACCCCTCTTGTCGAAGCGATTTGGCCGTAGGGCGTACTCACTTTCCTGATACTCTATTGCTCGTTGGTGGCTTGGGATCGTCTCAGCGGTGAATCGACCCCAGCAGCGTCCGCCTGAGCGCTCGGTTGGTTCTCGTCACTGGAATGGCAGAAGAATGTTCGAAGCCCACCCTTCTGCCCCGTAGCATTCTGTGGAACAGACGGTAGAGTCGAACGGCTGCGTCCGTTTTTTTTTCGTCGGGTACAAGGTGAGCCGCCTTCTTCGTGACGGACATCGCCACCCAGGCGATGTTTCTCGTCTGCATTTAAAAGCAGTGTTCACGATAGAAATCGTTTTTCTGTTTTTCCGCTTATCTTGAAAACGGCCCCATGCTGATTCCAATGATGTCTCTGAAATCGCCCAAGACCTTCAGGGAACGGAGTTATGGTACCTCACATATTGAGCTGAGGAAACATGGTGGACGAGTTGTCCGAGGCTTGTAACTTCCGTCTTTTGCAGCCGATGTATGCGAGCTGACCTGAGTAGAGAGAGAAGTTGAGAATGAAGGGAAGAACGGGGCTAATGATCGGAAACCATCGCTCATCTCACAATCTCGAGCATTCATTTGTTCACGTCGGTGGGCGTGGAAAGTGCATCTGGGGGTGACGAGCTGATGGGTGTCCAACTTTGGGGCCGTAGGGGACCGTTCCGAGCTCATTTTTCTCAGTTTTTTCAACGTTAGGGTTCCGCTAGGCCCCGCAGCTGCCGATCTCCACCAAAAAATCAGACATGGTTTTTATCGTGGACACTGCCTTTGAATCATTGTCCGTGGTCACCGGACTTTCAATGTAGACGTACTTCTCCGTGGCCGCAAAAGGATTTCCAAATACGGTAATCAATGCCTCATCCGTTGCTCCCTATGACCCCCGTCATGGACAGCCGAAAACCGGACTGAGCCGTCCTCACCCGTCCCTAGTGATCGGAATTATGCCAATCGATTAGGCAGGCGCACTCGAGCGCAATGTGGACGGCTCAGTCCGGCTACAACGGGAAAATTTTTCACCTTAGAATTCAGTGCATTGCATACGCATCGACCATGACGGCCATGGACGCGCACAGGCGTGCTCAATCCCATCGGCCGACTATGACGGGAGGCTATGACTTCTGTCTTGCGGTTCACAGTCAGTTCGATGCCTCAGCCGGCTGCGTCCATTTCATCCACTGTCTATTAGAGTTGAGCTTGAGTTTAGCTGTCAAGAATGATGTTTTGAGGTGAAGCGGAAGTTGGAGAGCTCCTAGTCGTGCTTGGGGAAGTCTTAGCGCCACTATTCAGCTTCAGCATGACGTCACGAAGAGCTCTGGGAACTTATCAACTGTTCTTTCTACTCTGTTCATCATTGTCTTGATGAACAACTTGTAATGCTAAAAAAGAATCATTATCGGTATGTAGTTTTTGATCTTGTCTCGCTGACCAATTCTTAAAGGCACAGTCCAAGCTCAGGGGCGAAATCTGAGATTTCCACATATTTGTGAAGTAGACCCACCCCATATAGCACCTGCCAAGTGCAAGCTTTCGATTCCTCCGGATAAGTGAGATATAGGAGGAAGCCGCCGTGGGGCTCCCACGTCCGGAAGCCACTTTGGCACGCCCCTTTTACGATCTTTTAAGCTCAACAGTGGCGAAAGTGAGCGATGATTTCCGATCAATAGCCCCGTTCTTCCCTTCATTCTCAGCTTCTCTATCCATTCAGGTCGGCTCGCATACATCGGTTGCAAATGACGGTAGTTACAAGCCACGGACAACTCGTCCACCATGCTTCCGTAGCTCAATTTTCGAGGGGCCATAACTTCGTTCCTAGAGGGTCTTGTACGTTTTCAGAGACATTATTGGAATCAGCGTGGGGCCGTTTTCAATATAGGCAGAAAAACAGAAAAGCGATTCTGAGGTTGGACTGTGCCTTTAAGACTAGCACCGTTTTTGACGATCTTGACTGGACCGAAATCCCTTGCTCTGCCGGACAGCGGTTGAAGCGTCTAGTCAATTCCTTCGCGAACGATGATGTCGTTGAGGGACTTCTTGATGTCTTCATTTACGTGGTCAGGTTCCACCTCAGGCGCCTGGGGGGGGGCAGCCTCAATCTCATTTGTCTGATGGCTAGACAGAATTTAGGGGAAATCATTGCAGAGCCTGATCGATGAGATAATTTCATGTCCAAGAACGGCGATTTTCAAGTTGATAATCGCGTGAATGCCACCTTGAGCTCCTGGCTTCGATGGGCCATGAATTCCACTACTCCGGTGCCATTTTTGTCGACTTTGGCTCCAATAAATGCTACGATTGGACTTTTTCTTTTTTAATTCCTGTCTTCAGTGGAAGACAACCGCTGTAGCAGTTTGCAGCTAAGAGAGGATCATGCTGGGACCACGGAGTCCCGGCACGATTGGTCCTTGTTCCAGAACGACAATCCTTGACTGTTTTAATCTTGGTTGTGCCGGTATTCCATTCCGATAAAGGCAGCACTACACGAATACATTGTCTTCGGTTGTCCTTCTGATACTTTCCACTTCGACTGCGGTTTCCTAGATTCAGCCGCCAAATAGCAACAAAACACTCCATTTCCTCGTATAGTCAGGATACGCGTATCCACACATTGTAACATTATACTTTGTAACCTATATATGTATACATATATGGGATTAATTGTTTTCATGTTCTCAGGTTACATCAGTAGTGCGACGGCTTTCACCATTTGGCAGCAGCAACAACCTTTCCAAGGACAAAGACGACGACAAACACGAGAGTACGGAGGAGAAAAAACCGCAGAAAATGTTCAAGGATACTGTAAGTAAAGTTAAAGGTCTTTACCCTAAGGTGAAAACTTCGCGAACGTTTAGCTTCTATATCTAGTAATGTCAATTCAAAATTGAGGGTGACGTTGGAAGCAGCACGCAACGCACACGCGCCGCGTGCAATGGATGTCTTTGTAGAAAATTGTCGCGTCGCTTGCTGCGTAAAGTTTGGTATGAGGTCGACCTAGAACCAGGGCCAGGCAGACCGTTGTCCAGGACCTCGACAAAGCTACGTTCCACCCCCTTGGAGATCGAAATTCCTGAAAAGTGTTCGAAACTTTTGCGTCCCTCTCAGGTTCTGAAAAAAGTTTTACATTATTTGTTATCAAAAATTTCAAAAAAAATATTTCAACCTGAATTTTTGAAAAATTATCACTGCACTATATATCCGACTGATTAGCCTCGGGGAGTCTAGTTTTAAATTGCCCTTGAGCAACAACATCTGTTTTGAGAAAGAAGTGATTAAAATTGTGACACAGATCGCCCCACAATTTCATGATAGCATAGCGATGAAGAAAAATGTGGGCAAATAAAGCAGAAATTAAAAAAAAAACGCTGGATACTTGTTCCTTGCTCGCATTAGTTTTGTCCTAATCTTGATCGCGCAGTAAGGTAACAAAAAGTCAGAAATGATTTAGAAACGACACAATAGGCGAGCTTGAGCTGATAGGAATTTTTTGTAGTGGAGGAAAGTACGGTGAGGATGTAGAACTTTCCCTATCTTTGAATGGATTCCAACCTCGGAATGGGCAAAGTTGTGGCATATGCCGAGCATTTTCCGGGGACGTTTTGGACTCTCGCTAACAGCTCAGTAATCATAAGGCTTCACGACACCTGGGTGCAGACCTAGTTGGATGGGGCCACTCGGGATACGCGGGGAGAATGAATATCACTATCAAATCTAAGCATTTTGATGGAGTTTCTGTAAGAACAATGACTGATAGTACTATTAAATAGCAGTTACCGACAGAAGTCCACATTCTGACGGATAAGAAACCTCCAACTAGGTTTGCATGGAGATCTCCGGGTGGGTGGAACCCTTGGTTGAGTGCGTAAACCTCCTTAGGTCCAAAAAAGTTGGATTCCCAACTTGTATTGTTTAAACAGAAGGGGTGCGATCGCGGGTGGAAGAGGGGTGTCACCGGCGGTGGTTTTGTACTGCGCAACAGCGCCCGCAAAACCACCGCAGGCGGCGGACGCGGCTTGGCATTGGAGCGCGATATTTTTCGACGGCTCGCCGCAGTACTTAATCAAATCTCGTGCTCCGGAATGCTCTAAATTGAGGAGTTTCCGATAGAAATCGTGGTAGTGAGTAAAAGGCAGGCCAAAGATGGGAATTTAACCTTTAGGATGTTGAAATTGCATTTTTGAAAAAAAATAGCGTTGACCAATTTCGGCCGAAGGCGCGGTTTGGTCTACGGTTCTGGACAACGGCAAAACGCGTTTTAGGCGATTTCGTTCGTGATTTTAAGGTGTTGGGAGGGGTGTTAGGTATCAGTTTGTGGGGAATTTCATAGAGAATCTGAATTTTTTTAGAATCTCGAAAATCCGAAATTTTATGGGGGGAAGTTCGTTGTCCAATTTTCGAAGTGAAGAATTTAAGCGGTAACAGGCCCGATTACCCAATGTAAATCGTCTAAAAATTATTTTATGTGCTGAAAATTTGAATACTGTCTAAAATATGTATATTACATCGTTATGTAAAGGGGGTTTACTCACATGTACTGTTGTGGTGCTGTACTAATGTTCTCTTTGATCTTTTTGTTGCTATTACAATATGTGAGACAACCACATCCGAACCCCTCGTTCGACGACCTGTTTCTTAACCAAAAAAAACGCAACTGAAAACACCCCCGGTCTTTTCAAGTTTTGAACCGAATTTTTTACGTCCCACTCAAAAAAAATCTAAATTTAAAAAGATTTTACGTCCCCCCCCCCCTGTTGTACAGCTGGACAACGCCCGCCTGACCCTACCTCGAACGCTTGTGAGTGCAGGTTTTTCTAACACAAGCTTAACCTCCCAGCATCTACATTTGAATTCTGTTCGGAGGAAGAAGGAAGGTTCCAATTAAAGTTCGGCTGCCGAATTTTCGGAGCAAATCCACAGATGTGTGGCCAAATCGAGCCGTTCCATCAGAACCTCGCTGACCCTAATGCAATAAGTTCTTTCGTTCAAATCCTATTATGCTGTCTGGACAATAACAATCAAAGTGCAGCAGTTTTTCACCCAGCTCAGAAATCAAATTCCTCTCTCCTTCTTGCCCGAATCTATTCACGCCCGTCTTGGGAAATATCGAGGAAGGTCGAATTTCGCTGGAAGGGATCATGATTTCTTAGGGAAGATGTGATGAAAATTCTACGAAATATTTTATCAAAACGCTTTTCTGGAAGCACGAAAAAAGGTTTCGAAAATCACCTGACATGTTTTTTTTCAATTTTTAAGTCATCCTGTGTTTTCAGGAGCTTCACGAGCTCTCCAAGGTTAAAGAATAGTTCGTAAGTTTTTAAAAAATATAATATCTATTCATTTAGTCATCTTTAACTGGCAATTTATTTTAATTATTATGCAATGATGATGTAACACCTCAAAATAGTACCACAAAATCAGCGAAATTTCTGGACGCATTCCAGCCTCTCTATATTCAGAATTACTTGATTTTTTTAGTATGATTTGAGCCCTGTCTTCTTATCAATGTAAACCTTGGGTAGCTGGAGATACGCGTTGTCTGGAGATAGGAGGGAAAAAGTCTACATCTACATTTCGATAAAGAATAATTTAGATAAAATAAGTAAAATTGAATAATTGATTACTTTCAAATACAGTCAAAGCCTACAAAATATTAGCAGGAATAAAATGAGAATTTCTTCAAACAAAACAAAAATTCAAGGTCTTTAACTTACAACATGTGCAGAATATTACTCCAATTATATTGTCAGGCCATCCACGAATTATTGATCCGAATTATTCGAAATTTCGACCATAAATCCATCTGACTGACTAAGCGCATTTTTCGGGTCAGTCCAAATCCCTTCAACCGTCGACTTCCCGTACCCGAATTGTTCCGGATCAACCGGGATCATAATGGATCTGAAACGATTGGATCGGATATCCTTAACCTTTGTTTTTTTCTCGATTGCTTCAAAAATCTTATTCCGAAAAAAACTTTAGGTTCATTACATAGTATGTTGTTGACAATGGAAATTAGAATGCTTCTGTAAGCATGTGGAAGCACTAGACCGTAACTAATTATGTTTTGGGCCATATGACTCGCATAATTAGTAAATATTCATGTTTACTAGTATACCAAAAACAAACGAATTAGTGCAGTGAGGCTAGCAGTTTTTTTTTCTGAAATCAGGCGACATATTCTAGGGTATGTAGTTTTCAATTCAGACAGTTTCTACGCCTTCTGACGTCTATAAATTACAAGTCTTGGATTGATTACACATGGTTCCTGGAGTAACCTGGGATAATTCTCGAGTACATTTTTCAATGTAGTGTTCACGATTAATATCTCATTCGAATTCGAATCGAAAAGTGACTGTTTTGTCGACGAAGTAGTGAAGGAAAACGTTCAGAATAAGTTAAATTAACAGTTTCCAACATACGTACAGGTTCAGGGCCTGCTAGTTTCCACAAGCGCGCCCTAATGGCGGGGTGTGCGAGTATCGATCAGGTTGGATGTGGCGAGGTTGCTTGGCAATTTGCCTTCGAAAAATTCCGCGGCGCCACAAACTCGTTTGGACGGGGGGGGCGGGACGGGCTTAGAAGGCGTACTGGGCTTACGAAATCTCCACTTCGCAGCCTTTTACATGGATTTGCGGCTCGTTTCAGCTGCTTCGGCACTATTCCCTCCAGCATCTGCCAGCATAGTGTTTCACACTGGAAACTCAAAAACGGCATTGATAGCGAACCCCGTCTTCAAAAGCAGCGTACCGCAGAAAACCACATGCGGTTTTCTCTTCTATCCAAAAATCTATCCAAGTGGGTATATGTAGTTGGCAAAGCTTGAGATCTCAATATTACGTATTCATAATACAATGGCCCTCTGGAAACTGCTCTAGTAAGGGAAGTATTTAGAGCGGTAAACGCATCTGCGAAAACGACAAGTATCGTTAGTATCTCTTCTGACTCAATAGTAAAGAGGCGCAGTTTCTCGCCCCGAGCTGCAGGTTCAAAAAACATATGAGCATTTTTTAAGCCTCGTGAAAGGCAAGGGTACCACCACTCATCAGGCATTTTTTTTAGTTAAAAAAATTCTTGGATTTCGTTCAAAACTTGTATGTAGGGGTAATCTAGGGTGGTGAACACGAATCTGGAGTCCATTTGTCGAGATTTTGAGGTTTACTGTAGGTTACGGTAGGTAACATGTCATATAGGGGTCAAACCCACCTTAGTATTTTGAAAATCGACAAACGGACGTTAAATTCGTATTCTCCACCCGAATAACCCCCGTATGCAGATTTTGAGTAAAATGTGAGATTTCGACCAAACTACCGTATACCCACCGTAACCTACCGTAATCTGCCAAAAATCGATAAACGGACTCCAGATTCGTGTTTGGCCGGAATCATACTACCGTCGCGGCGATGCGTGGGAAAGAGCAGTATCGATCAATCGCGGCGATTTTGCGCTTTGGAGGGAATCGATTGTTTTGGCGAGCCAAAAAACAACCTGCTGGGTGGAATGGGATTATATCTTCATCGGAGATCGGTTAATTGCTTCATTTTTAACCACATTTCCGAAATATCGGGCAAAATTCCATATCGCCGCGATCATATCGGATCCGCTCTCCGTTGGGCAGCGTTGAGATGAAATCGCGGCGATATTCATGTTTGCTAAAAATTTCGCTAATGTGGGTAGAAATAGAGGTGTCAACCATTCTCCGATCAATATCTCTTTCTAATCGACTCGACGAACTGCCTCTGTGCATATGAAAACAATCTATTCCCTCCGAAGCGCAAAATCGCCGCGATTGATCGATGCTGCTCTTTTCCACGCATCGCCGCGACGGTAGTATGATCCGGGCCTTTACCACTCTGAATAACACTAAGACAATGATTTTGAGAAACATTTATCGTAGAAATCCGAAAATTTCGGAAGTGGCGTTTTTCCCACGAAATTTTCCCCAGTTGGGAAGCCTCGAACGAAATTAGCCGGAAACTTTGAAACATTGACTAATAAACCACAGAATCGAGATCAGCGACAAAGTATGGGAAATGTGCCTTCACCCAAACTTTGCTCAGGGTGGTAGTTTTGGGCGCTGAACGGATTAATGAGGTCCGTACCCGAATTTTCCGAAGACTAGTGCGCTTTTTGGAGGGTACAAAAAGCACAAAAAACGGCCTTCTCAAGCTTGTAACTTTTCGAAACCTGCAGCTCGGGGCGGGATACTGCGCAGTTCTACTACTGAGCCACAAGAGATACTAATGGTACTAGTCGTTTTAGCAGATGCGTTTACCACTCTAAACACTTTCCTTGTAAGGTCTTGAAGGGAGTTACCCCGGTCAACCATTTAACACGAGGAATAGAAGCGCCATGACCATCTAAGACCATTAAGGAATTGTTGAACCCGGCGGGTTGGAGTGGTCAATTATAGCCCAGACGAGTGTATCTTATTTTGAAATCAAGTGTTGAAATTAGAAATGCAAATTTTTGTGAAAAACGGAAATGCTATGAACAACAAATGAGGATTTATTATTTTGACCGATCAAATGAAAAAATATAGAAAATAAAAAAAGTAAAAAAGTACAGAAAAAGCCGCCCAGTTTCCGTGCTGAGAAAATTGAAATGATTCCAAAATTGACAATTGAATGGAGTGATGGAAAAGGTGGAAAGTTATAAGAAGAGTCTCTGCATTAGTCAAGCTGTGCGAAGAAGAAAACGAGGAAAGGGAAATTCTTGTGAGGACGAATCGATCGATGAGAATGAAGAAAGGTGGCCACTCACGTCGTTTGAATGGTCGACGTCGATTTGTTAGATCAAAAAACTTTGGGTGGTCAGGGGAGGAAAAGTTTCGACGCTATTTATCCTCTGTTTCCTAGTAAAATTTAATTCCGTTCATCGCGTGCGTCTGCGCGCGTACGCTGCGCCTCCTCCTCCCCACTTTTCTCGCTGTCTCTATTCTCGCTCCGCACAAGCGCGCGAGGGAACAGAGTAGATTTGGCTAGAAACCAGAGGATACTGATCTTATCGGAATTTATTCAACAAATAAAATCGAGAGTCTTTCCAGATTTTCTGAAAATTATTGGTCCAATATGGCTTCGTTGTTTCCTGCACAAATTTCATAAACACATTTCAACAAAACTCGGATAAATACTGTTTAGAAACTCAATTTTCACTTCTATCGAAAATAATTCTATACGAATGGAAATTTTAACTTTACTAGTAATTTGAGAAACTTTATATGAGTGAAGATCGTCTGAAAACAGATTTCAGAACACCTTCAAGTAAGTCATACATTTCAGCAAAGTCTGACAAGATCTCACATTTACGAGCCCCTACTTAAAGCCTGTCCGAATAAGACTGTCTACCCATGCGGTCCGTGTGCGTGTCGAGCCTTCGTCGCGAAGGGATTTTTTTAACCTGTCAATCGATTAGTAGGAATATAAGACGCACAGTGAATAATAACCCAGTCAGCTGGTTGCAATAGTGGTGAGCTTGGCCGGGAAAATGCTTTGGGAACGGCCGCTGAACACGCACGCCTACCGCGTGGGTGGACAGTCTCATTCGAACAGATTTTACTTCTCCCTTTTATGAAGAAAATATATTTTACAATGGAGAAAATCGGCAGGATCATGACTCTTATTTATTTTTCATTTCATGAATAAGATATCTTTTCATTTTTCAGAGAGGAAAAATGGATCGGATCAAGAAGTCGTTTAAGACCAACGAACGTCAGCAGCTGATAGATTCAGATGAGGATTAGTAGGCTCAAGCAAAAACACCTTCCTTTTTCTTTATTTTCTATGTTGTTCTTTGCCAACAGATCATGGGTTAGCGAACTCTTTTTTCCGGCGTAATATCGATTGAAATATCATGTGTTGGCATTTGCATCGGACGCGTATGCGTGCGTGCGTCGCGGTCCGATGCATTTCATCGATAGGTATTATCATCGTTAGACACATTTATACTATACAGATCGCTCTCTGGAACTGCTTTATCGCACACATACATACATCCTAGAGTGTAATATAGGAGTTGCACTTACATACGTTCATACTTCACCGCAGCGGCAAGACGCTGCGACCAAAAGTCATACTTCTGGCCACCGTGGTCGTAAGATTCTACGTTTACAGCTCGTTAATTGGCTGAGCTTTGTACAGGTGTATAACTTATCTAGACGCTGGTCACTGCTTACGTAATCGCCCCAAATATTCATGTATCAAGACTGTTATGGAATGAATTAGAGTTGTTAACAGAGTACTTATTTGTTGATGTATGTATGTAGATGAAGATTAAACCTCCAGTCAATATTTATTCTAACATCTTCTATGTTTTGTACATTATGTCCGATATCAATACCAGTTAAGGTCCATATCAACGCCACATGGCCCCTTGTAATCACCAGCATACTGGTGGATAGCTGGTTTGGACCAACCGCCGAAGGGAACGAATCCGGTGTAATCCTGAAATTTAATATTTAGGTATACACTTAAATCTGTCCGAACGAGACTGTCCGTCCACGCGGTCGGCGTGCGTGTTGGGCGATCGGCGCAATAGCATTTTTCTGACCTGCGAATCGATTAGTAGGAATGGAAGACGCATAGTGAATAATGACCCAATCAGCTGGTCGCAGTCGTGGTGAGGTTCATCAGAAATATGCTCCCACAACAACCGCTCGACACGCACGCCAACCGCGTGGGCGAACAGTCTCATTCGGACAACGAATTTCCTCAGTTTTGACAAATAAAAGAAATCTTCAGTGATTCCTAGGAATGTCCGGAATTTTCCTAAAACCTCTCATTATAGGGTGCGAGAAATGTTTTGAACTCATTTTTCCGTAACTTGGTAAGTTTTTGAGTACGCGCATGTTTTGTGACCGCGAGTGACTTTGATCTATGGATGCAGAAGGATTGAATTTCGTCTAGTTAGAATGATTGATAGAGTTCGAGCAATGCAATGTAGACGATTGTACAATCATTAAAAAAAATATCGATCAATTCTCGAGAGGTAAATATTTTATTTTCTTCGCATCCAGTTCGTGTAAAAACAGGAGAGAAAAAAAATAAAATTTCTGATAAAATCTGAAACCCTTCTGAAGCTACGGTCCTAGGAGGTTGACAGAATTCCCAAAAGCCCTCAAAATTCATCAGCTAAGTCAGAATTTCTCCCAAGAAAAAATCTGTAAATGCTGTTGAAGATGCTAGAAGGTTCTGTAAGGTGGTGGAAAAATCTGGAAGAATTTCAAAATGTTTGAAAATTCCCATGAGAAAAATCTGGAAGCAGTAAACCCTCCCAAATTCAGCATAATCCCGAGGAAATTTCAGAAAAAAAGATTTTCGGAATCTTTGAAATGATTTAATTCTTTTGAGGATCGTTGGAATTTTCGAAATATCGTTTATCCCCGCGGAAAAGTAAGTAGCTACACGCTGGGTATGCGTAGAAGACAGGGCGGTAACAATTATCGATCGAATGATTTCACGCCCGTTATCTGCGGTGCGGTTTGCTCCTCCATGGAAATAGACCACATGTATTTGGAAAAAAACTGATCCGAACTTCATGGAAGGAGTCATGGAAATCACTCCGGAGAGCTCTGAGATTTTCATGATTTTCCGAAAAGTTCTGTGAGATCGCCAACGCTTGAAAAATCGGCAGGTTTCTGGATTCACCCTAAAAAATCTAAGAAATAGGGATATGCAGTGCGACGGACTGCTACTGACCTCGCTGCGGACCTCAGATAGCCTGGGCGCATTCTGAGTGTGCAGCGTGAAATGCGACTATTGATTGGAGCACGATATGGATGCGCTGGCTGCTGAGTGGCGCGCAGTGAGATCAGCAGCAGCGGGACGCACTGTACAGATTCTCGGTAGAACTAACGTGCTCCTGGATAGCTTCAGAAGATCCAGAAGAGAATTGGTATTGGTTTTCGCGATTTTTAGGAACATTCTGAGAATCCTAGGTTTGAAAAGCCCTTTTTAATTAGATTTAAATATTTCAAGAACGAATATTGAAAACATTCTGATATGTATATACATAGGTTGTTGAGAGGTTGAGCAAGTTCAATTGATTTTTATATTATATCTTTTTTGACTCCTTTGATCTCTAATTTCTCGTAAATATGACATTACCAAATCATTACTTTTGCAAGAGAGCTAAACTATCTATAACTCTCCACTCATCAGTCTGATACGTTGGTTCTGAAATTGTAGTACATATCTTTTGGTTCCGAGCCAGATTTACTCTGTTTCCTCGCGCGCATATCTGGAGCGAGGGTGGAGACAGCGAGAAAGTGTGGGGAGAAAGAGACGCAGCATACGCGCACAGACGAACGCGATGAACGGAAGTCAATGTCACTCGGAAACAGAGGATATGTCTATGCATGTTTCAAGATCGATTCCTATATGTATCAAGATGTTCTTCTGAAGTTGCATAGTATGTAACTTATTAGGACAGGACCTCTTTGAATGTGCTTCTCAGACTTCAGTGAAGTCTAAGGAGATTTTTTGAAAATTTGCGCGTTTCGAGTTCCGAAAACCAAAGTTCCGCGCATTTTTGGGCGTTTTGCACCCGATTTCCGAAAACCGGGAAAAACATTTCTGTTCCGAAACCCGAAAAACGATTTCCGAAATTTTGAATTTTTATTCCGCTCATTTCTGTTTTCTCTCAAACAAATTTCACCGATTTTACTAAATGTACTTATAGCATTCGCGAAACGGGAGATTTTGAGAAAAAAACGCATCAGTATTATATATTCAGAAAAAGTGAAACGTAACTATTAATCAACCATTATGAAGATTCTAACTAATATCTTCCACAATATATCTTCATCGAAGGAGGTTGAGCAAGTTCAATTGATTTTTATATTATATCTTTTTTGACTCCTTTGATCTCTAATTTCTCGTAAATATGACATTACCAAATTATTACTTTTGCAAGAGAGCTAAACTATCTATAATTCTCCACTCATCAGTCTGATACGTTGTTTCTGTCAAATCTTGGACGTTTCCTTTCTCCAATGGATAATATAAAATGTAGTACATATCTTCTGGTGCCGAGCCAAATTTACTCTGTTTCCTCGCGCGCGTGTCCGGAGCGAGGGTGGAGACAGCGAGAAATTGTGGGGAGAAAGAGACGCAGCATACGCGCACAGACGAACGCGATGAACGGAAGTCAATGTCACTCGGAAACAGAGGATATATCTATGCATGTTTCAAGATCGATTCCTATATGTATCAAGATGTTCTTCTGAAGTTGCATAGTATGTAACTTATTAGGACAGGACCTCTTTGAATGTGCTTCTCAGACTTCAGTGAAGTCTAAGGAGATTTTTTGAAAATTTGCGCGTTTCGCGTTCCGGAAACCAAAGTTCCGCGCATTTTTGGGCGTTTTGCACCCGATTTCCGAAAACCGGGAAAAACATTTCTGTTCCGAAACCCGAAAAACGATTTCCGAAATTTTGAATTTTTATTCCGCTCATTTCTGTTTTCTCTCAAACAAATTTCTTCGATTTTACTAAATGTACTTATAGCATTCGCGAAACGGGAGATTTTGAGAAAAAAAAACGCATTAGTATTATATATTCAGAAAAAGTGAAACGTAACTATTAATCAACCATTATGAAGATTCTAACTAATATCTTCCACAATCTATCTTCATCGAAGGAGGTTGAGCAAGTTCAAGGATGATTATTTCTCATTTCTTTCATAGTATATGTCGAGTGGTTCGGACCGGGTTCATGGTTCTAGCGACGTGTGACTGTGGCAATGCATATGATTTTCGATCGATTTGTATGAGAAACGCTAGCTGTGGCGTTTTAGGCATTGAATCGGTCCTTTTGAATATTTAAGGTAGGGTGCGCGGCGGCAAAATTCTGAATGTCCCAACTGGTATATATGGTCCGTGCTGCTCATTTAGGAAGCCGCGGGGCAGTTTGGCGGGAAAAGAGGCGCGCGGGAAAAAGAAGGGATGATGGTTATTGATCGAATGATCCCGCTCCCAATAGCTGAATGTGGCCTCCACATTGAATGACACGGACGATATATCCGTTTTCTTACCTGATGTCCATTGTAGTTGGCCCACCAGAGTGGTCGGCTGGCCCATTGGCTCCAGTTGATGCCGACAATGTTAGCCCAGTTGTTGTTGTTCGTGTAAATTCCCCAGTTCACACCCATAGCCTGAACACCATCAAATCAATATTTCGAAACTTATAGAATTGTGCAAATTATCGAATACATTCAGCTGATTTCCCATAGCATTGATGAAATTCCTGTTGTAGTTCTGGTCATTTGGCCAGGCAAAGATCTCAATATCCAGCCAGATCATGCCGAAATTGGCTCCTTCGGCATGAAGTCTGTTCACGGTGGCTTCAACCTATAATGGAGACAATATTACATAGTTATAGGTCTAGTAATCTGATAACTTGGGATGTGATCATGCTCATCTCCTACCTGAGCTGCTGGAGCAGCACACGAGCTCTTCAGACATGGGAAAATGTAGGCATCAACATATGCCCATCCGGCTGAAATGCATGACAAATTACAAAAAACAAATTTGGGTACAATCATGGTTAAAAAAGCCGTAGCGTCCATCTATTTGCTATACCTACGTAATTAGGTCTTGTTTTAGACTTCCCGCGTAGTGTTACAGAGCCGTGTTTTCAATGAATAATCCGCTCTCAAAATTTCCTGACTGCCTCGGGGCATTCCGAAAAAAATGCAAGCATTTTCATAGTCTTCACAGGTAGTTTTCAGGATGTTAAGGAGAGAGATTCTAAGGGGTTGTTTTAGGAGCTGCTTCTGGGAACCAGTTGAGTTTTTAAAGGATTAAGACTGACATGGCCCATAGCTTCCCACTGACAAGGGGAGTATAAAAAGCGTAGGCCGGACCTGAGAAAACGACTAGTATCGTAAGTATCTCTAGTGGCTCAATAGTAAAAATATGCAGTATCCCGCCCCGAGCTGCAGGTTCGAACAAGTTATGAGCATTTTTCAAGCTTCGCGAAAAGGCAAGGGCACCCACCCCATCAGGCATTTTTTGGGAGTTTCAAAAAAATTTCCTCGGATTTTGCTGAAAATTTGTTTGTAGGAGTAACCTAGGGTGCTGAAAACGAACCTGGGGTCTGTTTCTCGAAATTCTGAGGTTTACCGTAGATTATGGTTGGTAATATGCAATTTAGGGAGCGAAACCTATATTATATGTTCAAAATACGGCAAATGGACATCAAATTCGTATTCTCCACCCCGAATAACCCCCGTATACAAATTCTGAGTAAAATCTGAGCTTTTGACAAAACTACCGTATACTCACCGTAATCTACCGTAATCTGGAAAAAATCGATAAAAGGACTCCACATTCGTGTTTAGCACTGCAAATAACCCTCAAAGAATGATTTTTAGGCACATCTATCGTAGAAATCCGGAAATCTCGAGAGTGGCGTTTTTCCCCCGAAATTTTCCCCGTTCAAGCGAATTAGGCCGGAAACTTTGGAAAATCGACGAATAAACCTTAAATTCGTGATCAGCGCCCCAAAAAACCCCTGGGTAAATTTAGAGTCAAATCTGGAACATTTTTTTGAAGCGCTTCCAAAGCCCTCTAATCGGTATAAATAAACACCCAACCGAAAATCCGTGCAAGTCCAAAACGCTGTCAGTCTGCGCAAACTTTGGAAAATGGGCTTACCCCCAAACTTTGCTCAGAGTGGTAGTTTTCGGCGCTGAACAAAATTATGAGATCTGTTTCTGGATTTTCCAAAGACCAATGAGCGTTTTGAAAGGTACAAAAACAGCAAAACTCGACCGTTTTGAGCTTATAACTTCTCTGGACCTGCGGCTCAGGACGCGGTACTGCGCAGTTTTAGTACATATGCCCAAGAGATATTAGCAATACTATTCGTTTCTGCAGATCCGACATACGCTTTGAACACTTCCCTTGTGAGAGAAATTTTGTTTTGCCAAACGCGGGACTATTGGTCAAAATCTGAACGCAAAGAAAGGATTGCCCTGAAATCTTTCTAAGAGGGTAGATTTGAACTGCTCAACGCTAGTTTGTGGTCTACTTATTCCAGTTATCGAAATTTCTTGGATCACAGTATGTAACGGCTCATGCGATAGTTTGGTCGGAGTGACAGAGTTGACTCAAAATTTTTCCTGACGTGTTATCTGGGACGAAAACCGAACTCGTGGTTTACTTCTCGATATTCAGAATACTGAGGCAGTTCAAAGGCATCATGGCTACCGTTATCCACGGTAGCCCTCAAAACATAAGGTCACTCAGAGAAAGAGTCCATACTTTACGATAAGCAAATTTATAGGATCACTTTAAGATGGAAAATTCAAACTTGACCTTCTTACCTGCACTTCGTTTCTTCAAATGGAGCAATAGGTGTTTATTTTATTGGTGAATTACCATACTTGATGGTCTATATGCCCACTATAATGTACTCACACAATGGGAGCGGCGTACAGCGGGCGAAAATTCGCCAGCTGCTCAACCGCTGGAAGATAACTGGTACTTAGCCGACTAATGGCAATTACGAGGTCGACATTTAGCATACACTCGTCATGTCAGGTGATGCCAGCGGCAAACGGCTGCCGAATATGTGTCAGTTGCCTAACATCTGGGTGATAATTGGCATTTAGCTGGCAGTTGGCAATTACGATGCCGACAGCTGGCTCATCTCTCATATATCTCAATTAGTGCGAGCGGCGGATCGCTGGCGAAAATGTGCCAGTTGCCTGAGAGCTGCGTGATGACTTGCAACGCAGGTATCCACTAATCGGTACTCGGTTGGCGGCTTACCGCCCAGTGGCATTCGCTTGGCACCGAGTCGTCACATCGCTGGCACTAGAGAGATGGAGTCAACGACTTCTCACGTTTTAACATGTTGTTATTTCATCCCTGATTTTATTGATAAGCCCAGCCGGTATATAAGGCGATTCATTCCAAGTAGTGCTCACTCGGCACTTCGATGCCGGCCCTGCAAGGTGACCTGAAGTCACTCTACAGAGAGGCCAGCATTTTTTTTTGGAAGCTGAGGAAAATCCCCCACGACTTGGGGGGAACTCCCTCCGCTCTGGTGCCCCACCTCAGACAGTTGTGCAAGCGACCTCCTACGCTTCGGTCTGCGGTGAGGGACCCACCCAGATTCGTCGGCTCGCTAAGAGACTGGCTAACCGCAGTCAAATGATTGCTCAGTTGCGGGAGTGCCAAGTAGTAGCCAATAGTCTGCCAGCTATCGGCCAGTGTCCTGGCGGACCGCCGGCAGGGTTCTGGCGGACCGCTGTGTAAGGGGTCATTTATATTCCCGCCTCCGAGCGGCGCGGCACAGTGCATTGCTGCAATATTGAATACGCGGCGCGGCACGATCGATATTGTAGGGCTGCAGTTCGCCGCGCCGCTCGGAGGCGGAAGTATAAACGACCCCTGAAGCCTGGCGAACACCGGGAATGGTTTTTACTCGCCAGGTGAATGCCGGCGGTCCGGCGACCCCATTGTCTGAGTGCTACAACCTTCCCTCAAAGTGAAAATGGATCCTAAATTGTGCTCAGCGTGCCAGTAAATCCCCTAGACAAACTTGGGGCAAATAGAAATTCTTCGATTTACGACGCTTCAAAAATTTTCACGGGTTCGCTCCTTTTTCCGTTTTTAGACTATATTGCTGGGTTACGGTACGGATAGGTCATTCACCGACCGCAACCTAGCGCTTATACCCTTTTCGGAGGAACAGGGCGTAGCTAGAAAGATCAAATTTGATTTGAATTGCTCGTAAAAATTGATCCTACTAACAATACGTAGCATTTGTTCGGAATGGCCACTTTCTCTATGTGGCGTTTCCTCATCAGATGAGCCACAAATGTACCCCAGATTTGCACACTGAATAACCTTCAACCAAAAATTTTGAGCCGAATTAAGAAAGTTTGTCCACACGTTCTGAAAATTCCTGCATGATATCCAAATTTTGTCGCCTTCCCGCGAAGCTATCAAAACACCCTTATATGCAAGCCCCGAGGTCTTCACGAAACTTTGAGCACGGATTGTTTATGTACTGTATCAAACCTACAACTTCACCCACACATGGTTATGAGAAACCTTCCGGGAAGTTATAAGCAGACCCTATTATGAACCAAAGTTCATTTCCACACTGACTAAAACCCACCAGCCTTGGCGTTCTTTATGTTCTGGATACCAGTCTCATCGTAGTTCCCAATACTTTCCCATGCACGAGCGATGAAGAAATTGTAGCCATTATTCTTCAGACACGTGAACGTGCTGGATGACATGGGCTAAAAATACAATTTACATTTTTTACAATTTTTTCGTTTTCTTTCACAATTTTTTTTTCCAAAAAAAAAGTTCAACCTGGATTGCATCGAGACCGGTGGTAGCTGCGGCTGAGCCGAGAAGTGCGATGAGGGACAGCAAAAACCTAAAATAACCCATAGATTCTCAATTGTTATGAATGAAGATTTGTAATCTTACTGGTTCTTAAGTAGTAATAAAAACTTACAACATGGCCTTGCAGTACCCTAAAGGGTGTGGCGGCTCGGTTTTATAACGAGATCGCTATCTAAAACCCTTTACGAATGTTGGTCGGCGCTATCTGCACTGATAAGTGAAAACCTGGGAGTCGGGCGAACCAAAAACCTCTTTTTGCAAAGCTTTTGCTACATGTGACTTGGCGGAAAAGTCAGAAAAATATAGTTTCTGCTTGGTTTTACAATACTCGCTTTTGAACTTTATAAAAAATATTTCTACAGCACCCTTAGCGAATATGCACTGCCGGATGCAGAATATGCAGAATTGCAAACTTCCAAAAAAAAGTTGCTCGAAAAAGTCGGTTTTGGAGGAAAAGTATGGGGTACACTGCATGTGTGCCAATCGAAAAAAACAATAACAAGGATGAACTGATGCAGAAAAAAAAGCAAAATCAAGAGAACAGGAGAACATTAACTAGGGACTGTTTGACCCAATGATTCGGAAAACCATGTTTACGTTGTTGTAGATTTTTGAATAAATATAAAGGATGTTAAATGACGAACATGTCATGGTTTCTTCGCATGCGTGTGCAGATCGGAGGCTAGACACAGCGAGAGAGCGGAGGAAGATGGAGGGAGCAGCATCGTGCACACGCACGCACGATGAGCGATGCGAACTTCGGTTTCTTAGGCGGCGTTCAGAGTTTCCGCGGCGTGACGCGATGGCACATGTCATCGCGACGCTAAAATAGCGTCGCGCAGACATAAGGCCGGGATCATACTACCGTCGCGGCGATGCATGGGAAAGAGCAGTATTGATCAATCGCGGCGATTTTGCGCTTTGGAGGGGATCGATTGTTTTGGCGAGCCAAACAACAACCTGCTGGGTGGAATGGGATGATATCTTCATCAGAGATCGGTTAAATGCTTCATTTTTAACCACATTTTCGAAATATCGGGCGAAATTTCATATCGCCGCGATCATATCGGAGCCGCTCTCCGTTGGGCAGCTGTCGTGACGTTTCGTACGACTCTCTTCATGAAGGTCCGCCTCAGCCACGTCCACACTGGTCCCGTCGCGAAAACTTAAAGTACGCAGTCTTCTAGAACGTCGCGCGCGGCGCCTCCGCGACGTCGCGTAAATCGACTCGGCGTCCCCCTGTCAGTCTCGTCTCCTGCCTGCCTCCGCGAGTGGTCGTCTCGTCATCGACTCCGATTGGGCCTTGGCCCCGCGCGCAGTGGCGTCCTGCCTGCGCCCGTCGACAACACCACGAGCCGCCAGCAGCAACAACAGCCTCGTCGCCAGATGTCATCACCACGGCGCCAGTAATACAGGTAAACCTGGGGCCCTCTGCCTGGCCTCTGCACGGACGTGGACACACGTCTCCCCGTGCATGCCCACGGTACGCCCTGGGGGTTGTTGCTCTGGGTCAGACCCACTTTAGCTAAGCGCCTGGGCAAGGTCCGTCCCCTAGTTTAGGATGTATATTTGTTATGTTTATTGTTTGACCGCAAGTCGGGAGTTTCGTAAAGTATGCGCATAATGGTGTTCTGTTGTGTACGAAGTATCTTGTTGCGCCAAGCACAGTGATTATCGATTGGCCGAGTATTGATTGATCCGCAGAAGGCGGAATTGCAAGGGGTGTGTTATAAACTGTGGCAGTGTTTACCCGCATGTGGGTATGGCGTCACCCCATCATAGTTGTTGGCAGAGGCTGTAGGGCCATCGCACCGCAGGTTACCATATACCCGCCTAGGTTAGGTTCGGTATTCTCAACCGCGTGGCAGTCTTCGGCGAGCTTGGGAACGTGTGCGTAAGTCCTCTGATAATACCCTAAGCGCGGCCACGGGACCCAGACCCCTTGTCCACCGATGCTACTAGGCCGTAGCCTTGGGCGAGGGTCCCGCGTCGCGACAGCAGCGTTGAGATGAAATCGCGGCGATATTCATGTTTGCTAAAAATTTCGCTAATGTGGGTAGAAACAGAGGTGTCAACCATTCTCCGATCAAAATCTCTTTCTAATCGACTCGACGAACTGCCTCTGTGCATATGAGAACAATCAATTCCCTCCGAAGCGCAAAATCGCCGCGATTGATCGATACTGCTCTTTCCCACGCATCGCCGCGACGGTAGTATGATCCGGGCCTAAAGGTGAGAACGGCGGGAGAGCGCTGGGCGACTACGCGCAACCGCGTACGTTCGCAATTTTCCGTATACCACCAAAATTGATTAATAAGTGATCTTATTCTGTATATTTCAGTGTAATGCATCTTTTTTATCTTTTATCTGTATTTTTATCGCTTCTTTTTGCTTTCTTTATGACAAATTGCTGTATTAATGACAAAACAACAAAAAAGGCATAGGGGGCAAATGATGCTTAGAATTTTTTCAGAGTCGAGTGTACAGAATAAGGTATTTACAGATGAAATCAGACTGAATTATTTCGTCTGTTGTTTGAACATCATGAAAAACATCAAAGAAAGAAAAAGAAAAACCTCGAAGCTTCACTGAAATCGATTTCTGCCAGACACAGCCTGAAACTACAGAAAAACAGACAATAAAAACTTCTCGGAGAAAAAAAGTGGAAGACATAAGAGTGGAAATTTCAAAAAAAAATCTGGAAAAGGAAAATCCCGGAGCCCCTTGAGTCCTTGATGAGGCAAGAAAAAATCATGACAATAGCTCCGCGACCATCACTTGCGCGTCAAATCCAATGTATCGCGTCTCTTCACTGTGAATACCTAGGGACGACGCGATGCGACGACGCTTGATCGATACGTAGGCTAATTATAAGTTGTCGTTTATACTTCCGCCACCGAGCGGCGCGGCAAAGTGCGATTCTACAATATCGATCGTGCCGCGCCGCGTGATCAATATTACAAAAATGCACTGTGCCGCGCCGCTCGGCGGCAGGAGTATAAACGACCCCTAACGTCGCGTCGGGCAGCGAATGAACCCTAGACGCCGCCTTACAGAGCATACGCAATCAAGAAGTAATCATTCTAGTCATTTATCGCTAGCAATGCGATGGTTACTTCTCTTTCGATCTGTGGTACAGGCTGTGGAACCGCCAATTCTTGTGGTTTCTACGCGTGCTGGTCCGGAGCGGAGGTTAGAGACAGCGAGAGAGCGCATGACAAACGGAGAGAGCAGGAACGCGCGCGCCGCCCGCGCCATGAAAATCACGATTTTACTACAGGGGATATTCCTGCAGCGCAAAACCTGTCGCTGCTCTCAGCGGCAGGTCTGCTATTGGTCTGATTTGTAATCGAACCAATCGCGGACCTTTCGCTGAGGGCAGTGACATGCTGTGCGAGATGAGCATACCATAGACCTTATAGTAAGAAATCAGTGACAAAACTGAATCTTCAGGGGTTGTTAGAAGTCTTCTATCGATTAGATCCAATTCTGCAGTCTCCTACTGATTTTCGCGAGAAAAAAAAACAATGGAATTGTTAATTCCTGAAAATTGAATAAATTTTACAAGCGGCGCTTTCTGTTGATAGAGCAAATATTTTCAAATACTCATGACTGTCACGTTCAAACCCTGACTTTCTTCTATGAACTGAAATACTGTCACACTGCCAGCTATGATCGATGAGATTCAGAGCTTTATAACTCATGCTCGAAAGCTACATATGTATGTACATAACTCATGCTCGAAAATTTCTAACAAGGGAAGTATGCAAAGTGTATGTCGGATCCGCGGAAACGAATAGTATTTCTAGTATCTCTTGGGCACATATAGTAAAACTGCGCAGTACACCGTCCCGAGCCGCAGGTTCAGAGAAGTTATTAGCCCAAAACGGTCGATTTTTGCGATTTTTGTACCTTTCAAAACGCGCATTAGTCTTCGAAAAATCCGGAAGTAGATCTCATATTTGTGTTCAGCGCCCGAAACTATCCCATTGAGCAAGTTTTGGGTGAAGGCACATTTTCCATACTTTGTCCAGACTGACAGCGTTTTGGACTTGTGTCTGAAAATCAATTTCTGAGGGTAATTCGGAAGGCTAAACACGAATCTGGAGTCTGTTTATCGATTTTTTCCAGATTACGGTAGATTACGGTGGGTATACGGTAGTTTTGTCAAAATCTCAGATTTTACTCAAAATTTGTATACGGGGGCTATTCGGGGTGGAGAATACGAATTTGATGTCCATTTGTCGATTTTCGAACATATAAGGTAGTTTTTGCCCCCTAAATGGCATATTTCCTATCGTAACCTACAGTAAACCTCAGAATTTCGACAAACAGACCACAGATTCGCGTTCAGCACCCTAGGTTACCCCTACATACAAGTTTTCAGCCAAATCCGAGAAAATTTTTTTAAACTCCCAAAAAAATGCCTGATGGGGTGGGTGCCCTTGCCTTTTCGCGAAGCTTGAAAAATGTTCATAACTTTTTTGAACCTGCAGCTCGGGGCGGGATACTGCGCAATTTTACTATTGAGCCAGAAGAGATACTAACGATACTAGTCGTTTTCGCAGATCCGACATACGCTTTGTATACTTCCCTTGTAAGTATTCTTAGAGATTTAGTAAAAAAAGGCGTTTTCACTGCTCCGCAGAAAGATGAAGGTATTGGAAGTATAAGGATGTTTGAGAAATGTTTCCCGGATTTGGCTCAAAACTTTCAGGTTAGGGTTATTTCGGACGCTAAACACGAATCTGGTGTTTGCTTGTCGTTATCCTTAGGGTTACTGTAGCTTACGGTGGTTATAAAGTTAGAAAAATAAAGCTCCTGCCGAATCTCACTCCCCCTGAAAATGCGCCTGACATTGCACTCCATTTAAAATCGTACATAGAGGCTTCCAAATGTGTGTTGGGCCTAAAAAATGTCCTGCGGGGGCCAGCCAGTCTTTAAAATAGTGTCCTCATGCTTCCAGACAAGTCTGGTACCAACTTACCAATAGAAAGCCTGGTCGGCCTTGGGCGAGGACCGATCACTCGACTGTGTGCGTCATAATGGCGCCTCTTGCCACAGCCCCACGCGCGCCACAATAGGCATAATGCCTTTTAACTGGCACAGCCGTCTTAATGAATCGGAAACCATAATTAAATCTCAACTTTTTGATCGGCGTCCCCAATAACCCCCACGGAGAAGGTTTGAGCCAAAACTGACCGAATACTCCGACCGAATCCCGTATAGCCATCGTAACATACCACAATCCACGAAAAATTGATACACGGGCCCGAGATTTGTGTTAAGCAGTCAAAATAACTACTCCATTTGAGAAGTTTTGTGCTAATTTCATTTCGGAATTCCGAAAAATCGCCAAAAACAGCCGCATTTGCCCAAACCAGCGAGAATCCCTGGAAAAAGAATCGACAAGTGAACATCAGATTTGTAATCGACGCCCAAAACAAACTATAGAGAAAATCGTAGACAAGTCTTGAGGCAATTTTCCTGAAAACCCCAAAAGTCTACGCTTTAGTACCCTTTCCTTTTCCCAATGCTACAGAAATGCCCTCCGGGAATTCCTCAGGCATGTACCAACTTCTGAACACGATTTAATCGATACACAGGACTATACTTACAACATCCTGAACATGGCTCTCTAAACCATCGGGGCATGGGTAAAACAGATCCTGGTAAGCAGAAGAGCCAATTAGGAAAAAATAACGAGTGAAAACGCTGACGACGGTTGACGCCATTAGCATAATTTGTGCTAATCACCAAAGAATCGCAACGTGGGAAGCCCCGCGATGCATTATTGGGGTACCCCTCACTCTCCCCGGCGGGAGACTCCCCGTGCCGACGGAATCGGCGTCGAATGAAATGTCGTGTGCAATGGCGGCTTGCGCGTCCTCTAATTTTTCCGATTTCTATACAACTTTTTTTATTATTCTTTGAGCTGCATATCATGGTGTCTCGACTTCATGGCGAAATTCGAGGGGGGGATCATGATAGCATGAAAGTGCATTTCTTCTTGATCATAGTATTTTGGTACGTTTTCATTGTGGAAAAAGAAATACATTTTTCTAAATTTATTGTCACAGTTGATGGAGTTGGCGATGACAGAATTAAAGAGTATTGATTTTCGAGTGTCCTGTTTTTTTTTGCAACAAAAAAAGCCGCCATCTCTGTTGGTAGAGGAATAGAATGCGAAATACCCTCGATGCCCGAGCAGCTCGCAGGGAGGAGCTTGGTCTGCGTTGCGGCTCGTTTCGATAAGAGGTGAAAGAGTGGCCGTGTGGTGTTCCGGCCCCAGCCCGGGCACGTGGTAATCGATGCTGATGGTCATAACTGCGTCGATTACCAGGTGCCCGGGCTGGGGCCGGAATACAACACGGCCAGCCGTCCACCTCTTATCAAAACTAGCCGCGACGCAGGCCAAGCTCCTCCCTGCGAGCTGCTCGGGCATGGAGGGTAACCACCGGAGCTCGCGTTCTTGGCGCGATACGATTGGAGCACGATAAGCAACCCAAACCTAGACCCACGATAAGCCACTAAATACATACGATTTTCAAATGCGGTTTATTCTGGATTCTGACTACCAGAAACATTTCATTAAGTTGAGATATCAGAAAAATTATGAAAAGACGAAGAAACTCAAAAACGTCAATTTTGGGAACAAATAACAAATGTTGTGAAAAAACTGGAAAATTCACAAAAGTTTTCTTGCAGGAAAGTTGTAGCATAGCTGCAAAAATTGAAAAGAAAATCTTTTTTATTTCAAAAATAAAGAAAATTATTCGAAAAAACTGCAGACTATAGAGAAAAAATTTGCTCCCGAATGCTGAAATTCCCGACCTCCACCCTAGTCTGGAGCAGGGGGACGTTGGGAGCCCCCGCCGGGGAGACGGGGCCACCCGCCGGGTGCCCTCCTCCCGTCGCGGAGTCCCCCAGGAACACGGGCTGTCTACACACCGATGGAGAAATTGTCCCGTTTTTGCAGTTTAAAACGCCACGCCACTCAACGCGAGCAAAATGGTCCCGAATGGAACTATGTAGAGCCGCAAAAGGCGGGACAACTCCTCCCTAGGTGTGTAGACAGCCCCTGTCCCGTCCCCCACCCCCGGTCGGGGGCGATATGCATACTGCCCCAGAAATAGTGATTTCGGCGGTGGTCTCAGTACACGATAAGAGGAGTCACGGGCGTGATGACCGCTCAGACAAGACGCGCACCGTTGAAAACCGCTCGACCGGTCTCTTCACGATCTTAGGGTAAATGCGCTTCAGGCCTCTTACAGAGTTCGATCGACGCTTGACGCGATGGGATGTTAACCACGAGCATCAATCGAGATCGCATCGCACGTTGCTGCATTCAAACCACGCCATGGCGGCGGTCAACGATGGAAGTGTGAAATAGGTCTTAGCGCCGACGTGAACGGATAGGGTTTCCGCTGCGCGCATCACGTTAAAGGCAGTGGTCACGATGAAAAACGTCATCGAAAAAATTGCAAAAATCGACCTAGATCGAAAATAGCTGAAAAACTATGGAGGTAGTGCGGTGAAAAACGGGCTAGAATAAGAGTTTCTAGGGCCCAAAAGTGCCAGTTTGTGCACACGTGCACAGCGCCACACAAAAAGATCACCGTCGCATGCCGAACAGTCAAAAATCATCGACATTCAGAGGAAGAAACAAATGCAAATTTACCTAGTAAAAAAATTGAGCAGTGTAAGCAAGTACTTCAGTCAATGTTTTCGACTAGATGAGTACATAAATATATTGAAATTCAATTTCAAGCTAGCTGATGTTCTTGATATTAGAGATCATCGCTGCCGATGATGTGAAGTGGGCTCGTCCACCATCAAAAGACAAGAAAGTTCAGGCTTGGAATTTGGCCCGAGACAGCGGTTTTTTTCGCAATTTTTTCTCATAGGTCCTACTACACTAAACCCAGGGAAGGGTTCTGAGAAGAAAAGAAGACAAACCTATTCGATCGCGACCACTGCCTTTAGGTCGGCGAATTTGCGGCTCATTTTCGGCCCTGGTAACAAAAATTGATGAACTTGGCGTCTTCCTTCGCTGTCCTATCTAGCAAAGAACGAGTTGATGGTCTTGCTACCATCATGGAAATGAGAGGAACACCCGGAGATTCTTGAGCGTATCTTATCTAACAAGGAGGGTGTCTAGAGCGTTACAGGCAGTGTTCACGATGAGAATCGTTTTTCTGCTTTCCGACCTATCTTGAAGACGGTCCCATGCTGATTCCAATGATGTTTTTGAAAACGTACAAGACCTTCTAGGAACGGAGTTATGGTCCTTCAAAAATTGAGGTAGGGGAGCATGGTGGACGAGTTGTCCCAGGCTTGTAAATTCCATTTTTTGCCGCCGATGTATGCGAGCTGTCCTGAGTAAAGAGAGAAGTTGAGAATAAAGGGAAGAACGGGAATATTGATCGGAAACCATCGCTCATCTCACAATCTCGAGCATTCATTTGTTCACGTCGGTGGGCGTGGAAAGTGCATCTGGGGTGTGACGAGCTGACGAGTGTCCAACTTTGGCGCCGTAAGGGACCGTTCCGAGCTCATTTTCTTGGTTTTTCAAACGTTAGGGTTGCGCTAGGCCTTGCAGCTGCCGATCTCCACCAAAAAATCAGACATGGTTTTTATCGTGAACACTGCCTTTAAACGCATCTGTGAAAACTTGTTACTGTGTGAATATCTATTGGACCTCTATAGTAAAACTGCGCAGTATCCCACCCAGAGCTGTCGGCTCCAAGAACTTACAGGCCATTACAATTTTGGCGAAAGCAAATTGAACTCTATCAGGCAATTCCCAGGGTGATTTAAAAAAAATTGGTCAAGTCTCAAAACTTTTATGTACGGGGTCATTTCAGGAGCTGAAAACGAATCTGGCGTCCGTTCATCAAAATTCTGATGTTTACTGTAGCTTACGGTGCGTATGCTACCAATTGTTGGGCAAAACCTACCTTGATGATTTGAAAATCGACGGAAGACATTGAATTCGTATACATTGCCCCTACTGACCCACGCATAGAAATGGTGAGCGAATTCTGAGACTTTGACCAAACTACCGCATACTCACGGTAATCTATACTCTGTTTATCATGAATTGTACAAAACACGGTCCGCCAATAGTCCTCTAACTGGCCCGCTAGTACCGTAGTGTACGTCCACGACGCGTTCTCGGCAGACTCGGGTGGCAGGGTGGGTGGCCGAGTGACGGCATTGACGAATCGATTGCTCTGTACACCGGATGCACACCCGGGTCTGCCGAGAACGCGTCGTGGACGTACACTACGGTACTAGCGGGCCAATTAGAGGACTATTGGCGGACCGTGTTTTGTGCAATTCAAGATAAACAGAGTATACTTTAAAGGCATCGTACGCGCTGAAATCCACTTTCCATTTTTTATGCTCAATCCCTTCCTCGGGCCCCTGTGAGAACGCACAACGAGCTTGGCTGCTCAAATACGTACCACTGTGAGCATAGAGGAAGTGGAAAGTGAGGAATTCCGTCAAAAGGGGCCGGCCCTTCCGTCAGCCATTTGGCACTTTCGCAATATTTGAGCATAACGTCGTGTCGCTAAGTACAGGGCATGCCACTGTACGCTGACGCACCGTCGGACGAAAGTGGCATTATCGACTGGAAATTTCTCGTCACACAACGAGCGATTGCTTCCAACGCTGCGCCAATGGACGAATTGTAGAACTGTTCCCTGCGCCCTCCGCGTAACTATCCCGGGTCGATGCCGGCGCGAATTTCAAATGATTTCCAGAATTTTTTTTTAAACGTTTTTTCTTGAAAAGTTAACGTTTTTGAGCGGGCTTCTCGCTACCTTTAGTCACTATAGGGGGCTAACAACTCAAAAACGCTTAAAAACGAAACATGGTTTTCAGCGCGTACGATGCCTCTAAGTTGCCGAACATCAATTAACAGACCTCAAGTTCGTGTTATGAACTCCTGGTAACCCTTTGGAAAAATTTTCAAGCTTTATCTATCGTAGTATTCCGGGAATTGTCGTAATTCGCGTCTTGCTCTCGAATTTTCTCGATTTGAAGATCATAACTTCTCGGAAGCCACAGCTCGAGACCGGATAGTACGCAGCTATACTATATGTATGAGCGTTCTTGGAGCTGAATTCCAGTCCGCAATTGCGGACTGCGGCTGTTGCATCACGCGACACGTGATAATCGTGCTGGGAGAAAGGTGAATCGTACCGGGACCAAGTGGTCCCAGCGCGATTGTCACGTGTCATATGATGAAACAGTCGTAGTCCGCAAATGCGGACCGGAATTTGGCCCCGAGCACGACAGTAGATGCCCAACAGAAACTAACAGCGTTAGTCGTTTCTGCACATGCGTTTAAAGGCAGTGGTCACGATGAAAAACGTTATCGAAAAAACTACAAAAATCAGCTTAGATCAAAAACAGCTGAAAAACTATGAAGGTAGCGCGGTGAAAAACGGTCTACAAATAGAGTTTCTAGGGCCCAAAGAAGCTAGTTCGTGCACACGTGCACAGCGATGACGAAACAGATCGCAGTCTCCTGCCGACCAGTCAAAAATCATCGACATTCAGAGGACGAAATAAATGCAAATTTAACGAATGAAAACAGTTGAATAATGAAAGCAAGCACTTCAATCAATGTTTTTGACTAGATGTGTACATAAATTCGAAAGTTCATTGATTGACATTCTATTTCAAGCTAGCTGATGTTCTTGATATAAGAGGTCATCGATGCTGATGATGTGGAGAGGGCTCGTCCACCATCAAAAGACAAAGTTCAGGTTTCAAATTCGGCCCAAAACAGTGGTTTTTTCGCGATTTTTTCTTATAGGTCCTACTACTCGAGACCCAGGAAAGGATTTGGAGAGAAAAAGACGACAAGCATATTTGATCGCGACCACTGCCTTTAACGCTCCAGACACTTCCCTGTTCAGTCAGCAATTACACGTAAATATTTCTAAATCGTGGGGCCATCAAAGTGACGCCTTAGCGTAACCAAAATGCCGAGTTTTCTCCTAGTTTACTATCACCTCAAGTCTTTTATATTTGAACGCTGTTTCTGCCGCAGCGGTCAAGTATGTACGGTTATCTCCGACTTTAGTGACGAATATCATGGCAGAACGTTCTTTACAAATTTTTGCATTGTTTTCTCTAACTGCATTGTTGTGTTGATCGCGGCAATTTAAAAGCCGTGAAAAGGCAGCAGTAGTGCTCGAAAATGCTACCAATTCGATGGCTCGAATCAAAGGCTCGAAGTTGTTAGTATTGGGAACTGATGAAAACCTCAGGAGAACTCAATGTTGATAAGGAAGAAAGTGTTGTACTAGGCTCTATTCATACTCCTCATCGCTTATACGTTACGCGCTGGCGTCGCGTTGGAGTATGAATAGTCTGACGCCAAGCCCGCGTGGCACGCGGCGACATCCGTAACGACTACGAATGTACAGAATTTCCTTGCTCGGTAACATCAAGCCCCACATCAATGCGCCTCCATAGCGTCACCGCTGGAGTATTCAGGACCACCGCGAGCGCGTCACGTGCGCAAAAAGTACTCAGACTCCGTCGCCACGCTTGCGCTTGACACGCTGGCGTTGGGGAGTACTAATGGGGTCTTAGGATTGGGTTGGAAGTGGACGAGTCAGGCCTGGATCAGACACGGTTGACGCGACGAGCGACGCGACTTAATCTTCACAATCAATATCGACGAAAAATCGACATGCCTAGTATACACTATCGCTGGCGCTTGTCGCGAGAAGGCGAAATTGATAGACTGGCCGCATTCAGGTAATCTACATGAAAGCGCTCGAGTGAGTGGCGGGGTTTGGCAAGAGTAGACGGAATTCTAAGATTTTCGTGAATAAAAATGACCTGATTACGAACATTTTAGCTCGCTTTTGACGCTTCCACGGCGTAAGCGTTTCAGTATGAACAGGCCATATCAGCCTATTGGAGTCGCTCTCGAAATCAATTTCACAAGCGCGTCTGATGCCTCTAATAACCTTCACATTCATCCCCAAAGAAACGAAGTGAACTGGAGAATAGGATATCACATGTATCGCCCTTATCAGAATTAAATTCCAGTCCGCAGTTGCAGCACGCAATGCGAAGGTAATCGGGCTGGAACATAGAGTAATCGTTTGAGAATTTTGTGGTACCAGCACGGCGACATTTGAGATGCGTGCTGAGGCGCTATTTATGCTACTCGAGGCGGGCGCGGCACGCACGTGCCGCGCTGGCGTGGCGTTTGTGTACGAATACTTTCTACGCGCGCGACGCGCGTGCCGCGCTTGCGGAGACTATGGACACTCCAGCGGCGACGCCATGGCGGAGCGGTGAAGCTGGAGTGAATGAGACGATCGATAAATAATATCAGTGGATGAAAACGCCAAGGCATTCCGGATGGCAGTATGAATACTGGAGCGGCGACGCTATGGCAGAGCGGGCAAAGCGTGACGCGCGTGCCGCGCGGGCGGGGCGTCAAGCAATTCATACATAAACACCACGCCAGCGCGGCACGCGCGTGCCGCGCTGGCGTTGAGTAGTATGAATAGCACCTGAAACAGCGGTTGTTCGTAGCTGCGGACCGGAATTTCGCTCTGATAGAGACAATGAATGCGATTTCTTAATGAGGGAGAGCGGCCTTGCTGAATTCACTGCTAGCCGCGACGCAAGTCTTTTCTTGAGAACCAAGATCCCGCACTGTCGCCATTCCTAATGTTTAAGAGCACACGGATCCTTTCCACAAAAAGGCGCGTTTTTTCAAAACGTCATGACACTTTGGATTGAGCACTTTTAGATCTAGTTCTTCTGAAAGTATTGCTTTCCATGTTGCTCTTAGATGACCCCACCAAGTCCTTTCCTGTAGGTGAAATTCGAGAACTGGTAACCAGGAAACTTGAATCGGCAGGCTTTTGCGTCACTAGATATGACATAAGACCCAAAACGTCCCATTCTTATCAGTGAACCGGATACGGTCTGGCGCATGTGCCGTTTCTCCAACGTGATAATGGCACTTAAACGTTCAGACATCACTAAGAACCAGTTAAACAGGGTCATACTTGGAATTCGATTTTCCCACAAATTTGTGTTTTGTAGCGGCATCTGGATATGCTCTGCAGAAATTTATTGGCGACGACCAGCCGAACCTCGAAGTGGGGATCGATCTCGGACATTTGCACTGAATGCGGCGCCTCCTGCCACTACGCTACATACGAAATTGCATTTATTACCTATGGATATGTACGTATGCAAGCATATTTTGTGCACAAAGCAATTTCTTTCTGTCGTCGAATTTGGAACCTTTCGAGGCAGTTGACTTTCCAGAATCCTTACATCGACTTAGGATGTTCCAACCGAAATTCGGAGCTTTTAAGATCAATTTCACCCCCTGTGAAGCTCCATCGACTTTTTTTAATTGAAAAATGTCACTTTTCAAACCAGAAGCTGTGTGAGGAAAGAATTCGCAAACTGGAAGCTAACAAAACTCAAAACCTGCAAACTAAAACTTTTTTTCCAACAATCTGATCTCAGGACAGCCCAATGATTTTTAGGAGCACAATTTTTCAAAAATTGTTCGACTTTCCTTGAAAAGCATTCGAGCTTGCTCTGGTCTTTGAGATTTACAATTTTGTTTGGGGAACACCTGTTGAAACCTAAAATAAAAACCGATTTTAATCAGAATTAGAAATTTTCCCTCCATAAAACATTACTATGTCACGAACTACTGACAGAAATCTTCGTACCTGGCTTCAGTGAGCTGATCCGCGGACTTTATGATTTTCGCAGACTTTTCAGACAGCCAGACTATTCTAAATTGCCCTGGTTTTCCCAGTACCACTCTATTTTCGCAAATTATCAAGAAACATAAAACGCTCTAGCAGCATTCAGAACAGAGTGCAGCGCAAAACAATAACTTTATATTCATACACATATACATTCTGTCGAAAAAACACCTTTAAAAATGTACAAACTGAGTCACATCACGTAAACACAATTGAAATGTTGAAGTAATAGATCATTATTCACCTTTTTTCTCTCAAGTAACAAAATTGAGGCTTAAGGCACTTGCATGTGGAAAAAGAAGGTCGGAGAAGTGTCGTCCTTATCATCCGATTTGAAAGCCGCAATCAGCTACTGAGCGCTAGATCACTCGATCCGCGCGCCACTTCTCGCGCCATACTGCGTCGCGGCTTCCGGAATGAGTGACACGGACTATAGAAACTAGGAACGTTGTCAACAATGTAGCATACCATGAATCCTTTTTTTTTGAAAACACAAAGACCAGATGGGAAAATCACGTTCAAGTTCAATTCACTAGCTACAAGATACATGCTAC
Organism: Aplectana chamaeleonis; assembly: GCA_029168955.1. NCBI lineage: Eukaryota > Metazoa > Nematoda > Chromadorea > Rhabditida > Cosmocercidae > Aplectana > Aplectana chamaeleonis. The sequence goes on along the minus strand of JAPDOI010001035.1, from coordinate 50,475 downwards.
ATAAATCACCGTTTCTCTGCTGCCCTTTATATATATTTACATTGAAAACTCTCCATTTCAAAGCTTTTTCGTCTTCCGAATAGGGAATCCGCTAGAACATCGTGGTTTTGTGATTATTCGAGTATTCCTGATTAATGCGTAAATGCGGCGGCACATAGTCAGATGGATAGTCCGGCTCGAGATCCACGCGGATCTGCTGGCTTCGTGATCCGACTACTTTCGGATTCGGGTTCTGAAATTAAGAGTTCATGTGAGCATGGATAGTAGAAAATCACATATACTATATATCAAGCTGATCGAAAAGTCTTGGCAACTTTATTCAGGTTTTTCAAATTTACTAGTTCCTTTTTTTAACATTACAATTCAATCAACAATACCTCATTAGATATGACAGTGGTCCACCTGTCAGGTAGGTCACTGATCCCTTTCTCCCAGAAAGCAGGGGACTGGGAATAGAAGAAGTCACCAATAGCCTCCACAATGGCATCATAATCAGTATTTTTAGCCAGGAATGCCTTAAAGGCAGTGTTCACGATAATCTTCGATTCTGAGCTTAATCGCTAAATCAATAGTTTGGCACCCGGGTAGAACTGAAATGACGAAGAAATGGAGAAAAACGCACCAGAAGGGCACGAAATCCTTTACTCTCGCCGCGCCTCTTTACTCTCACTGGAACTGTTCGTTGTGACGATGAAATCTTTTGTAGACCCGTCTTTTGAAATTCTATACCCTCTATTGCTCCGTTCTTTCCTTTGGACACTAACTAATACTGTTTTGCCTAAAATATTCTTACATTTTCGATTAGCCCCATTTTTCACCGATGACAACCACCGTGAACATGTTCATCCAACCGGACAACTAGTCCAGGCCAGAGAATAATGTCACCGAAATAAGACGTTTTAGTGCGTTTCAAGCCGTTTCTTCGTCATTTTGGTAACACTTGGTGGTCAACGCATTGTTTTAAGACGAAAACTCGGAGACGAAAATCATCGTGAACACTGCCTTTAAAGGCACAGTTCAAGCTCAGGGACGAAATCTGAGATTTCCACATGATTGTGAAGTAGACCCACCCTACATAGCATCTGCCTGGTGTGAGCTCTCAATTCTTTTGAATAAACGAGATATAGGAGGAAGCCATCCTGGGGCGCCCACATCCGGAAGCCACCTTGGCACGCCCTTTTTACGATCTTTCGAGCTCAACAGTGGCGAGATGAGCGATGGTTCCCGATCAAAAGCCCCGTTCTTCCCTCCATTTTCAACAACTCTCCTTGTTAAGGTAGGCTCGCACACATCGGTTGCAAGTTATGAAAATTACAAAGCCCGGACAACTCGTCCACCCTGTTTCCGTAGCTCAAACTTTCAAGGGCCATAACTCCGTTTCTAGAGGGTCTTTTACGATTTCAGAGGCATCATTGGAATCAGCGTGGAACCGTTTCCAAGATAGACAAGAAAACAGAAGAACAATTCTGAGGTTGGACTGTGCCTTCAAGGGAAGAAACAGGTGGAAGTCAGAAGGGGCAAGGTCAGGAGAGTAAGGCGGGTGGGGTACCGTTTGCCAGTTCAGCTCCTGCAGTTTGGAATGGGTTTTCTTCGCAATGTGGGGTCGAGCATTATCGTGAAGGAGGTGTACTCTAGCTCGTTTCGGGCGCTTCTCTCGCAGGGCGATGACCAATTCCTCCAACTGACAAAAGTACACGGCAGCACTGACAGTCTTCCCTTTAGGGAGCAACTCGTAGTAGAGCATCCCGCGCTTGTCCCAGAAGCAGCACAGCAGTTTGTCTGTTTGTCTTCCAAGTCCGTATCTCCGTCCTTGAAGCGGGAGATCCAACGGGCCACCGTGAGATAGGAAACGCTGTACTCGGCCATTGCAGCGTTGATGTTGGTGACGGCTTCGGACGCCGAGGAGCCGCGACGCCACTCGTAGAAGATAAGTACTCAGAAAATCGCCGCATTCAATGCGTGTCGAATATGCATTCAACTCGAGTGGCCACACCCATCGAAAGGCTCTATCACAGGGGCACGTGCTCTAAAGAGCAGCACGTGCTGCAAAATCTCAGAGCTGGAGCATGTGCCGTGAAATTTAATCGCAGGGGTACGTGCTGCGAGGTAGTCCAGCGCTATAGTAGCAGCACACAGACGCGACGCGGCTGCCACACCGACATGCGACGCGGCCGGCTCGCCGAGCACCATCAGCGATTGAACGAGGCCTCCAGCGGCCGGGCGGGTAAAGTACCGCCGCAAACTTGGGTAATAGAACCGGCGAAGCTGCCGACCTCTCAGTTCCGTCTCAGGAGTGCATCGTATACTTTCCTTTTTTGGATAATCGTATTGTCATCGAGTTGAATGTGTGCCATGCATGCATTGGACCGCTTATTTGCTGGGGCACGTGCTGTAATTTGAAACACAATAGGAGCACGTGCTCCTCTAGCAGCACGTTCCCTGACTGTGCTCGAAACCACCTTGTCTTCGAGTTGAATGCATATTCTACACGCATTGAATGCGGCGATTGCCCGAGAAGTCGAATTTGAGGTTGGGTGAGATCCATCGTAGTTACCGTCCCAAACGAGATCGCGCCCTTATATACCCCTACCATGGAAGCTTCCAGAAGGTTCTCGGTGTTGCACCTGTGTACCAGCAACAACCCCACTTTTCACGATTTTTTGGGATAAATTTGTTTTGCTGCCAAGACTTTTCGATCAGCCTAATAGTGAGGGCCGTGGCTTGCTTCCTCAAGAGAAAAAAAAACGTTAAAACTACTTTCAGCGTTCAGGAAAGAGCTGAACAGTTTAATGCAATTTCTCATGTTGTTACTGTTACTGTTCTTTTTTTTATTTTCATCATTCTTTTTGTTCATTCTTCGAGTGTCATAGACGCTTCATTATTTGTTTCATCTTAGTCGACGGTGCAACTAGAGTGCAATATAAATATTCATATAAATAAAAACATTTAAATCTCACCCGCGGCTGGCGCGGTGGCCGCATGCGTCGACCCGCTAATGGATTCAGACCGAGAGAAGGGCGCAGCTGATCAGCTTACCATACCGCCACCCGCCGGTGAGATTTAAACTGCCCACGCCTGCCGTGGGTGAGATTTGAATATTTTTCTTGAGGAAGAGAGCCACGGACCTACTGTGCTTCTCTGGGCCAAATTCCGGTCCGCAATTGCGTCCCGACACGCTTTGCGGCCGCGCGCTTTCGAGTCGGAAGAGTTTCAGCGCGGCAGCCGCCGATTTTTTGACTGTACATAGTTTGGTTTTGGAAACTGGAAACTAAACAAAATTGGAGAAAACTGTATAAAAAGACAAATCGAGTCGGCTTTCGCGCTGGAAACTCGGCTGACTCGAGCGCGTGCGGCCGGAAAGCGTGTCGCGACGCAATTGCGGACTGGAATTTGGCCCAGAGAAGCACACTAACTGTAGCTGAAACCATATGAAGCCGGAGAAAGCTAAGCGAAACTAGTAGAGCTTCTCAGGTTCTCTCGCGACGTTCAATAAAAATAAAAAACCCTAAAAAAGCGCTTCGAATGAACATGAAGTCTATCCCGATGAGGCTGTCCGCCCACGCGGTCGGCGCGCGCGTTGAGCTGCTGAGAATGTAGGCATTTTGCCCACCTGCAAACCGGTTCTCACGAGTTTTAGACAACTGCTGAGTCCTATCACAGCCAGTTGTCTGCAGCTGTGTGGAGGCTCATCCAAAAAATGCCTTCGCGATGGCAGCCCAATACGCACGCCGACCGCTTGAGCGGGCATCAAAACAAAACACTGGTTTCCAGAATTTAATAGTGGAATTTTGAAAAGTTTTGCCAGTCTGCTAAACGTACTCAGCACCTGGAATGATCCGCACAAAATCCGAAACTCTCCACAAAGCTTTTTGGAAACCGCAGGAAGTGGCTTCAGCTGGAACAGCTTTTGTGACGTTTGTCCGAATGAGACTGTCCGCCCACGCGGTTGGCATGCGTATCGAGCGGCCGTCGATTCGCAGGAGTACTGGACGGATACTGAATAATATCCCGCCAGCTGTCTGCAGATGTGGGAAGACTCTTCAGAGAAACGCCAGCTGCAACGATAACTCGACACGCACGCCGGCCGCTTGGACGGACAATCTCATTCGAAAAGAATTTACCTGAACAGTTCTGACCCGTTCCGTTTCGTCGGATTTCGTTCGAGGAGTTGCATAGTTGTTTACGGGTTTGCCTTCCGAGGTTGGATGAGTCTCCTGCACAGGCTCCTCCTTGACCGTGGATGGCCTAAAACAAAGATGTATAATTACTCCCCAAAGGATAGCACATGTATTGAACTCAGCCAAATCCTCTTCAGAGTTCAGGTTTCCCGATTCGAGTGGCTAAGGGTTGCGAACCGGACGAAAAAACCACCGTTTCAAGGCCAGTGGGGATTAGACAAGTGCACCATAGGGGCGCCATAGAGCTAATCGGTTCCGAAACAGAATTGCTCGCTCGGATCTGCGCCGTTTGAACAAAAACGGTCATCTAAGGAAGTACGCGTAATTTTCAAAGAAGAGTTTACACCAATCCCTGAAGTGAGTGTTTAGTCATGTACACTAAAACTCGTAAGATTTGGTCAGAACGCGCATGGGACTGATTTTCGCGTATTCAGCGGCCTTTTTCTGATAACTTGCTTCAAAATCAAGTGTTTTCGTATTTGAAAAATGATCTGGATGTAAGTCAGGAGAACTCCTCATCAATGTGATGCTTGCTATGGTTTTTACTCGAAGAAAAACTTTAGACATGCAATTTCCAGATCGTTATGGAGAACACATGGTGCTCTGCAGCCGCATTCTTTTCTTGTACAATGCACGGCGTTCCTAAGCGTGACCTCAAGTTTTCTGTCTGAACTTAAACCCTGAAAATCATTACACATTTGGACAGCCCTTCTCATCGGGATCCTAAATAACTTTCATAATCAAAAACTCTCACTTCGGAAGAGTCATTGAAAAAGGGCACAAAAAACGCGTCCTCAACACGTTCTTATCGAACCCCACGAGCGGCCGCGGCACGCGCGGGCGTGGCGTTGGAGTATGAATGGCCTGACGCCACGCCCGCGCGTCACGCCCGCTCCGCCATGGCGGCGAAGGCCGTAACAAGTTTTTAAACATTCTCGTAAATAATTCATCGTCAATTTTATTCCGTTTCATGATAATTAATTCCATTACTATCTTTTGCTATCATGATGGTGAGCTCATGTACAGAATTAGCTTTTTTGATAAAGTTTATTTAGTTACTTATTTAGCATGCACGCTAAGGTGCGTCAAAAAGGCCTTCGTAAGTTGAGGCCACTTTTTTTCCGCTCCGCGATGGCGTCGCCACTAGAGTTTTCATAGGCTGCGTAAGCGCGTGATGAGCGTGATGCGCGGAAGAAAAATTAATACTGTAAAGCTCGCCCGCGCGTCACGCGCGTGCCGCGCTGGCGTTGAAGAGCATGAATAGCGCCTAAACGTCTGATCAATCTGAGAAAAAAGTTCTTACTATGCGCCTGATGATTTTACAACAAAAACAAAAACTCTCGAGAGAGCAGATTTGTTCCGTGCACGATACACAAAAGAAGACCCTGTCCGTAGCTCTTGAGTTTCGACATTACCTTTCCCTGACAAAGGTTAACTCTCGTAGTTGTATTCTTGAGCAGTAGACCGGAAATTTTCAGCTTTATTCGCCTAACCTTTCGGCAATCACGCCTTCTTCAGAGCCTGGAAGCCAAAGATACATAAGGAAACTAGCCGTCCAAGCACCATTTCAGAACAAAAGACTCATTTCACAGAAAACTGTCAAAAGCGACACCTCAGACATTGGGATTGGCGGACCGCCGGCATTTGCTTCGCGAGCAAAAACCATTCCCGGTGTCGGACAGCCATTAACCTGGCGGACCGCTGGCAAATGATTGCTCAATAGCTGGCTGCCAGATATTAGCCAAGAGAATGCCAGCGGTCGACCGCCAGGACGTTGGTCGACCGCTGGCAGTCTCTTGGCTAATATCTGGCAGCCAGCTAATGAGCAATCATTTGCCAGCGGTCCGCCAGTTTCTTGCCAGACCTATGAATCGAGGTGGGTCTCTCACCGCAGATCGTTGCGTGGTAGATCGCCGACGCAACGGTCTGAGGTGAGGCACCCACCCCACCTCCACCCCCACGCCGTGGAAACTTTTCCCTCAGCTGCCAAAAATAAGCTAGCCTCTTTAGAGTGACTTCAGGTCACCTTCCAGGGCCGGCATCAAAATGCCGAGTGAGCTTTTATTGGACTGAATCGCCGTATATACCGGCTCGGCTTATCAATGAAATCAGAGATCAAACCATAACATGTTAAAACGTGAGTAGTTGTCAACTCTCTCGAATGCCAGTCATGTGACGACTCAGTGCCAAGCAAAGGCCACAAGGCGGTTAAGCGCCAGCCGAGTGTCGATTGTTGGATAACTGCGTTTTATGCGCTCGGTAATTTCGAAGTTTGATTGCCCTTGCCAGCTGAATGCATATTATCACGCAGCTTTCAGGCAGCTGGCACATTTTCGCCAGCCGTCCGCCGCTAACTCTAATTGAGATGCCAAGGATGAGCCAACCGTTGGCCTCGTAATTGCCAATAGCCAGCTGAATGCCTGTTATCACCCAGCTGTTAGGCAACTGGCACATTTTCGCCAGTCGTCCGTCGCTGGCATTAAATGATATGCCGAGTATATGCCAACTGTTGGCCTCGTGATTGGCATTGGCCAGCTAAATGCCAGCTATTCTCCAGCTGTTGAGCAACTGGCGAATTTTGGCCTGCGGTCCGCTGCTCCCAATGCCTGAGACCGTATGGCACTTTGAAATAGCTAACCGATATGGCCCAACTCATTCACCCGCCCTCTAAGACCATCTGATGGTGTCTGGCAGGCTTCAGTCTGCACACTAAAGGTTAGCTATTTCAAATTGCCATACGGTGTCGCTTTTGACATTTTCTGTGAAATAAGTCCTTCTGTTCTGAAATGATGCTTGGACGGCTAGTTTCCTTATACATCTTTGGCTTCTAGGCTCTGAAGAAGGCGTGATTGCCGAAACGTTAGCCGAATAAAGCAGACAATTCTCGGTCTACTGCTCAAGAATACAACTACGAGATACTACCAAGCCGAGATTTGTGGAAAGTCGAACGTGGAATAAGGCTAACTCTATTTCAATAAGAAATTTATATCCGTTGACCGCGTGCGACTGCGCGCGTACGCTGCATCTCCTTCACACTTCCTCGCTGTCACTGCCCTCGCTCCGCACAGGCGCGCGAAGAAACACAGTTAGTGTGGCCCGGCATAGAGGATAAATAATGTGCTTCTCTGGGCCAAATTCCGCTCCGCAATTGCGTCTCGACACGCTTTGCGGCCGCACGCGCTCGAGTCATTCGAGTTTCCAGCGTCAAAGCCTACACGATGTAGCTTTTTTATTCAGTTTTCTCTAATTTTTCTTAGTTTCCAGTTTCGATAGCCCACCTAGAGACAACAGATCGGCGGCTGCGGCGCTGGAAGCTCTTCCGACTCGGGAGCGTGCGGCCGCAAAGCGTGTCGAGACGCAATTGCGGACCGGAATTTGGCTCAGATAAGCACAGTGCCTCTTTCCTCTAAAGCTTTCTTTAGTGACAGATTTTTTTCGAAATCTACCAGAAACCCTACTGAATCACAAACCGTTTCAACGGGTCTGATATTGAATTTAGACAGGTTCGACGAAAAGCATGTTTTGCTCGCTTCTGTTTTGCATATAGAAAGTTGCTGCTTTCATAGTTTGAATCAGTCTAATTTGGAAAGCCTGAAACTTCTTTAGAAATCCAAACTTGAAAAACAAAAAAAAAACATTATGATTAGAAACTTTGAAGGGGGAACAAATTTTTACCAAAAAGACTAGGCCAAAAATTTAACATCATTCCAGATACATAGAATTGATTAATTTCACCAACTCCCATAAAACATTTTTTTGATCCTTGATTCAGGAAAATTTTTGATGAAAGTTCAAAACAATTGCTTACCTAAGAAATATGTCGTTACTAAGTATGGGTCGTCGTGGACCTTGGGGTTTCACCTGCACGCCGTACTTGCTGCCGTTTTCTCGAATCGTCTGAAACAGAAAAAAATACATTAAACTCATAGAAAAAAATTACAGTAAGTTGTGCACCAACCCTGTAAAATCCTAATTTCCCTCTGGTCGCAATAAACTGCATCCCATGAAACTGCGGTCGGGGAATTTCCATACGCCCTAGATCGCATAAGTTGTCACGAATCTCCATCTCCACCCACTGAAAGAAATCGCATCCAAATCGGCTATTTTCCACCTCACGAGTTCTGATGGAACGGACTTATGTATAAAATATGTATCAAGCAGGAAGCGGATATACATGATTAGCATTCGATTCTAGTGCGCCATGCTCTAGGAAAGCCATTCTGCTTTTTGTCAAAAAAAAAAACGAAAAGAGAGAGAAACACTCTCTTATCAAACCGTCCCTACCGAAGTGAAATTCCGGTCCGCAGCAGCGGCCGACCGCTGCTGCGACGCGCACGCTACGCAAAATCGCGCTGGATCCATAGGAAATCGTGTTGGAACCACGGAGTTCAGGCACGTTTACATTTTGCCTGCGTGGTACAACAGTGGCTCTACGCAACTACGGACCCGAACTTTGCTTCGATAAAGACATCAGCTCCCTTCGACGTGGACACTTTCCGACCTTGAAGAACATCTATGTATCTCGGGCGATTCTCGGCCCGAGCCGCCTGATAGTTCGGCTCGGATTCCCAATCTGCGAGTCGGCTTCTGTTGCTGTCAGGGCCACTGCTGTGGCCGTCCGAGCTGCTCCGGTTTTCCCGATCAGCAACAGCAGTGGCCCGGAAACTGGGAAAATGAGCCGAACTGTCAGGCGGCTCCGATTCCTGTCCGGTGCGGCTTGCGGCCGAGAATCGCCTGAGTAGGAGCAACCTCAAGAATTCTTTCTTTTTGATCTGCACTCGATCCACTCCAAAGCTAGGCATATAGGGTTCACACAATCAATCGAGTGAACAACAAATAGGACAATATGAGAGCTTGAAAAGTGCGTCTGTGTCTATATGAATGACGCTTTAGTCTCAGACAATCCTGTGGAGTGGATGACAAGCAACCTAATGAACTGAGAAAATTTGGCTTCCACGATTTTCAGAGATCCATATTTCGGTTCGTTTCAAGACTTCTGGGATGCTCTCCTTGACGGTATCATAAGAATAATTATTAGGCAAGATGATGTATTCTAAATTGTTTAAAAAATGTTTGAGCTTTTATAGATTTGTTATTTGCAATTTTCTGAAATCTTCTAATTTTTAGACTTTCACGATAAACTGTCTCACTTCATTTATTTTCTTTGAGTTTCATCTATTCATTAAATTTTCGTTTACTCCACTATTTCTTCATCCATTACTATTTTTACTTTTCATTTCTTCCCCTTCTTGAAATATTTCAATTTCATGTTTACTTTATTCTGTATAGTTCTTACTTTTGGATCATGCCGTGATTTTCCACTTTATATCACTAAATCGAAAAAGCAAAGTAAAATAGAGCAAAAAATAAATAAAATAAGAAAATATGGGAAATAATAAAACGAATACATCATTCTAGATACTTACTTTTCTAGTAATACTGTCAAGAGAGAATTATACTATAAGCCTCAAAAGAACCAAAGCACGAACAACTGTGAAAAATTCGGGGCCGAAATCCCTTTTAAACCAAAACGGCAAGTAATGAATTTCTTAGATTTAGAGAAAATGGGAACATTTCCAGCTCGAAATTTGTATAGGAAGGAAGTTTGGGGCGCTGAATACGAAATTGAGGTCCGTTTTCAGTTAATCTGAAGATTACTGTGAGTTACGGTAGAAAAACTCTTATTTCTCTGCGGTAACCTACCGTAACCTTTCGAAAACTGAGAATGTCTAAGCAACCCCTACGCAAAGTTTGGGCTGAAGATGCTCGAATTCAAGAAATTGAAAAAAAACGCTTTTGATCTACCTAGGTGCATTAAGGAAATTTCACAAACTCCAAATTGTTTCTTTTCACCTTTCACGTAAAACTCGATAGAAAAATCGAAATTCTTGTTTGCGCTAGGATCAGTACGTAATTAAAGGCATCGTACGCGCAGAAAACCGTATATTAATTTTTGATGTTTTTGTGTGGCTTAACCACTCTAGTGAACGGAAATGTTGAAGGGGCCCGTGAAAAACCTATATTTATGAAGAAATGCCAATTCGAACACATTGCAAATTTGAGTTTGAATTTCGCGCCAGAATCGTTTTTCAAGTTTTTCTGTTTTTGGAGGCCTCGTCACCGTCATTTTCGAAGTTTTTCTGGTGCTAGATGACTGGTGGCGTGTCCTCATCTTTACTCCCATCCAATCTCCTAACACACGTTTTTGACGCTCCGAATTTCACCAGTGTGGTGTACCGGGCTCATTCATAAAATTGAGCCTGAAAAATGAAACTTGGTTTTCAGCGCGAACGATGCCTCCAAAGTCATCCAGATAGACACAGTAGCTCATTTGACCATTCCACTTCCCCTTTTTTCACCCACACGATTGATTATGTCGAGTCTATATGCCGACTGCGGGAGTAAGCCGTGTGTGAAACAGAACAAACAACTACTCGATGCTGATTTCAAGGATAACTCCAAGGGTGAGAAACGTCCACATTGAAGCGATTTATGATTACAATATGTACGAAAACACTTTTTTCAGATCCTTTTTCGCTAGTTTGACAAAAAATAGGCGCATTCATATAAACTTCTCAAGACATGAGGATACAGAACTATAGGGAGAGGGCCAAACAGTCAACAACAACATTTATAAAACATTGTGTATGACGACAGTGTCCCGTCCACTTGACCAACTTTGCCCAAGTTAACCTTGGCTATGCGACTAAACTCTGAGCGTCGTGAAACAAGGAGATATAGAGAAAGAGAAATAAAGCGAGGAAAGTATGAGAGTACTTATACTTGAAATCAATATTTTTAGCAATGTCTTGTCTTCGTGGCACTATCTATATGGAGTAAAGTTAGCATTAAGCAGTTTTTTCTTTGCCATGTCAGCCAAAACGCAACGATAAATGGCTTATCAGTGACGAGAATTCAGGGCGAAAAATCAGCTTGACAGGTTCCCCTCATTAAATCCAAATTAGGAATATATTGTGAAATATGAGCTTGAAAAATAAATGTGAGAAATGATCTATTTTCTTATTATCTTATTTCCCAATGGAATTCATACAACAAATGAAAACTGGATGTTGCAAATGTTTTCAGGCCCCGGAAGCTCACAGAAACTTCGAAAAAGTTCTGAAAAACTAGTGATTTTTCTGAAATCTCACAAAAGTCTATGGTTTCCTCAAGCTTTCCACGAAACCCTCAAAAATCAATAAAAACTTACGAGAAATAACGGAACATCACGAGGAGTCCAAAGACACAGTACATCCTCAAATAAGACTTTCGATATCACAACCTAGGTGTAGAGCAGACCTATCTCAGACAAGATCTACCAAGGGAGGAATCTCGATCTCTACGAATAAGCCTTATAAAGGCGGAAGCCACTGTGACACGCCCTACAAAAAAAGAGGCCACATCGACACGCCCTGTGAGTGACCTTTTAAGTGGCCTAATCATAGAAAGCATCACTCGCTGATTGCAATGGTATATCTCTAATCTCTAGACAACCCCCTAAAGCAGAGTTATGTCTCCACGGAAACGCCATTTGAGGATTAAAAATTGGTGGACGAGTTGTCTCAGACCTGTATTTCTCTTCATTTGCAATCGTTGCGCGAGAGCCAGCCAGGATAAGGAGACAGTCCGGCAATGGACTGAAGATTGACGACTTGTTGAGAATTCATCCATCCATCTAGCCGCTATCGAGTTCGAGAAGCAATAAAAGGGGCGTGGCCTGTGGTGGTGACTGAGGGGGTCGGGCCCGTGGCGGTCGAATATGCGCATGTATCTCGCTTATTTGGATAAATTAAGATCTTACACGTGGCAAGGTTTATACTGGACGGGTCTACCATACATTTACATGAAGATCACATAAACTACATCTGAGGGTGTACTGTGCCTCTGGGGGGAGGGGTATTTGAAGGATCATAACTTAGGTTGCAGTGGGTTATAGAATAAGCAAAAAACATTCTTGTGATCGGCACAAGGATAGGTCTAGATTCTTGAAAACTTCATCTCTTTATGTACGACGCCTTCAAGGAAAAACTAGCTGAGATAGCGCACACATTTTGTAGAAAATTATAAGACCAACAGATTCTCTGAAAAAAGTTCGTGGCTGTACATATTTATAGAGCGCCAGTCACCAAATGATTGTCAGGATTGCTATGAATCATTCCGAGGAGTTACATAAATACAGCAGAATTCGATGAAAAATTTATTGTTAAAAAAACAGTGTATATATGAAAATCCCAAGGCTAAACAGAACGTCAGAACAACGAGAATCAGGGCAGTTCACGGAAAATTTCAATAGAATCAGTAATACAACTTTTTAGAGTCCTACAATTGTAAAAAGCCTATTTCTGACAGTTCCTTCCCCATCATTCCTTATAAATCAACCTGATGAATCCCTCTGAGAAATGGAATGTGAACTTCGCCTTCAAAAACACACAAGGGTCCCGAAAAATTTTTAGTGTTATCGAAAAACTTTCACTTGCGAGAAACTTCATAAGGCAAGTCGTGATAATATCAAACCGAACAGTGCTAACTAGGCTTAGAAGGAATCTATTTAAATTATGCAGAACTGCCTATCCTTCGGACAAAAACATAATGAATTAAGAGAATCCAAAACGGCTCCAAAAATATTTTGAAAAAGGTTTCATGACACTCTTAAAAGTACCAGAAAAATCAAAATAGTTTGAGAAACCTGGAAAGTCTTGCAATATTCTGGACCGCAAAACATATAAATACCTTACAAATCAGAAATACTCGAGAAATATTCAAAGACACACATTTTAGGAAATCCACGAAGAAATATACTCAAGAGCGCTTTCCAGATCTAGGACTAATTATCTGAAAATTATATGAGACCTTCGTAGATTTCAGAAAAAGTGCTTCATAATAAATTCACAGAATTTAAAACAGCCTGGAAATTCTGCAAAACATCAGTTCAAGCATTCTCTAGAATGTTCTAGAATTATGAAACAATTGAAAGTGACCTTAAAGGCACAGGACAACCAAAAAATTAATTTTCAGATTTCATACTTATCTTGGAGGGAGTCACACGCTGATCACAGTGGTATCTTTAAAAACGTCCAAGACCCCCTTTGAACAGAGTTATGGCTCTTCAAAGATGCCTAGATTTTAAGGGTGTAAAATTGTTGGACGAGTTGTCTCAGGCCTGTATTTCTCTTCATTCGCAATCATCGCGTGAGAGAAAGCCAGGGTAAGGAGACAGTCCGGTTATGGTCTGAAGAACGACGACTTGTTGAAATTCATCCATCCATCGAACTGCTATCGAGTTCGAAAATCTGTTAGGGGGTCGGGCCTGTGGTGGTGAGCGAAGGGGGCCGGGCCTGTGGTAGTCGCTTATATCTCGCTTATTTGGAGGAAATGAGATCTGGCATTTGGCACCTGCTATACAGAAGTGGTCTTCTACACAATTACATGAAAATCTCAAAATTCATATCTGAGGGTGTACTGTGCCTTTAAGGCACAGGACACCCAAGAAACTAATTTTGAGATTTCATGCTTATCTTGGAGAGAGTCACACGCTGATCACAGTGGTATCTCTGAAATCTTCCAAGACCCCCTTTAAACAGAGTTTTGGCTCTTCAAAGATGCCTAGATTTTGAGGGTGAAAAATTTGTGGACGAGTTGTCTCAGGCCTGTATTTCCCTTCATTCGCAATCGTTGCGCGAGAGCGAGCCAGGATAAGGAGATAGCCCAGTAATGGACTGAAGAACGACGACTTATTGGAATTCATCCATCCATCGAGCCGCTATCGAGTTCGGAAATCTGTTAGGGGTTCGGGCCTGTGGTGGTCGCTTATATCTCGCTTATTTGGAGGAAATGAGATCTGGCATTTGGCACGTGTATACAGGAGGGGTCTTCTACACAATTACATGAAAATCTCAAAATTCATATCTGAGGGTGTACTGTGCCTTTAAGCAATCTGGAAAGTTTGCATTATCCTATTCGCAAAAAAATTTCAGTACCAGCAATACCGAGAAAAATCTTTTTTTACTGGAAACAGAAAAAGAATGGCGAAAATGAAGAGGGGACAGAAAACAGATTATTCCACACATTCGCGGTCAGCACACATAACTGCAGAGTTAGGGTAGGGTTTGAATTACAGGCAAAGCGGCCTTATCTGGACTTACAAGGGAACCACAATAAGTCATAGTGACCATTCCAAATGAAATACACTTGTCTAGAACCATTTTCGGACGAGAAGTCCGAACATGCCCATTGCAGCTGCCTAGACCCACTCTGAAAAAAGTTGTGAGTGTTTTTTTAGAGCTTCGCGGCACGGTATCCCTCATGGAATTTTTAGGGCCTTTTTGAATCTTTCTCCTGACTTGGCTAAAAACATATGTGTAGGGGTAATCCGGGGGTGCTGAACACGAATCTGGGGTTCGCTTGTGGAAGTTTTGAGGTTTACTGTAGTTTACGGTAGGTAACATGCCATTTCGGAGGCAAAACCTACCTCAATATTCCGATAATCGACAAATGGACATCGAATTCGTATTCAGCACCCCCCAATAACCCCCACATAGGAACTTTGAGACAAAACTACCGTATACCCACCGTAATCTACCGTAAGCTGCCAAAAATCGATAAATCGACATTAGATTCGTGTTCAGCGCTCCAAATAACTCCCAGAGAAAAAATTTGAGCATGATCACTCCGGAAATCGTCAAAAGTTGCGATTTGCCATCAAATTCTCCCCCGATGGGAATCTGTGAACGAATACAGTAAAAAACATCGGAAAATCGATAAATGAACCTCGGATTCGTGATCAGCACCACAAATAACCTTCCAGAGCGAATTTTCAGCCAAATCTGGAATATTTTTCTAAAAAACTTCGAGAGCCCTCTAATTGGTATAAATGCCCAACCGAAAATCCGTAAAAGTCCAAAACGCTGTTAGTCTGCGCAAAGTTTGGAAAATGTTCCTTCACCCTAACTTTGCTTAGTAGGGTAGTTTTGGGCGCTGAACACGATTATGAGGTCCGTTTCCGAGTTTTCGGGGGATTAATGCCCTGTTTGGAGGGTTCAATAGGTACGAAAATCGGAGAAAAAACGCCTATAACTTCTTTCAGAATGGGTCTGGGCAGATGCGATGGGCATATTCGGACTTTTCGTACGGAAATGGTTCTAGAAAAGTACATTTCATTTGAAATGGTCACTATGACTTATTGTGGTTCCCTTGTTAGACGTACCAATGGGGTTCAAGTTAATTCTGCTGATTTTACTGATATGTTCACTAACCTTCCACACAGATTTATTCTGTACAACATGAACGAATTTTCGAAAATTGGCTTCAGAGATGCTAATAAAAAATGGATAGTTACCAATGGGTACAGAGTATTTTATCGAGATTCTGAGTTAGATAAAGGCGGTTACAGGTATTATACCACCACAGACTTGATATATCACGTTGAATATCTTTTACTGTCGTTTCGGAGAACTTGTGCTTCAACAGACGAAAGGAGTTCTTCAGAGAGGTAACTTTAACCCATTGTTAGCCGCTATAACAGTTTCCATGTTGGAGTATAGGTACTCTATCAGCGGAAAATTGAAAATGACATACCTTTCAAACCTTTTAGATAAATGGATGACTTGCTCATAATTCATAATAAAGATGAAACTTTTGTGGATAGTCAAATTTCACTAATATATAAGAATGTATTGGGACTCAAAAAGACGCACAATAATCCCTATAAATGCAATTACTTAGACATTAGTATAGAAATAATTAATAATATAATACACACAAAATTGTATAATAAGACAGATGATTTTAATTTAAGAGTTAAAAGATTTCCTTATGCTCATTCTGATATCTCTACAAAAGTCAAAGCATCTACAACTTACACGGAGACTTTAAGACTGGCTAATATCTGTTCAAATTTGGATTCCTTCACTGAAAAACTCAAAGAAATGAAGACAGTGTTAATTGGAAATCTATATACACCAGAATTCGTGGAAGAAAATGTGATAAAATGCCTCTATAAACAAGAAATAATAGCATATAAGTTTCACCTAAGAGACGATAAGAAAAGTATAACACAATTAGTAAAAAGCATTAGGCACGAAGTCCTCGCTCTGGATAGATCGAATATACGACTTCGTGTGTTCGATACTGTCCAAAATGAGGGCTTGTGAACATATGGACTTCATTGTGATATTGATAGTTTACTACATACAGCTTCTTGCCCCAATACCTCTTTCTAACGTTTCTAACACTACTTCAGTCTGCTCAGCTCATGCTTTCGTATTCATCCTTCTTTCACATCTACAGTTCTGTTCCTCACTGAGGAGCCCCGACAGAGCTGTCTGATAAAGTTCGCCTGCGAGGCCAGGAGCGAATCGAGTTCTGTCACCTTCTCCTTCATACCTTTCCCTTTCTTGATTTACTTACTTCTAGTATTTCGAAGATTGGGTCAAATATAATCAGAAAATGGCAATTCTTTCATTGTCCGTACTTGTTATATACTCTTATACACATGAACTTTACATACGTCGTAGTATAATTTATTCGCCAAAAAGTCAAAAAATTAGTTCTCCATACCCTGGATGAAAACAGCTCAAAGAAACACAATGGAGAATAGGGCTGGCTGTAGGGGTGGGGAGACTATTTCTAAGGTGACCCACAATGTGGTTCACGGACAAGAGTGATTATCCGGCTTGACGAGGATTCCCTCAAACAAATCCACCGCCGTCAGCCTTATCGCCCTACACACCAGCCTTTACTCTCACCTTCTTTCACCTTACCTGAAATATTACCTCTTACCTTTCCTAAAACAGAAAACAGCCCTGTCGTCTGGAGAACCTACTCGTTGGGAAGACCTGATGAATGCAACGCTGACCCGCAATCAACCCCCTTTTGAAAGGTCGTCCTCGACTTTTCCGTAACACAGAAAGGAACAACACCCTTATCATCGTTTTAGATAAAACATAGGAGACAGAAATGGTGATGTAGCCGTCTTGAACTGACTGACTGACTGACTGAGAGCCATGTGAGGAGCGGTGAAATTGGTGAAACACTGTCCACACTGAAGGTCATCCGTGGATCGAGAAGGTGGAAATGGAGGAGGAGGAAAACGAGGAGCAGAAGTGGCGCCTGACAAAGTTGGCCATACCTGTGGACCGACAGCAAGTCCGACTTGTAAAAAACAAAACTGGATATTCCATACTACAAGAAAACCGCCAAAAAACTCACATCGAGCGCTATTGATAAATATTCAGATCAGCTATAACAATAGAAAATTTCTGCATGCATCACTTGTGAGAACGATCATTCTACTTTTCCATTATTAAAACTTGCTTCGACAGCTTATGTTCATTAGCAGCACGTGCTCCTGTTTTCGGGCGTGTGCTGCAGCGATAACTATGTAGGCGCAACAATAGTGTGGTTCATCAGCAGCACGTGCTCCCGTTGCAGGACGACTCCCTGCTGCAACAGTGGCGTGGCGGCGGAAAAAGTTCCATTTAATAGCAGCATGTTCTCTTATTGCGAAACGACGCGCTGCTGCAATGACGACATGCATGCGGCGGGAAATTCGTCAATAGCAGCACGTGCTGGAGTGAGACTTCGTTACTTTCGCCGCGAAGGTGCGCGATGAAATGCAATCCTATAGTATCGACCGTGCAGCACCACATGATCAATACTACAGAAATACACCATGCCGCACACAGTACATTGGCGGCCGGAGTATAAACGACGCATAACTGAACTGAGTTTTGCTACTCTAACGATAGCCTCACCTACTCGCCGACTCGATGGCGTGTTGAATATGCATTCAATTTAATGCTGAACGGTTTCATACACGGTAGGAAGACGTTCTGCCAGAACAGCACGTATTCCTGTCGTGCTCCAAACGGCGGCTCCTGCACCAACAAAAGTGACCTTCAATGCATGTAGAATACGCGTTTAACTCGACCGATTAGGGTTTTGAGCGGAAAATAGGGCCACGTGCTGCTCCTACGTCATGTGTGCATCACTGAGCACATGATAATCACGTGCTCAGTGATAATGCTCAGTAATGGTTGAGTGGTATGTGGGGATCTGCCTTGAATGAAGAGAAAGGTTCTTAACGTCGTGTTTGCAGCACATGCTCCAGCAACAAAATTTTGCAGCATGTGCTGCTGATCGGAGAGCGTAGATTGAGCATTTACATTCGCGCTGCCCCTCGGCTTCAATGCGTGTTTGCCACGCACTAGAGATGTAGAACGCATGTGTGACTGGGTGCAGTGAGAAATTCTACTGTACCAGCACGCGCTCCTGTTACAGGACGATGCGCTCCTGCGAGTCAACTTTTCAGCTCAACAATGTGCTCTAGCTGGAAGCATTCTGTAGCCGAGTTGGATCAATCCAAACTGTTTAAGCCATTGAATTCTGAAAATCGACAAAAAAAGGCATTACACGCTCTTCCGCTGAAGTCTTACCAGTTTTCACCAAACCTTGATCATGGACTACCAATGATATTAAAACAGTTAGTCAATCCCGAAGGTCAGAGTGTGAGTTATGACGCAAAAAAAGTAGTTTTCAAAAGTAAAAAGAAGTGAGACATTTCCGTACGAGAAAATATAGAGATGGAAGGCAGTCAAATAGAACGCTAAACGCTACACGTTGGTGCGTGAACAGGCAGAGATGGGCAGGTCTTTCGCGGCAAACGCTCAATGGCATCCTTTCGATCTGCTGTCGATAGCAAGGACTGCCGTAGTCATTCGAAGAAAAACAAGGCCTTAAGCAAACAAACAATTTCACGAGTGAATAACTTTATAATGGGGATTATTCGAAATAAGAGAAAGAGGATATCCCTGTCAAAATACATCAAGTATAGGCTATAGAACGGCGGAATTCACTTGGTTCCTACGCGTGCTGGTGCTGAGAGGAGGTTAGAGACAGTGAGAGAGCGTAGGGCAGACGGAGACCGAGGCGAAGCACGCGCCGCTCGCGCCTCGAATGATATGAATTTCGGCGTTTTATAGAGAGTACATTTACAGTCTGTTTTGACTTTTTATTCTTTTTTTTTGCGTTGATGCACCCTTCCTGGATTTCCTCTCGATGTTTGATTTTTTTGACTTGGCTTGTCATAAGAACGTATTAAATGCATAAATAAAAATGGACATCCCATGAAAAGATTTCTAAGAATATTACGAGCACCCAATCTGGGAACACTCACACAAAAAAAAACTGATAATAAGTCGGAAAAAAGATTCATTCACCAATCGCATTAAAAGCTTATAAAAATTCATACGCGAAAAAAAGATCTTCACACGGAAACGGAAAACGGAAAAAGATAAACAATCTTACCCGGCACGGAAAACGGAAAAGGAGAAAAGTATGAAAATTGGAACTATTGCTCACCGTCACCAACTTGTTTTTCTTTCGTATTTCTTCTCAGAAAGCCTGTGGGCGGAATACGGATTTTCAAAAAAGACCGAAAGGCGGAAAACGGAAAGCGGATGATTCAACTTCAAGAAGAAGACTGGCCGGCAACATGCAATTGTTATACTGGTGAGAAGGGAAACCTAAAACTATCCGTTTAAGTAATTCAAAGGAGAATTTCTTCATAGACAGGTTGCAGCCAACGAGTAAGACCAATTCGTGGTGAAGTTCACCGGGAAGGGGTTCCAGCCCAAAAACCGGTGACTGGTCTGTCATCAGCGATTGTACTTTGTCACCAATCCGATTCCACCTGTAGCTCTCTGCTAGAGTTTCCGCGTTGCGTTGCGCAACAAAATTAGATTAAACGAGGTCAACATTAACGGTTCGAGATGCGTCTATGCGTGTAGTTGGTGTCAGCGCACTCAACCTCTCCACCGATCCCGCCCCAACCCTTACACACATCCACGCTCAAAAAATGATCACGATCGCGTGAACATACCCTTCGGGGTCTTGTTGGGTTGAGGATTGGGTTCCAGGTTTTCCTCTATTTTGAATTTTGTGAGTGGTTTGTCGAAGTATGATATAGATTTACGCGACAAACCAAGCCCAGCACGAACCTCTGGGAAAGAATCGATCTCTGGAGAACGAAAAGCGAAATACTCAGAGAAGAACCCAAGCACACAATTCAATTTAGGGGAGGGGGGGGGGGCAGGGCAAAACAAATCACAGATTCTCCAAACCGAAAAAAATGTTCATTCTGGATGATTTCAAACGAACATCCATTTGAAATGAGGAAAAAAATCTTTTTAGACAGTTGGGCACCAAAAGAGAAAAAGTGCCCGGATATTTTTTTAAAGGCAGTGCACACGGTAAAAAAACCGTAATACACTTTTCGATGTTTTTTTTTTTGAGTAGGTAAGTCCACTAAGAAGAAGTAAGTCTACTAATAAGTGAAAAGTCCGGACTGAACAATCAAATACCCGAGAAAAACTGTTTGAAGAAATCTCTGAACAACTCAGGCGATTGTCGGCCCCGAGCCGCCTGACAGTTCGGCTCGTGTTCCCAATCTGCGAGTTGGCTTCTGTTGCTGTCCGGGCCGCTGCTGTTGCTTTTCGGGCCACTCCTGTTGCTGCCCGGGCTGCTCCGGTTTGCCCGAACAGCAACAGCAGTGGCTCAAAGACTGGGAGAACGAGCCAAACTGTCAGGCGGCTCCGATTCCTGTTCGGTGCGGCTCGTGGCCGAGAATCGCCTGAGAAATTAATTATGCCTGTTTGTGTGCTAGGGAGACTGCGGACTACGCATCGAACCTGACCTCGGGGATATGGTTTCGTTTTTCAAAATTCACGGGTAAGGGGTTTTGCTGTTTCTTTCGAGTACCAACAATTCCTTGAAAATAGGAGGGATCAATGTGCATGCTGGGATGTTAGAACCTTTTGCGATGAAGAATACTCACGAATTCGGGGCCTGTCAATACGGTAAAACGAACGCAGGACAACTGTTATAGGAAGTGGGCGGAGTGACCCGATAGGCCGGCTGGACCGCAATATTTTGACCCACTTCCTGCCCGTTTTTCGTCGGGCTCCCGTTCTTATTCCTCTTACAAGGGAGGTGTTTAGACTGTCGAGCGCATCTGCGAGAACGACTAGTACCGTTAGTATCTCTTCTGACTCAATAGTAAAAATGAGCAGTATCCCGCCCCGAGCTGCAGATTCAAAAAAAATTATGAGCATTTCTCAAGCCTCGCGAAAGGGCAAGGGTACCTCGTATAGTTGTACACGAACGAAATTCTCGAGAAATTTTCGAAAGATTTTTCGAAATTTTTTTCGTTCGTTGTCGTTCGTTCGAAATTCGTCGAACGAATTTTTTTTCAAATTTCGTTCGTTCAAAATCTGATTTTTCGAAATTTTTTCGGTATTCGTTCGTTCGGAATACTTTCAAACAAATTTCGAAATTCCCGACACATTTCGAAAAAAATACGAAATTTCGGAAAAAATCGAAATTTCGATTAGCTTAGGATTTCGTTTGTTCGACCTCCTCGAATTTCGGAAGTTTTTCGAAAATCGTTCGTTCGAAATTTTATTCGAACGAAATTTTTTCATTTTTCGTTCGTTCGAAACTATTTCGAACAAAAAAATTCGATTTTCGTTCGTTCGAGATTTTTTTCGAAATTATACAACTATACTACTATACTATACCATCTATATACTATACCATCTATATACTATACCATCAGGCATTTTTTTTGGAGTTTCAAAAAATTTGCTCGGATCTAGCTCGAAACTTGTATGCAGGGGTGATCTAGGGTGGTGAACACGAATCTGGAGTCCATTTCTCGAATTTTTGAAGTTTACTGTAGGTTACGGCAGGTAACATGTCATTTAGAGAGCAAAACCCACCTTAGTATTTTGAAAATCGACAAACGGAAGTTAAATTCGAATTCTCCACCCCGAATAGCCCCCGTACACAAATTTTGAGTAGAATCTGAGATTTTCGCCAAACTGCAGCAAAAACTCGATAAACGGACTCCAGATTCGTGTTTAGCACTCCAAATAACCCTCAAAAATGATTTTGAGACAGATCTATCGTAGAAATCCGGAAATATCCAAAGTGGCGTTTTTCCATCGAAATTTTCCCCGGTTGGGAAGCTTTGAACGAAATTAACCGAAAACTTCGAAAAGTCGATAAATGCGCCTCAGATTCGTGATCAGCGCCCCAAAAAACCATCCTGGGAGAATTTCAAGTTGAATCTGGATCATTTTTCCAAAACGCTTCCAGAGCCCTCTAATCGGTATAAATATTCGCCCCACCGAAAATTCATACAAGTTCAAAACGCTGTCATTCTGGACAAAGTATGGAAAATGTGCCTTCACTTTTATTGCTATTGCTAAGGGGGGTAGCTTTTGGCGCTGAACACATCTATGAGGTCCGTTTCCGGATTTTTCGAAGACTAATGCGCTTTTTGAAAGGTACTATCGTTCTCTGAGATAAATTTCGCTCCGCGATCGCGGACTACGGCTGTGGCATTATGCGACACGTGATAATCGTGCTGGGAGAAAAGTGAAACATGCCAGGACCAAGGTGAATTGTGCCGGGACCAAGTAGCCCCAGCACGATTCTTTCGTGTTGCATGATGCAATAGCCGTAGTCCGAAATTGCGGACCGGAATTTGGCCCAGAGAACGACAGTACAAAAAACACAAAAAACCTTTTTAAGCTTGTAACTTCATGGAACCTGCAGCTCGGGGAGCTGGATACTGCGCAGTTTCACTATTGAGCCACAAGAGATACTAACGGCACTAGTCGTTTTCGCAGACGCGTTTGACACTATAAACACTTCCATTGTTAGAGGGTTCCAAAGCTTACGTTTTAGCCAAAAAAAACCGGCAACTTTTCCGTCGTGAACACAGCCTTTGGAGGAATTTTTAAAATTTTTCTCGTTCCCAATTTTCGAAAAAACAAAAAGCTTAAGGACGCACTCAAACGAATATCATTCAACGACCATCTAAAACTACCGAAATTCGGATTGAATAGATTGATTGAGCTGGTCTATGTAGCTGAACATTGTCTGGATGCTTCACAAATTATAAGTCCTTAAATCTGGGAAAAAAAGCCTTGAAGTCAGGGATTAAGGTATTCACAGCATGATAATTTTGGCTAGAATGACCGCTATTAACACTGCAGTTTTGAGGAATGCGTGGGCGATGGCTAAAAAATAGACGATGAACACTTTTTTTCTGACATGGTGGTTGGCGGAAACTACTAGAATAATTTGAACGAGACCGTTTTTCCACCCAATTTTCTCACATTCCTTTGGACTACCTGTAACATTCGCTCCGCATCGGCGAGAAATCCCGAAATCGAAAGTGGGCTCAGAGCCTGCATTTATGATGCACAAAAACTGAATTTTAGAGAGAAATCCTATTAAGCATGAATCCTTGAGTTCGTTAAACCTTGAATTTCTATGAAGTGTAGAGGCTTAAAGTTTTTTGTAGGAAATTTCAAAAGGATGAAGGAAACTCACACTCATTGTCTCAAAATGGATGGTGTATAAGGAACTGCTCTGAATATTCTCTGGTCTCAGAGGGCTAGAAAATGAAACCGCGCCAATTCTTTTTGCGGCGGCGGGCACTTTCAGGTGTCAACGCGTTTAAGACTCAAAAATCAGACAATGGTGCGAAATGCGGGCAGGATACCGACCACGTTGCGCAACCCATAAAGGTCGAAGTTGCGATCTCAGCTGGACGAAACTTCAGAGTCCCGGCCGGTTTTGGTCTCTAAAACCATTGGGACACATTGGTCATGAGGATTCTAAAAGACAAGTAAGCACTAAGCACATTGACTAGATTCAAAGCAGAAAGGAAAGAGTTCAAATTTTGAAGACCAAAAAATTGTAAAGCCACAAAAATTGTTTATGATTGAGATGGGGGGGGGGCGAATTGCATGGAATCGGAGAAAAGGCATAGCGCGCGCTATGGATGTGTGGACATGGCCATATGTGGGGTGTATTTGCACACAGCCCCCCATGATCAAATATTGAGCAATGATGGTTCGTGGAGGCACATTGTCGAAGTTACAATCAACAAAAATAACGACCCGGAGGAGAGCAATCAGAAAACCGAAGTTTCACACAATTCACGCATTCATACCAAGCTGTCTTTAAAGCAAAAAAACAAACAAACAAAATAATGTGAGAAAATCGAAAAGCCGTGTATGGCCACAAAAGTTGTTTTTTTTTCTGAATAATTTTTTTTTGAAAAATCGCCAGTATTCCTCACTCTGATTTAATCCCTTAAAAGGACATCCGGTGAATTCCAACACTGGGTCAATTCCCCTCTTCATTTTCTGGTCATGTAACCTTCATTGGCCGCGATGAACATAAAGATTAATGGTGTGTTGCTATTTAGTGCGTACCTTATATGAACTTAAACATATGAACCGCAACATGGAAAATAACACTATTTTCTGAAGTGGTCTGGGTTCATTCCTTGACATTTTGCCGAAAATCGAAAGTTCCGGGGTCCATTGCAACAATATTGTCAAAAAACGGCTAAAAACGAGCTATAATGTCTGTCCGAGTGAGTCCGTCCACCCTCGCGGTCAGCGTGCGTGTCGCGCGGCCGTCACGAAAACATTTCTTGGGCGAACCTCCCCACGACTGGAATAGAGTTGACTAAGATGTCAGTCACTATTCGTCTGATATTTGCCGCGTCAGTGCCGGGAAAATACCGCCACCCTCGACTATGCCGCGATTGCTCCGCGATAGTTTCGCGGCGGCTCCGGATCAGACGATTCTGTTGCCGTGTCTTGAGCCTCGACCTCGCCGCGATAGTACCGCAGCGGCTCCGCGTTAGCGCCGCGCCGGCCTCGCGAAGATGCAGCAGCGAACCCGCGTGGAGTACGATGTACTGTTCAGTGTGTGGTAGAAAAAAATTGTCGCCGCTCCGCTCACCCAAGTTTGAGGTACGTTGCGTATTTCCTTGGGCTCAAAAAAGGCGGTAACCTCTATCCTTATCAGACAGAGAACGCAACATCCGCAGATGCGTATTTTTGTTCTCAGGCTCCCCTAGTAGTATTATAATTCTTAATTAACTTCGTATCAAATAAAGGCTTTGAACCGCGAAATTCTCATGGTCTCTATGCGTGCTGTTGCGGAGCGGAGGTTAGAGACCGGAAGAGAGCGCATGACAGGCGGAGGGAGCAGAATCGCGCGCCCCGCTCGCGCCACGGTTCGTGGGAATCACGACGTTTTTTACAGAGCATACTTTCCCGGAGCCGCAGCGACAATTTCTCTAAGGGTTTTCCTTGTGATCGATTCACAAACCCGAAGAATGTCTTCGCGACGGCCGACTGGCACGCCCACCGACCGCATGGGCGGACAGTCTAATTCAGACAGACTATACTTAGCCCTCTACGGCCCTGGAACTTAGATGTGCTAATTGAATTTGGACTCCCGAATAGACAAGAAACTCAACAACAGACTTTAACAATTCTTTATCTTCATAAACAAATGAAACACTTCTGAAAAAAAAACAATAATGCGATTCTCCGCATGAAAAAAACACGAAGATTCGAATTTTCGGATAAAGCCTTCATTTTAGTACCTTATTATACGGATGGGATTTAATAGAAGTTTAATTACTAATTCGATGAGATTCCGAATTCAGTGATTGGTGATTATTTTTGCTACTTTTCTCAGAACGATGGCATGCATTGATTCAAGAATGTAGAGTCGATGGTATGCGTTGGCGCAAACTCGGTGTACGTATGTATGTTATTACATGAGCACACCGAGTCTGCGCTAACGAACAACAAGGAACACAAAGTATCAGTACTATCCGTGTCGACTGCTCGTAGGATTTGGTCATTAAGGGCGCGATAACGCGTTTTCGCGCCTATAAAACGGTGTAATGATTGCTAGTGTTTAAGTTTGAACAGAAAAGTCTAAGGTGAAATTTTCACTGAGCCGTACAGTACACAAACACAGTATGCGGCTGCAGAGCGCTATGTATACTGTACAACAATCTGAAAATGGCATCTCGATTTTATTTTTGTTCAAATCTAAACCCTGGAAAGCATCATATTATTGGGTATCCCTTCACACCTGGATCTTCAATATATAGGAAACTAAAAAAAAACCGACGAAAACTGGACGCAAAGAGAGGATTAACGATTTGCTTCTGTTATGCAGTGAAAGTGGACGAGTTACACATCAGCATTTCCGCTCGGTTGAAATAGCGAAGTTAGCGGTAACGTGGCCGTGATAGCGAAGCTAATAGACTTTTACGGCCTATACTAGAATGCTCACGTCGTCTAGAGCATCAAGAACTAGCCAAAGTGGTCGCATTCGAACAATCAATCTGGACCAGTTTATCTTGGGGGTGGGGTCTGCGAAGCTCATAGGCGGAGTCTGCAAATTTTTTGACTCGACTTCGCTTAGTTTGCTAGTTTTAACTCGCTTTTGACGCTTCCGACGGCGTAAGCGTTCTAATCGAAGCTACACGACCCAAGTAACGTAGCTATCTTAGAGGCAGTAGACACGCTCAAAAAAGTATAGATTTCATGTCACAAATCTAAGGTTTAAAGCTAGTAGTATGGCAAACTAACAAAAAAAAACCGAAGAAAACCGCATGCAAATACAGGAATAACGGCTGATTTTGTTATGGGGTAAAATTGGACAAGTTATGCCCGCGCGGTTAAAATAGCGAATGTTAACGATAAAACGGTTGGGATAGCGAAGCCGATAGACTCGTACAGCCTGTGCTAGAACGCTCACCTCGTTGGAAGCTTCAAAAACCAGCCGAAGTGACCGTAATCATATATTGAGGTGGCGGGGTTGAAAGCTCATGGGCGTGTCTGATAAAAGTTTTCGACTCAAACTTAGTGGTTCTCACTCGTTTTCGACGCTTCCATCGGCTTGAGCGTTCTACTAGGGCCCATACGACCCCAGTAACGTAGTTATCCCAACAACTTTTCCGAGCGTGCCTGCTGCCTTTAAAGGCAGTGTCCACGATAAAAATAGTTTTTGAGTTTCCACCAGGAAACGAAGGTTTAGAATCTGGCTGTTTCATCAATGAAGAAAGAATCATGAAAAACGCTGCGAAACAACCAAAATTAGCTCTTCTTCTTGAAAGCCACATTTCAACGGTGGATCAGTTGTGCAGGCATGGGCCTGAAGTAGACAGCGTGTGCAAATGCGCCCCAATGATAAAACTTAGCCGCGCTCGCGCTCCAATGCTAATGTAGAAGCGGACCAAACTGTTCCTCGGTAAACTCGACCGCGAGCGGAAGGGCTAGCGCGAGCGGACTTTGGAGCCTTATGGAGCTCTTTCGGGCTCGTTTTCGTTCATTCTTTCGACCCCAGTGCTCCAATGAGACTCTGAACTTCCGATTTCCGGCCAAGAACCGAGGACGAAGTTTATCGTGGACACTGCCTTTAACACAAAAAAAAACGCTAAAGACACGGAAGTGCATCCCAGTCAGCTTTCTGATCAAATTCTACGAACGATAGTGTATGGTTTTTTATGATCATAACTATCCAACAAAAGATTGAAGATGTAGTCCAGATGGAAATTGGGGACTTATTCCAATAGAAACCACACATTTACTCAGAAATGAACTTATATATTTTTGGAACTTTTTTCCACTAACCGAATAGAATAGGGAAGCTGCATCTCGATTCTCTTCAGTGATCACAAAATTTGAAGAAAAAAAGAGATTCTGACTATTCTCCAATCATCCCAAAGTGTGATCGAACGCCTAGGCCCAATTCCAACTAAGCTTTCCTTCCTTGGCGATCCTAAGAAGTCTGTTTGTCAGAAACCATCCCAAGGAAATTGTTCAGCAGAAAAAGAAGGTTAAGCTATAGCAACATCGCTCTTTTTGCAGCAGACCAGAAAAAAATCGTTTAGCCATTGGATGACGTATAAATTTCCAGAACGAAAACCGCATTCAGCCCCAGAAATGGTGTCTGAGTCATGAGAGGAGGCATTGGACGAGAACGCCTGTCTGTCAACAGTACGAGAGGGTTGGTTCTGCACTTTAGCCGGTATTCACACTTCACACCCTCTTCTCCCGTT
Source organism: Aplectana chamaeleonis (assembly GCA_029168955.1). Lineage (NCBI taxonomy): Eukaryota > Metazoa > Nematoda > Chromadorea > Rhabditida > Cosmocercidae > Aplectana > Aplectana chamaeleonis. Next base: position 22,344 of record JAPDOI010001035.1, on the reverse strand, counting down.
GAAGTACACAACAGCAAATGGGATCGTAATCGAGAACGTCTCCCCCCGTACACGAAAACCAACGTCAAACGGCGGAAAATTCTCTCCCGTTCTCCTGCAATGGGTTATCATCTGGGGAGTTTTTGACAACGGGAACGGAAGGCAATGAGGTCAAGTCTGTCCGAAAACTCGTCCATCTGGTTTGCAGCCGTCATAGTCGACTCGTGGAGGGTTAACATGGGGAGAGGAAGGGGCCCTGCTTGTGAATCGAGTTTCAATAAAGACACCAATCATCCACGGAAATGACGCTAATAAATTCTTGTCTTACGAACACAGAGACTCGTCTTTCAACTCTTAGCAAAACATCATAAAAGCAGACCTCAGCCAACTGAGAACAACGCTAAAGAATAGAAAATTCTCTCGGGGCTTCATCGCAGGGAGCGTACGTATACAATATTTTTTCTTATATTTGGCCTCGAAAAAAAAACCAAAAAATGAAACTCAACATTCAAAAAAGCGAAAAAGCGATACCCTCTTCAACAGAAGTATTTCAATCCAGTTTCCGACAAAAAATCCCACTCAGACACTCGTAGTTGTGTTCCACCAGACCGCTGCCGTTTATAGGCGGAACTCGTTGTCTCGAAACGTCAATCGTTCAACCCGAGACATCGCTCTTCCGCGCTATCCTTTACTCCTGGCTTCTCCGGAGGCCCGAAACAATAACCCGAAACATCTAGCCTTTGTCCCGAGACAAGCACAAGCAAGACCGGTCTGGCGGAACACAACTTCGAGTGTCTGAGCATGCACCTGTCCATGCAGTAGCAACAAAAATTTCTTGTCCAATATTAGCAAGAAGATGAGCTATCGGTGCTTTCTAGGAGATTTCTAGGATGTGGAGATCTAAGTCGGCCTTTATACGCCCTGGACAAGAGTATGTATGTCGTCGAGTTGGAGGGTTCTTTCGCAGGTGCACGTGCTGCAGTCAGCAGCACAAGGCTGAGTTCACAACGGTCACTAACTGGATATGCGCAATACTTCATCCACACACACTGTTATAGCAACAGCACATCGTCCTGCAATAGGAGCACATGTTGCAATCGGTACTGAGTGCTCAGAAAATAGCCGCATTTAATGAGTATCGAATATGCATTCAACTCGAGTGACCACGCCCATCAAAAGGCTTCATCGCAGGGACTTGTGCCCAGAACAGCAGCACGTGCTGCAATTTTCAATGGAAGGAGCACGTGCTGCAAGGTAGTTCAGCAGCACCCCGACTCAGAAATCACCGCATTCAATGCGTGTCGGATATGCATTCAGCTCGAGTGACATCACCCATCAAAAGGCTCCATCGCAGGGACTTGTGCCCAGAACAGCAGCACGTGCTGCAGAATTTCATCGCAGCAGCACGCGCTGCAATGTATTCCAGCGCAATTGTAGCAGCGCACCGACACGCTGCTGTAATTTAAAACACACTAGGAGCACGAGCTCCCTTAGCAGCTCCTCTCCTGACTGTGGTCGAAAATGCCTTGTCTTCGAGTTGAATGCACATTTGGCACGCATTGAATGCGGCGGTTGTTCCAAAATGAGTGGCTGTACTTGAAACGGTCAATGATTGCAAATGGGCAATACTTTTGCCTCACCCACATCGTTATCGTAGGAGCACGTCGTCCTGTAACAGGCAGACGTGCTGTTCTCACTAGCACACAGCCCAGCTCTAAATCCCTAGGCCTGACTCCCGTATTGACAGTTTTATTTAACTGGTGCCTTCTTCACGGAGAAGTACCTTCATTATGGCGGTTAGGTTTTGTCAGACCAGTTTTCAAGTAAGGCAGCAGAACAGATTTCAGGAATTACAGGCCTATATGTCTCACTTCTCTAACTAGTAAAGTTTTGGAAAGAATTGTTTGCAAACAACTCTACTCCTGTCTACACACCAACTCTCTTTTCACTGACGCTCAGCACGGTTTTTAGTCCAAGAAGTCCACAGCAACTGCATTGATGTCAACCATTGCTGCTTGGCAAAAAAACACTTGACTCAGACGGCTACGTAAGCGCATGCTACGTAGACTACACAAAAGCTTTTGACTCTATCCCTCTTGATCTTCTCTACTCGAAGCTACGAGCATATGGACTAAAAGGTTGCCTGTTGCTACCCCACACTTAGCGGTGTCCCTCAAGGTACTTGTATTGGGCCATTGATGTTTATATTGCACTCCATTATGGTCACCATCACAAAAGCAATACATTGACAAAATCGAAAACGTCCAAAACAGCTTCACAAAGCAGATATTTGCCAGTAATGGTCTGTTCCGTCTCAGCTATCGAGAGCGATTGTCTCGCCTTCGCTGCAATTCATAGCAGCTTAGGCGAGTCATTTACGATCGAAAATTCCTTTTTAAGATTATTATGGGCTATGTAGACATCAACAAAACTGAGATCATATCTTTTTTTCAAGGTTTAATGAGAGAACTAGAGGTCATCAATTCAGAATTTACACTGGAATTGTTCATACACAGCAATTCCTTGAGTCCTTTTTGGTGCGTTCGGCAAAAGTTTGGAACGATTTGCCACCTGAACTAGTTCTGTCATCAACGCCGGAAAGTTTCAGTAATGGACTCGGAGCTTATCTCAAAAGGATGGTTTTCTTTTAATTTTGAGTTTTGCTTCCACGCTCTTTTAACTCTACTTCTTTTCAGATTCAATTCCTGCCTTTTGTAATTCTACATATCATTACTTGAAACTACAAATGTCATCCTTTTCACTATTACTTACTATGATTTCACCTACGTACTGCTTTTCTCTACAATATTAGTTTGCTTAAGCCTTTCTGGCAGCAACTTTTACTAATCACCTCACAAGACAATGTTGTTGTTTTTTTTCTGATCATCCCTATACCTCACCTTCTGTTTTATTCCTTACTAATGGTTGTATCTGTAATTACTTGTATCTAAATAATACTTTTCCACTGTTTTCTCCGCTTCCTAACCCAGGAGTCACGTGGGCCTTGGTGATGTTGGCGGGCCTACGAAGTTGGTACCCAGAACCGTTTAGTACCTCACTCGGTTTGCAGTGTTGGCCTCCCACTGCCCTTCGCCACCATACGTTCCCACTCCGTCCGTCATGTTTTATCTCTACTAATCTGTTTAATATCATAATTGCGATTAATCCTAAACCTTCGTCCTAATCTTTCTTTTCTTTGTGTTGACTGTAAGGTCATGATTACATTGCTCCATAACATCGGTACGTCTCATTCAACTTGAATTACTGTATTGTTTCGACTTTATGTTACCGATAAACCTATTATTATTAAATCGTCACCCGTTGCAGACTCGCAATCAGGGATGTGCGAAAATTTCGAAAAACTCGAAATTGAAAAATGAAAATTCTCGCTACCAGACCAATTTTTGTGGTGTAGATGGGCCATTTGTAGTGCGAACATTTTGCAAAAATTTTTGGTGTTTTTTTCGGTATTGATCTTCGAAAAAAAAACTGAAAAAACTAGAAATTGAAAAAAGTGTATTTTTGCAGTGCAGCATAGTGCAGCGAAGCATTCTACAAATTTTTGACCGGAAAAAAAATTCGTTTTTCTGTTTCAAAATTTTTTCGCACATCCCTGCTCGCAATACTTTCGAATCATCAAAATCGCTATCATTGCAGCAGCACGTCGTCCTGTAATGAGAGTGCGGGCCGCTCTTTTAGGAGCAGGTGTCCGAGTTCCAAACGATCACGTGTCACCATCTAATAAATCATCAGTCATCGGCGAGAATAAAAATGGTGACCCGTGGTACGCGAGAAACACGCAACGCGACGGCTCGCGTTCACCTCCACCAAGCTTCGCATAATTAGACTCCTTTGTGAAGAAGAGACTGTATACGTGTTTAAAAAACTATGCTTTCTGAGCATTGAAATAGGAGAAAATTCAACCTCATCAACAAATAAACAATTAATCATTATCGAAAACAAAAATCCCAAAAACATTTGAAACCTAAGGAAACGTTACATGTGATTGTGACCAATAAACGGATAAGCAATCTTGTTTTCAGTCAGTTTCAATTTAATCGAAAGTGTCTTAGATGAGATTTCCAATGAGAATGCTGTTGAAACTTTAAGAGTGCGAGAAGACGAAGTGCTGAGGAGACACACGCGGAGAGCTTGGTGGATCAGTGGTGGATACAAGGGCGAAAGCCGGCCGGAGAGTCTCTCTTGTTTGACAATCGAGCCTCAAGTGGCAGGAGTTTCGCAGTCCACTAAATCCCTCAGCCGACGTGAGGTTTAATACCACAATGGTCACTTATCGCGAAGAAAACTTGTCGACTTATACAACAACTTGAGCAATGGAAATTCCACAAAATAAGCAGAAAACAGCGATTTTTCAGTCTAAAATTCTTTCACTTTATCATATAAATGGTGAAAATGCCTGGTAATTAGACCGAAGTTATTCAGCGTGCCGAAATGACGGTAATGAATTGCGGTTGCGAGTTCAACCTTGAGAAATGTAGAACATGACCAACATCTGTGGGAAAAATCCGATCAGCAAAACACATTAGGGTGTCATCAGAGTTTTTATAAAATCACTACTACCAGAACGTAAAAGATTTGCAAACGTATTGGAACATCTTATCAGATTTGTATCCACGTATCTGGAGTTTTCTGAACTCTCTCTGAAAAAAGTGGTGTTTCAATGGATCATTCGAGGAGAACTCCTCTCATACGGGAATTTTTGGAGGAACCAGAAATAGGATTAAATACTCAGGCGATTCTCGGCCCCGAGCCGCACCGAACAGTAATCAGAGCCGCCTGACAGTTCGGCTTCTTTTCCCAATCTCCGGGCCACTGTTACTGTTCGGGCGAACCCGAGCAGCCCGAACAGCAACAGCAGTAGCCCGGAAACCAACAGCAGTAGCCCAGACAACAACAGAAGCCGGTTCGCAGATTGGGAACACGAGCCGAACTGTCAGGCGGCTCGGGGCCGCTATTCGCCAGAGTAATTGGGTTGAACAAGATTGAAAGAGTTTCTGATGTCGTAAGCACTACTCATGACACTTACTAGGGACGGCTTTACACTTCCTGTGGAGATTTGGAAAACCATGTTGTCCTTGCTTTAGGTCTGTGACAGTACATAAATAATCCATGCTTGAAATTCCCTAAATGGATGCGGGGATTCCAAAAAACGGCATTTTCATTGCTTCAAAAAAAAGGTAAGGGTGTTGAGAAAATTTTTTTCGGATTTGGCTCAAAACTTGCATCTGGGGGTTATTTAGGGCGCTGGTTCCGAATCTGGAGTCTATTCCTCGCCTGACTTAGGGTTACGGTAGGTTACGGTAGACCAAATGCCTTTAAACTGGCATTGGTTACCTTAACAATTTGAAAATCGAAAAGTGGACCTCAAAATCGTGTTCAGCGTTCCAAAAAACACCCTCAGTGTAATTTTTAGTCAAATCTGAGACTTTCACCGAGCTACCGTATACCCACCGTAATCTACCGTAATCTATCGAAAATCGACAATCGGGTTGCAGATTCGTATTAGGCAGCTTGATTAACCGCAATGTACAACTTTTGAGGCGATTTGATAGAAGCATTCTCGAAATCATCAAAAGTCGCGTTTTTTTCAGCAAAATTTCCCACATTTTGAAGCTTTGGACCAAATGAGACGAATTTTTCTGAGTTATTGACAAATGGGTCTCAGATTTGTGATCAACATCCGAAAAAAACCCTAGAAACAAGTTCTTAGCCCAATCCGAGACAATTTTTTTTCAACATCCTGAAAATTGCCATTTGTGTACCCCTCTCATCTACGCAAAGCTATGAAAATGCCCACTTTTGGAAAGTTCCTGTAAATCTCTGAAGCATTTAGGGGATTTTTAAAACGGATTATCAATACTGTGTCTCATACCTACAACTCTCAACACATGGTTTATAAAAGCCCAGCGGAAATTTAAGGCAAGCCCTAGTCAGTGGGGAAGGTATTTAGGACCCCGTGACGTTTTAGAAAACGACCTCTGGAAGTTGTGTGGGATGGATGAAGTAACATCCATGTATGCAAGGTTCTCTAAGCGGACTTTTTGATAGGTCAAAAAATGACAAAAACGGATGAAAACCGACTGAAATTCTTCAGTCATGGCGAATGGACTGAAAGTACATAACTGCTATGTAAGTATCAGATTATGACGAAGTTAGCACATACAAAGTTTGGCGCCTTGATTTTGGCTCATTCTTGAAATATGAGCCGTTTTCGAGATCACTGCATAATTTGCACTCTTCTTTACACTCAACTAAAGCAGCACAGCGCTATTAGTAGCGATGGCCGCGAGGATAACGAAATGGATTACAAGGCAGCGAGAATGGAGCGGTATCACAGGGTCGAATCCAGTAATGCAATTTCTGCAGTGTATAATTTTATTCTGATTGTTCGTTAATCCAATATGCCTCTTTTTCACTATCCGTTTCATTGTTTTTATTTTTTTAGCGTTTATGTTTCTGTTTTTGTTTTCACCTATGCATTGTGCTCAATGACTGTGTCTTCTTATGGTAGAAAAATGGTGGATAGCCTTTCCGATTGATGATGAAGTATTATATACTGTGCTTCTCTGGGCCTAATTCCGGTCCGCAATTGCGTCTCGACACGCTTTGCGGCCGCACGCTTCCGAGTCGGAAGACTTTCCAACGCCGCAGCCGCCGATCTGTTGACTCTAGATGGGTGTTGGAAACTGGAAACTAAATAAAAATGGAGAAAACTGTATACAAAAGCCACATCGAGTCGGCTTTGGCGCTGGAAACTCGATTGACCCGAGCGCGTGCGGCCGCAACGCGTGTCGAGACGCAATTGCGGACCGGAATTTGGCTCAGACAAGCACAGTAGCTATTACTATCTCATTTGCTGATTGATTTTGTTCTGTAAAAAAGTATGCATACAAACAAAGTTAGGGAAAATGCCAATTATGGGCAAGGTATAGAGTTCCTTACTTATTTTGTGGCCTCAATAGCCCTATATTTCATTTTCAGGAAGAGACATTCGGTTGACTTACATGTCTGTCAACCCTTCATCGAAAACTACTAAACACTCTCCAATCAAACTTTTTTTGATTCTTTGGCCACATTCCATTGGGAAATACAGCCACCGTGTCCACATTGTGAAAAACTCGAAAAAAAATTTTCTCCAGATTTTTTCAGGTAAGATGTTTTTTCCGAAAAAAAAAGGCTGCTAGCTGTCCATAACAGCCGAATTTTGCTCGTAGAAAATAAGAAATGCAGCCATGGTGGTCACTTGGACAAAATCTACATGCTATTTTTTGTCGTTTTTCGTATTTTTTGACCTACCGAATGATCCGTTGAGAAAACGCAGCATACATGTCTGTTACTAAATTCTTCCTTCATGACTTCCAATAGGACGTTTCCCGAAAGTTCGCGGGTATCGTGAGACCTTCCCTAGTTACTCCTTCAACAAATCTTCTTAAATTAAAGGCATCGTTCGCGCTGGAAATCAATTTTTATTTTTTAGGCTCAATTTCATGATTGAGCCCGGTAGACCACATTGGTAAACTTTGGCGCGTCAAAAGCGTTGGGCAATGAGGTTGGAAGGCGTCAAAGATGAAGATCCGCTACCAATTCTCACCAGTCATCTAGCACTTTTTCCTAGAATGTTGGTGCGACCGTAAGACAACATGAAAAATAGTTACGGCACGAACTCCACATGCAGAAAAACTCCGAAAATGACAGTGACGAGGCCCCCAAATGCAGAAAAACTTCAAAAAGGATTTTGACGCGAAATTCAAATTCGTATTTACAATCTGTTCCGATTGACTTTTCTTTACAAATGGAGGTTTTTCATGGGCCCCTTCGACATTTTCGTTCACTAGATAGGCCAAGCTACGCAAAAAACATGAAAAAAATAATATACGGTTTTCTGCGCGTACGATGCCTTTAATGTTAGATGACCATCCATGCAGTTTATTCTTCTCTCACACGCTCACCCCTAGATAATATCCAGAAAGCCAGGTCATAAGGTCAAGTTTTTTTTCTCAATCCGTTCCGATAATTGATGTGCCTTTTAGGCAAAAAAAATCAATATAAAAAATACGAAAAAGATGATTTTTTTCTGATCTTTTTAGAAAATTTGCATATCTGGGCCTATCCATTTTGACCATAGAGATACTTCTTCCAAACCGTCCACATCAAGAGAGCGAACACACAACACATAGTGGACTACGTCGAACCGGTCGTCAAGTGGGTACTTGATGGTCCCTCCGGTTGAAACACAGCTGATCACGTCTCTGACTCAGCCAGATTTCCGCAAAACTTAAAAAAAGAGAAGGTTTTATAATCATTTATAAAAAAAATTGCTATATGAGCTATACCGACTGCGAATCGGACATTTTCAGAATAACTAAGCGGAAATTCTCGGCCGTTCAATAGTTTTCAGCAGTTATTTTCCAGTAAATTTGTTTCCAAAGACTCTTTGTATGGAATTATTCAGCTGAACCATGAAAAAAAAAGATTTCGGAATCAGATTCCAATTCCCTTTTCCGCTTTCAAAAGGACTTGATGCAGTTACGTACATCGAGGTAATTTGCATTTTTGAGTCCTCCTTTTGAATGAAAGCTGGAAATCGAAATCGCAGGGGACATTTCCTGATCAAGGAACAGACAAAACCCGCGAAGATTCGAGGATTCGCATCAAAGATAAGCGGAATTTCTATCGAAGAATGCCGGAAATTGTAAATCCGAAAACAAGCGATCCTGAAAATTATGGAAATTGAAATTTTGCAACTCGAAAATTGGTGAGCATCGTGCACTCTCAAATCGAGAGGTAGTACATAATCGGAAATATTGCAATATTGGATATATTTTTGACTTTCTTCCATATTTTGTGTGGTTTGTCGCAACTCGAAAGGCTGAAAAAAACATGCAAAATCATAGGATAGAAACCATTTCTCTAAGTTTTTTTTTTGTTCTGAACCTGAGTACCATCGGCATGGATCCTGACGAGACTTTGCGTTCCCCATTAAAGGCATCGTTCGCGCCGAAAACCAATTTCCATTTTTCAGGCTCAGTTTCACGAATGAGCCCGATGGACCACATCGATGGAGTTTTGCGCGTCAAAAACGTATGGTTCTGAAGCTGGAGTGGTTCAAAATGACGATCCGCCACCAATTCTCACCAAGCATCTAGCACAAGGAACAGAAGCGCCATTACAGGCGCCGATTATTAAGCATTTGAAATTTTTAATTTGGGAAATTTTGACATTCAAACATGCCCAATGAATACTTTTTTTTATTTAGAATAAGTTCCAGTGAACGAAAGGCAAGACAAATTCACCCACTTCATGAGTTCAAAGCAAAAGACACATCCGACGTCTGTGAAAAAAAAACTTCCGACGTATTGCACCAGACACACCATAATTGACGGAGGTGTGGGAAGTGAATAATTCGAGACTTTTTAAAACGAGTTTTTTTTTTGCGAAAGTTGATGGTTTTGTGAAGCCTTTCCACTCTTATTCTGTATGTCAGAAAATCGCCTGCGCAAAAACATGGAAAAAATAAGATACGGTTTTTTCTGCGCGTACGATGCCTTTAAAGGCAGGGTTCACGATAAAGTAGGTCGCTGTGTTATTCTTATGAAAAGGTAGTTCTGGCCATCACAAGAGTGAAAATGAGTGAAAAATTGGAGAAAAAATGCTCAGAAACAAGTTATCGCTTGGTGTCCTCACGCCCCCAATTATCTAGATTTTAATAAATGCCTAGTTTGTCAATTTTCATTTTGCTTCTAAAGTGAATTCTTAGCATTCCTGGAGACTACTGACTACATTAACAGCAAAATAACAGGCAGATAAGTGAGCAATAATGAAAATTCGCGTTAATTAGAGGGCTGGCCGACACCGGTAATTAGCCGTAATACCTTGTTTTTGAGCGTTTTCCCAGCAAATTTTCGGGTTTCCTCACTTATTTTTACTTTTGTGATGATAAAATCTATATTCTCATGAAGAGAGCTCGAAAATCGTTTTTATCGCGAACCCTGCCTGTAAGGGTTTGCGCAAACTCGGTGCGCCGAATAGCGGTATACATAGAGCTGCGGGGACCCGATCGGCTCCTAACGCTAAGACATGACTGTCAAATTGATGAAACATGTACACCCTTATCTGTCTGATCAAGTTTGGTCGATACGTATGATTTGTTTAGGAGCAGAACGGGCCCCCGGAGCTGCATACTCGCACTCCGGTGCACCTATGTATGATCGGCTTGGATCGTGAAGAGACTTTGCGTTCACTAATGAAGGTTGGCACAAACTCGGCGCACCTATGTGAAGCATATGGCACCGAGTTTTCGCCAACCTTCAATAGTGAACGCAAAGTCTCTTCAGGATCCATGTCGACGTTAGCTAACATAGACACACCTGAGGCTCACAATATCATGCAGAGTATACGCCACAAATTTTGTTTTTGAGTTCAACGTGAGTAATACGTACGCTCAGCCTCAATGTACAGGCCATAAAACGGCCAATGTCTCACCGTCGGCTGCGTACCACGCGCTGCGCGACCGCACGTGCGTCGGCAGAGACGAGTTTTGGCCGCCGCGCGACGAGTTTCGGCCGCCGCGCGGCGGCCGAAACTCGTCGCGCGGCGGCCAAAACTCGACGCGCGGCGGCCAAAACCCGGCTGCTTCCGTCGCGCGTGCGGTCGCGCAGCGCGTGGTACGCAGTCGACGGTGAGACATTGGCCGTTTTATGGCCTGTAACTATGCACTATTAAGTCATGGAACGGGCGATAAACTTGAAAGTAACCAAAAAACGAACGACTAAACAAGCACGAAGATAACCGATAAATCACTATCACCTTACAAACAAACATGGAAAAAATTAGGTCCGACCTTGAATAACACCCCTACTCCCCACATACATTTTTTGAATTTTTTTTTTCGGATAATTTGCCGTTGACTAATTTTTGCGAGTACGCAGGGTTTTTTCCCAATTTTTTATTCTTTTTTTCTAACCCAACGATTTGTCAAAGCATGTTTGAACATATCACCAGAAAACACTAAAAATATATCCAAAAATAGAGCGAAATTCTTAAACAGATTTCGACAGACAAAACACACAAAGAGATACAATAACACAGATAAAAATCGGGAAGAGTGCCACGCAATCAACTTTTTGTGCTCCAAGGAATCTCCGTTAATTTTTTCCCGGAGCTCAATTTTTTTTCGGCGAAGCATTCATATTCTTTCTGGTATAAATCAGTAAATAGATGAGTTAATCTTGAGCAAAACCCAAAGGGTTTTATAACATAAAAATCCTATCAAATTCGGAGTTCTTTGATGTCGCATATCTTGAATTTCTTCTGCACTCAATTTGTCGACAGAAAACCAGAAGTACTCGAAACCTACATATTTTGAAAGTTTCAAAGGGAAGTTCCCTATTTGGTTTTGCTTCTTTTCAGAACATAATTCATGAAGGTTAAAGGTACATCTACACAATTACCTAATTTCTCTGTGAAACCTTCAATTTAAACGAACAAGGGAGTTCAAAATGCCTGTAAATCTCGTTAAAACAGAAAAACGCCGACGAATTTTCAGGGTTAACGAACTATAGAGGAGACCAAGTCAGTCAGTGTGTCAGTTCTTTCACCGTCGCGGAACATTGGAATAATGGATTTTAATTGTGCAGTAGCGAGCGAGAAACGAAGCGTGATGAAAGCGAAACTACCGGAAAGAAACTAGAACTCATCAACCTACAGTCCTAGCATGTACTTTAGTTCCCTATTCAGAGATTTTGTGCGAATGACTGAATGCTTTTAAATACTTATATTTAGAAATTTAAGCAATAAGAAGCTTTCAAATTCGCATTTAAAAACAATGTAAGTGAATCGATGGTTCATAAACAAGGTTACTGGAAATGCTGAATGAATGAGGAATATTAATTTACTGCAAACTCATCGCGGAGATTTGGCCTACCTTTAGACAAAATAATCTTTATCAATACTTACGAGACCGTTACGGAAATCCTAATTTCAAAATTGACCGAATTGATGGGCCATGGAGCACGCGATCGGTTGCGCAGGTAATCCGTGGGGCATGCGGTACCTCAAGGCATCTTTCATAGTCCTCACCGCAAACGCGGCACGCGTGTGCCTCGCTTGCGGTGAGGACTATGAAAGATGCCTAATTATTGAATGCACAGTTCACCTACTTACATGAACTTTGTGTTTTTATGCAATTTTGTAGTAGGCCTGTATGAAAGTTTTGTCAAGTTCAAGGCCTCAGTTCCTACAAATAAGCCAGATTTAGGCGACCACCACGGACCCGACCCCTAATTAACCGCCTTAAAGGCACAGTCCAACCTCAGGGGTAATTTTTGATATTGTATTCCGGCCGCCATTTATAGTAACCCTGCCAAGCGCGAAATCTCAATTCGCCCAAATAAGCGAGAAAAAGCGAGGAATAAGCCGGCCACGCCCCCGTGAAAGGAAAAATGGGTGACGCCCACCGACAAGCTTCCGATCTCAGTAGGGAAGCGAAGCGCGATTGATTTTATTCACAATCTATGTTCTTCCATTTGTTTTCGGTCTGGCTTTATATTGTGGCCTGCTTCAGAACGATTGCTGCGAATAACGAGAAAAAATACTCGAGACAACTCGTCCGCGAAGTTCTCGTCGTTGAAAATCAGAATTTTTGAGAGGCTATAACTCCGTTCGTAGTGAGTTCTGAGGGATTCTGGATACACCATTGTGATCAGCGTAAAATTTTCTTTAAGCTAACCAGGAAAACAAAAGTTCGATTCTGAGGTTGGTCTGTGTCTTTAAGCTACGCTTTTTTTCCGGATTCTCAAGCTCAATGACGCCTATTTTAGAATTCCATCGCAGCGCGGCGCGATAAGATGTTTTGTGTGGGCACCGATCGATAATGCACCGCTTGTCGATTCGCATATGAATTTGGGAATCGCGCCGCAGTGGAACTCTAGAAACCCACTGAAGGCTAGACAGATGGATGGATGATTTTCAACCGAGTTTTGATTTTCACTCTCTTGGCGGTCTGGCTCCTCATCCTGGTTTGCTCTCGTGCAGCAACTGCGGATTGAGAGCAATATAGGTCTGAGACAACTCGTTCGCCAAAGTTTAGCCCTCAAAACACAAGCATAATTCAGGATCCATACCTCTGATTGTAAAAGGCTCTATACGATTCCAGGGATACCTTCGTGATCAAAGAGTGATGCTCTCTAATATAAGCATAAAATCTGGAAATTAGATTTTTGAGTGCCCTGTGCCTTCAATCCTTCAACCATAAACGTGATACGCCAAAAATAACGTTTCAATCAGCCTTCACTGAACGAGCTGACCCTGATTTTTCAAAACTTTTACATCACATGGCATGACACCTATCGCACAGTACACAAATCTCAGAATAACGCCAAACGGACCCCAGACTTGTTTTCAACACCCCACAAGCCACTGAGAAAAAATATGCATGGTGACGCAATATAAATATTGTCAATCACAGCAGTTAAAGGAGGTGTTCACGATAAATCTCGTTCTCGAGTTTTCAGCGTGAAACACTATGCGGGCATATGCTGGAGGGGATAGGGTCGAAGAAAGCAGAGAAAACGCGCCGAAAATTGATAAAAACGGCAGCGAAATGAAGGTTTTGCTAGTCCTGTACGCCTGCCTGACCCGCCCCGCCCCCGTTTTGGCGAGCTTGTGACGCCGCGGACGTTTTCGATGGCAAATTGCAAAGCAACTCCGCCACGTCCAGCTTGATCGATTCGCTCATATTTCGCCATTAGCGCGCGATTGCGGAAACTAGCGAAGCGCGTAACTCCTCAGCGGCCTCAACCTGTGCGTACGTTAGAAACCGTTGTTCTAATTCATTCTGAGTCTTCATCTTTGCTGCTAATTCACCATTCCTTACCACACGACCAAAAGACCACATTTTTTGGGTGGAACTCGAAATAGATATTCGTCGTGAACACTGCCTTCGAAAGCAGTGCTCACGATGAAAAAGTTGGCCGTTTTTGGCTAAAGCGTAAGTTATGTGTCCTTCTACGGAGAGTGAGAACGGAAGTGTGACGAAAAACGGTCGGGAAGCGGGTGAAAATCTCGCGGGCCAGCCGACCCATTGGGCCACCCCGCCCACGTCTTATAACAGTTGTCCTGCGTTCACCTTACCGTAGTAACAAGCGCCAAATTTTTAAATATTCTTCAACGCGAAAAGTTCTAACGTTACAGCACGTACATTGACCTTTTATTTTTGGCGAATTTTTTGGTACAGAACTAAAAATTACCTAAAAATTTTGATGAGCGAGACCATTTCCCCGACGTCAGGGTCGATGCGTTGTACGCAGTCTTCCGAGACACACAAATAGGCATAATTAATTTGTTTAGAAGATTGCTTTAAACAGTTTTTCTCCATTATTTGAGTGTTTCGTAGGGATTTTCCCCTAATAACCTCTTCTTACTGGACTTACCTACCTAAAAACATCAGAAACTATAATACGGTTTTTTATCGCGAACACTGCTTTTAAGTGAAAAACTGCTAGAATAGGAAAAAGAGCCGGTAGCAAAAGCGGGAAGAAATGACAAATCAACAGAAAAAATGAGGAACAGTGGGACGAGAAAGGTCTATACAATTTTTTATTATTATTTATTATTATTTATGAACGCGCACGTTGTGCACGTGTGTACGGAAAACAGAACAAAACAATAACTCCATCGAAGAAAGGCGCCGGAAGCGCTCTTGAATGCTAAAACAAAAAAAAACGGATGTAACATAACAAGTACGGACAAAAGATAGGATAAAACTAGAAATCAGGGAAGAAGGTCGTATTACGTGCTTTTTGAGTAGGATATTCTGTAAAAAAACACTGGAATAGCGCTCAAACCTAATGCAGGTTCTGGCGAAAGGTAATGTTGCAGAAACACTCTTCAAATTCTTGTATTTGAGGTGGAAAGTTCAACAGCTTCCCGATCAGACGGGTGTCAACATCATTACCGCTAAACATACCTCTAGGCGATGATATGGCCGGAGGCGTCGCTCAGCCTCCTAACCGAAACGATCTTTCCGTCGTCTACATTCTCCTGAAGAAAAATCATAAATGATTTTAAAACATTAGGCTGCACTCAAATATTTGAATTAATCTAAATGTACTCAACTGGCTATTCGATTCGATCTCGAAATCCGTATGTGGAATACTACAGCGGTGCGATCTCATGAGGGATAATGGCATGGCAAGTCCTCGACAGACCATCCATCGAAATCGATCTCAAAATCGACCATTTTTTGAAAATTCTTCGGATTGGTTCCAAGTCTAGTTCACGAAATCCGCATGAAGAATTGTATAGCGGTGAGAGCTGAATAGCGGCTTAGTGCGTGAGGATTTTCAAGGTTGGGGTCCCATAGAGGAAAACCAGAATTTATAAGAAAAGCAGGCGAAACGAAGGAGTGTATAATGACGATTGATTCAAGGCGCGAATTGAGAAGTGATCGGCCACCAATCGAGATTGATCTCTGGATCAACGTTTTTGACATATTCGACAAAGAAAAAGTGGCAGCTGCTACGAAATGAGTCGCAGTTCAAAAAAAAAAGGATTCAATTATCAACGGAAAGGTTCTTCCAACCATCCGTTCAACTTTACGTTAGCGTAACTCCTTTTAACTTCATCCTAAAAGCAGGCAATTTTATGTGTAAAAATCGATAAACGGATTGCAGATCCGTGTTCAGCACTCCAAGTAACCTCCAGGGCAACAATTTGGGCCATACCTATCGTAACACTCCGGAAGTCGTCAAATGTTGCAATTCGCCATCGAATTTTCCCCCTGCTCTGAGAGTTTTCGCAGAGAAATAGCCGCCAAATAGCCGCCAAATAACGCTCGCCGCAAAATAGCCGCCAAATAATGCTTGCCGCGAAATAGCCGAGAAATAATGCTCTCCAGGTAGATATATGCACGACGCATTTCAGAGGCATGATTCAGATGTCAGCACTTCCATCGGTTCAGTTACCCAAGTTTGAGGTACTCGAACCTCGTTCAGCCTCTGGAGGCCCCGCACAATCGCTGGCGGCCCCAGATGGTGGCTCGACGAGCCGGTGACGGTTGCGTCTTGGTTAATTTTGTTTACTTATAAAAACTTCTCGGCTATATCTCAGCTATTTCTCGGCAAATTCTTGTCCGTTCCGTGAGAATCCGAGAAATAGCCGCGAATTAGCCGGGAAATAGCCCACAAGGAGCCGCTGCTGAGCCTGGTTGGATAGATCGCGGCTATTTCGCGGCCAAAACTCTGAGAGTAGATGGGAAGCATTGGAAGAATCAAGTCGAAAACTTTGAACAATCGGCAAATAAACCCTAGATTTGTGATCTGCGCGCCTGGAAGGAATTTGAGTGAAATTTGGAACATTCCTTTAAAGCGCTTCCAGAGCTATATATAAACGACCAACCGAATATACGTACAAGTCCAAAACGCTATCACTCTGTGCAAAGTATGGAAAATGTGCCTTCACCCAGCAAGAACGCAGTGGGGTGGTTTTGGGCGCTGAACACATTTGTGAGGTCCGTTTCCGGATTTTCCAAACACTAATGCGCGTTTCGACAGAAAAAAGGCGCTTAACCAACATTTAGAGGCTTCCAGCCTTTTAAAATCTAGAACTCATGAATCCTTATTTTTTCGAAAGTAAGGAAACCAACTTAGAAATCAAGCTCACATGTTCAGCTCAGCTGCAGGAAACACAAACTTTGACCGGCTATAAAATTTTTCGCCCACGTCCTCAGCAAAATCCGGGTTCAGATTCGAAGAGGGCGTGCCATAGTTGACTAGGAAACATATATCAGCTTTTTAATTTGGGGTAACACCATGCGAGGTTCCCTAGTAAGATGCATTTTCAGGCGATTTAAGATTCAGAGATCCCATCATAAGTCAAATTTTCGCAAGGCTGCGAAACTATGCATGTTTTTGATTTTGTAAAAGATCCACTGTTCACTGTGAGAGCCCTTGCAATTTCCTCCACGGAAATCACTTGTTAGGCAATTTCGAAGTTCAGATATCTCTTAAAGCATACGATTTTTTACGCCCCGAGGGCACATAGTTGCAACTTCGTGCACGAAAACTACATTCAATATATATGGCTGTGTTTTTTGCAAACTTACCCAAAATTTCATGAACGCAGCTCCAAGCCGAAGTGCGCTACCTAAGATGAGACTCTTGAAAAAAATCGAAGTATAGGATTGTAATGAAAAATTTACAAGTAGTTCTCGAAATTCTAATTAGGGATTTTCGCGTTGCTGCAACGTTAGGAAAACGTGGTCCCTAAATAACTAATTAGGTCCCTCTAACCCGTTCAAACCGGTCCTTGGAGTCCCATTTTAAGGTGGGAGACAATCGATTGTATCACACCTAAAGAAGGGTTCCTCAGAGACCGTTTCGACCTATTAAAGGCAGTGTTCAAGATGAACACCACACTCGAGTTCGACCCGAAAATGGGGTTGTTTGGTCGTGAGGTGACAAATAGTGAAGAAACAGCGACGAAAAACGTTCCGAATAAGCTAAAATAGCGGTTTCTAGCGTTCAGAGCGTGGACGAGGGTAAGGGCCCTGCTGATTTCCGCAAGCGCGCGCTAGTCGCGAAATGTGCGGGAATCAATCAGGCTGGACGCGGCAGAGTTACTTGGCAATTTGCCATCAAAAACGTGCGGCGCGGCATCACAAGCTCGTCTGAATGGGGGCGGACCGGGATAAGTAGGCGTACTGGGATAATTTTCAAAGCCGTTTTTATAGATTGATGGCCTGTTTTCGCTGCTTTCTTCGACCCTATCCCCTCCAGCATCTGCCAGCTTAGTGTTCCACACTGAAACCTCCAAAACGAGATTTAATATAGTGGACACTGCCTTTAAGATATTTGGGTCCAGGACTAGGTCTTCCGCACGTTGCAGCAACGTAAAAATCTCTAATTGAAATTTCGAAAAATACTTGTGAATTTTTCATTACAATCCAGAATTTCGACATTTTTTCAGGGACCCCACCTAGTGCGGCGCTCTTCCGCTTCAAGCTGCGTCCATACAACTTTGGCTACGTTTTCTGATACGGACTGTCATCATCTAAATGTGGTTTTCGTACCCGAAACTGCATCTATGTGCCCTCGGGGCACAAAAACAGGCTCAGCCCACCTAGTGTAGCCCTCTTCGGCATCAAGCTACGCTCATGAACTTCTTACACGTTTTCTTATGTGTATGGCCATACATGCGGACAGACGATCATTGGGCTTTATCTTACCTTTCGCAGTAGCCCGTTCTCTTCACTGTGGCGCTACTGAGAGCGGGGCGCCACACAGCCCTATTGAGGCGTAATGCTTCAGTCTACCCACTATACTTATGTCGAGTCGAGTCATCGAGTCTTGGTATCGACTGAAACAGTCGACCTCGAGTCACTCGGCTACTCGATTATTCGAAATTTTGAGAAATCGAATGAGTCGAAAACTCGATTTTTCGAAATTTTGAAAAATCGAGCTAGTCGAAAACTCGATTATTCGAAATATTGAAAAATCGACTTAGTCGGAGACTCGATTATTCGATAGACCCTAATAGTTCAATGAACTCGATAGTCGACTGTTTCGAGTCAAAAAAATCACCGTCAGGTAAATTACTTCATGTAGTTAACCGAAACTGAGCCACCAGTTTTCGAAGACGTATTTGCGGACCTTGATGGCGGAGACTCCTCCATGAGTGTAGAAAATCTCGAAATAGACGACTATACATCGTGACTTATTGATGTTAAGCTCACACCCGGCTACATATATAAACGGTTCTAGTCTCCAAGGAAGATTTTCGCTTGCTCATTTATGCTGTGATCCCTCTGAGTTGCATTCCTCCCCAATAATGAAATTTGTTCGGTTTTCGTAAGATTTGCAATTTTGTCTTTGGAACTTACTAACGGACATTAAAAACTAAGTTTCGGTTCCATAAGTCCTACTCTGACAAGGGAACCACTTTTAGTCTGCGTTGTCATTCCATATGAAATGTACTTTTCTACAACTATTTTGAACGCAGAATCCGAGTGCGCTCCTTGCAGCTGCCTAAGAGCACTCCGAAAAAAGTTATACGCGTTTTCGTTCTGAGGTGCTCTGAAAAAAAGTTCCGCAATTTGTTCAACACTTGTATGTAGAGGTGGTCTAAGGTGCTGAACACGATTCTGGAGTCCGTTTGTCAAAATGCTGAGGTATATTATAGGTTGCGGTATGTGCCATGCTATTGAGGAGGGAAAATTCACCTTAATAATTCAAGAACCGACAAATGATTATCAAAGTCGTATTCAGCTCCCCGAATAACCCCCAGGAACAAATGCTGAGTCAAATCTAAGACTCGGACTCAATTGCCTTATACCCGCCGTAATTTACCGTAATCTGTCAGAAATCGTCAAATGGACGTTAGGTTCGTGTTAAACACTCCAAAGCAGCCTTCGAAAAACAATATAAGCCACACCTATTGTAGAAATCCGCAAATCTCAGAAGTCGCGTTCTGCCCTCGAAGTTTTTACATGCTGCGAAGCTTTGAACGAAGCAAGTCGTAGACTTCGGAGTCGTAGACAGTCGTGAACAACTAAACCCCAGATTCGCCCCCAAAAAACCGACCTGGGAGGATTTCAGGTCAAATCTGAAACACTTTTATAAACGCTTCCAGAGCCCTCTATATGATGTTAATAAAAGCTCAGCGCAAAATCCGTGAAAGTGGAAAACGCTGTCACTCTATGCAAAAATCGAAAAATACGCTCTCACTTGAACTTCGAACAGGGGGTTGTTTTTGGCGCTGAGCACCTATAATGAGGTCCGATTCCAAATTTTCCAAAGGCTAAAGCGCGTTTTGGAACATGCAAAAGGTGCGGAACTCTGGCGAAAAACGCCTATAAGTTTTTACAGAGTGGTTTCAGGCAGCTTCGAACAGCGCACTTGGATTCTACGTCAAAAACGGTTTTGGGAAAGTACACCTCAACCGGAATGGCCAGAGCAACTAATAATAGTTCCATTGTGAGAGCATCTTTCGCGCCGGTACCGCGATCCGCGATTGTGCCGCGCTCGTCTTCCCCTTGTCCCGCGATCCGCCTCCGTTCCGCGAAAGTTACCCGATCAACCCACCCGTGGTCATTCCTGTGCAAGTACCATGATGCTACCGTGATCGTTCCCCCCCCCCCCCGGTCCAGCGCTCTAATGCTGTGCAGATTTGTAAAGCGGCGCGAAATAGGACACGGACAACTACCTTATAGCTTTGGGTTAATTTGATAGGCAACACTCGATCGGGTTAAAGGCACAGTACATCCTCAGATATGAATTTCGAGATTTTCATGTTATTGTGTAGAAGACCCCTCCTGTATAGCATGTGCCAAATGCGACATCTCAATTCCTCTAAATAAGCGAGATATAAGCGACCACCACAGGCCCGACCCCCTTCGCTCACCCCCACAGGCCAGACCCCCTAACAGAATTTCGAACTCGATAGCGGCTCTATGGATGGACGACTTCCAACAAGTCGTCGTTCTTCAGTCCACTACCGGGCTGTCTCCTTACCCTGGCTCGCTCTCGCGCAACGATTGCGAATGAAGAGAAATGCGGGTTTGAGACAACTCGTCCACCAATTTTTGACCCTCAAAATCTAGGCATCTTTGAAGAGCCATAACTCTGCTCAAAGGGAGTCTTGAACGATTCCAGAGGTACCACTGTGATCATCGTGTGACTCTCTCCAAGATCAGCAGAAAGTCTAAAAATTAATTTTTTGGGTGTCCTGTGCCTTTAAACACCGAGACGACATGGGTGATAGGACGCAGTACGATAAGGAGTGAGGCTGACAGAATCGCGGTACGCTCCTGGTTCGAGAAAAGAAAAGAAAAGTGATTCGAGGAAAACAGTCAAA
The DNA here is from genome assembly GCA_029168955.1 of Aplectana chamaeleonis. Classification (NCBI taxonomy): domain Eukaryota; kingdom Metazoa; phylum Nematoda; class Chromadorea; order Rhabditida; family Cosmocercidae; genus Aplectana; species Aplectana chamaeleonis. The sequence continues at coordinate 1,494 of JAPDOI010001035.1, read as the reverse complement.
ATAAGGTGTTTTAGAATCGCAATTGTCGAAATTTGCAAAAAATGAGTTAGCCGAAAATTTGATCATTCGATAATTCGAAAAATCGAGTCAATTCGACTACTCGATTATTCAAAATTTTGAAAAATCGAATTAGTCGAAAACTCGATTATTCGAATTTTCGAAAAATCGAATTAGTCGAAAACTCGATTATTCGAATTTTTGAAAAATCGAATTAGTCGAAAACTCGATTATTCGAAATTCTGAAAAGTCGAGTCAGTCGAAAACTCGATTATTCGAGATTTTTGTCGAGTCGCCGAAGTATACTATGTACCCACAAGCTGAAATTTTTCGGTAGGCATAGCCCATTTTTTCTTTTTCTGGGGGCGTGGCCGACTTTTCCTCGATTTTTCTCCCTTATTTGAGCAAACTGGAGATCTCGCGCTGGGAAGGGTTGCTATACACGGCGTGCGGACTATAATATCAGAAATTATTCCCAAGGTTGGACGGTGCCTTTAAAGGCAGTGGCCGCGACCAAATATGCTTGACTCTTTTTCTCTCCAAATCCTTCTCTGGGTCTCGAGTAGTAGGACCTATGAGAAAAAATCGCGAAAATACCACTGTTTTGGGCCAAATTCGAAACCTGAACTTTCTTGTCTCTTGATGGTGGACGAGCCCACCCCACATCATAGGCATCGATGACCTCTTATATCAAGAACATCAGCTGGCTTGAAATTGAATTTCAATCAATGAACCTTCGAATTTATGTACACATCTAGTCAAAAACAGTGACTGAAGTGATGCTTTCATTATTCAACTGTTTTTATTCGTTAAATTTGCATTTACTTCGTCCTCTGAATGTCGATGATTTTTGACTGCTCGGCATGAGACTGCGATCTGTTTCGTCATCGCTGTGCACGTGTGCACGAACTCGCATCTTTAGGCCCTAGAAACTCTAATTCTAGCCCGTTTTTCACCGCGCTACCCTCATAGTTTTTCAGCTGTTTTTGATCTAAGCTGATTTTTGTAGTTTTTTCGATAACGTTTTTCATCGTGACCACTGCCTTTAAAGGCAGTGTCCACGATGAAAACCATACATTATTTTTTCATGTTTTTGTATGACTAGGGCTCCTTAGTGAACGAAAATTTCGGAAGAGCCACTCAAAAACCGTCAGTTTAAAATAAAATTTAGCTTGAATACACTGCTAAAGTTAATTTGAATTCCGCGCCAAAATCGATTTTCAAGTTTTTCTGCATTGGTGGACCTCGACACTGTCATTTTCGAAGTTTTTCGGCATAGGTGGTTTTTGCCGCAACTGTTTTTCATGTTGTTTGACGGCCGCATCAACATTCTATGAAAAGGTGGTAGATGACCGACCCAGAAGTGGTAGATGATCGACCCCACAGCAGTTTTCTGGCGGCCCTAACTTTTAAGGGGCCCATTTTCGGAGCCTCAAGTTTTGTGGGTTCTGTCAGCTAGCCCAGATTGTTTGATTATAAACATAAAATTGAAATAGA
>JAPDOI010001034.1:0-233088 GCA_029168955.1 Aplectana chamaeleonis | reverse complement strand
TCAGCGTTCGTATCAGAGTCGTAGAGTTTTTGTGAAATGCAGAGAGTGTCCCTATACAAACAACATACACCTCCACCTCTACCATTCCCACGATCATTCCTGAAAATCTTGTAGGGAAGTCCACCTAATATTTCGCTATCACGAATACTAGATGAAAGCCAAGTTTCAGTGACAAACAATAAATCGGGATTATGTGAAGACAAGAAATGATGGAGGTGGTGGATTTTATTCACTACGCTCCTTGCATTCAACAAAAAACAGCTCAATCCTGCGTGGTACCCTCCGATCTTTTCCCTGACCGCGCGTTTTAACTATATCGACGATTTTGGTCAACTCACCGCGGTACACGACCCAAATCCTTTCATCAGCTTCCTTGTTACGCTTTTTGGCTTCCTGCCGAAGCTCATATTCACGAGTCCGCTCTTCAGCAGTCATGCTCCTACGAACATAGACATTTGGAAATTTTGATGAACGTAAAAGCCGACTGTTGGAGAGCGCCGTGATCCAATGAGTTCTGGATGGTAACAAAACCTTAACAAGCCTTGGTCGAGTACCACCTTTCTCACCCATTCTGTAAACTTCGGTAGGATGCGCATCGACCTTCAAGACATCCAGCACCTCGCATACCTTCACATCTAGATCTCGGTGTCTGTCGTATGGTTTTAAATCATCAGACTGCTCTGGTAATCCCGATATTATAACACTTCGACCCATCATCTCATCTCTGACACCGCTTGAGATTTGACTCGGAATTTTCGCTGTCAAGGCCTGCAAAAGTTTATCGATAACGGGGTCACTGTTGCGAGCGATGATTATATTAAGAATCTCAGAAAAACTCATGGTCGAAGTGTCAACATCATTACCATCACCACTAGCAACTGCATCAACTGTGGACTCCTCATTACGCTCATCACGAATATTACCGAGTCGAGTACTGTTGCGAGTTTTTGGACGAGTCATAATTTCAGGGGGATCAGAAAATCAATCAAATTCAAAACGGGCCAATACAATAGTGAAATCAGAACAAAACACGAGGGGGAAGTGGATCGAGTAGAAGAGGTGTATGCAACTGGTACTGAAAGAGAGAAGATCACTCAGACAAGGGAGAAAGGAAATAGTTCACTGGAAGCGAAGAAAAACAGTTGAAAATTAAAATTTGGAATAATGTATGGACAGTGCAAGAAAACCAACCGCACAACACGCCGAGAGTTTGGCCGAGAGATCCGATTTTTCAAAATTTTTTCGAGATTCGTTCGTTCGGAATTTTTTCGAACAAATTTCAAAAAAAAAATCAAAATTTTTGACAAATTTCAAAAAAATTTCGACGAGTTTCGAAAAAAATACGAAATTTCGAAAAAATAGAATATTTTGATTTTTTTCGAAATTCGTTTTCGAAAAATTTTTCGCAAAAAAAAATTTTTTCGAAAAATTTTTTTTCGAAGTTTTTTCGAAATTCCGGAAATTTCGAAATTTTCGAACGAAATTTTTTCAATTTTCGTTCGTTCGAAATTTTTTCGACCGAAAATCTTTCATTTTTCGTTCATTCGCAATTTTTTCGAACGAAATTTTTTCATTTTTCGTTCGTTCAAAATTTTTTCGAACGAAATTTTTTCATTTTTCGTTCGTTCGAAAAGATTTCGAACGAAAAAATTTCGATTTTCGTTCGTTCGAAAATTTTTCGAACGAAATTCTTTCATTTTTCGTTCATTCGCAATTTTTTCGAACGAAATTCTTTCATTTTTCGTTCGTTCGCAATTTTTTCGAACGAAATTTTTCGATTTTCGTTCGTTCGACATTTTTTTCGAAATTGTACAACTATAGTACTTGTATAGAGCCATGGTACAGCCTGTTTTGGAATATGGTGCCCCCATTCGGGTTAGGCATCTGTCTGAAACCTCTTGGTGCAGACTGCAGCGAAAGCAGAATACTGCGCTCAGGCTCGTTGCAAGATGCCACAAATCGACTCCTATACACCACCTCCAGCAGGAAACCGGCCTGCTCCCCGTCAAGCAGCACGCAGTCTCTGCAGTTCCCTATTGGCATCGTCAGGAACCGGTCAAGAATAGGATGGAACGGTTGGAAGCCTCCGCTAAATGTCCTGATTCTCAACGTTTTGGACATGGTTCAACGCATCTGTTTTCATATCCGGTCAGACCGACGACCCCGTCGGCTCAAGATTTATGCTATAAGCCGTGTGAGGTTGCCAACTTTATGCGCCTCTGATGCAATGCTCTCTCATGGCTAAGAAGAAGAATAGTAGATGAAAGAACCTTCTGAAAATCTAAATTTTAATCTTGGCGCCAATAATGCGTCAATGTACACGTGCGCGCGTAGATCACAGACGCACATCAGCGTCATTTGCGTCGCACACGTCGACGGAAATTGATCTCAAATTTCGAACAACTCAGAACTTTATAGCCTAGCTATTTCCGCCTTACAAGTATGTAGTCTGATAGCATCATGCCACATACCATAAAGACGCAAATACCTAGAACCAAAGACGCATGTATCATTCCTCAAAGACGCATGTAACAAACGCTGAACACGCAGGCGCCTTACATTAAAGGCGCATGAATCGTCCCTCAAAGACGTACGTAACAAACGCTTAGCACGCAGGCGCCTTACATCAAAGGCGCACGAATTCTTCCTCAAAGATGCATGTAGCAAACGCTGAACACGCAGGCGCCTTACTCTATGTTTGCGTGCCCAATACACTGAAAATCTCCTAGCCATCGTCACGGCGGCTGATGTGGATTCGAGAGAGACCAATGAACTATTTATTCCAGATAACGACTTGTCCTTATGAGGCGCGCCGTACATCGCGTGAGTTTGCAATCGATGTTCAACATGTGCATGATGATAACTACGGCAACGGCCCAATCTTCGTGGGCAAAAATCCTAATTATCTTCATATTTGACTACGACAAGTGCATTAATGGATAGCTTAAGGTTCCTACGTTCTTGTAGTTAACAAATAACATAACAAAACAATATGACATTGAGATTATTACTGATTATTATTAAATAACTATGAGATTTACCCTTCCTGCAGGAAGATTGTTTCATACCTCGAGCTCGCAGATACCTTACTGCAGAGAAACGTTGTTTCTGCAATACTGGCCAATATTTTGGCGTTTTTGGCCAAAAAAAAAACGCTGGAAAGCATTTTTTCGCTCTTTTTTCCATAACTCTGTTCAAAAGGGTCCATTTCGGAATCTAACAAGATATTGGGAATCAGCATCGTGTGCTATTTTTTCTGGAATAACACATGGCTCCCTCTTCAACGAGATATGTATGCAAAATTAGACAAGAAACAATCAACCCGAATCGCGATTTCGCAATCAAGGCATTTATGGGGCTTTGAAGAGTTGCAGCAACCAGCGGCACGCCGCCGAGCGAGAGCTTTGGGGCGTGGTCGAAACCCGACGCGGCGATGAGCACAAAGACCTCGCAGAGTTGCAGCGACGATGTCGTCATCATCGCATTCTACCATTGCGTACGATCTCATTCATTAGACGGCGCATCTCGCTATACACAGTTTTTGTTGGTTTCATATGATTCGAAACTTAAGTAAATGTCTACTAGCAACTACTACAAAATGTTGTGATAAAAAAAAGAAAAATAAAGTTTGCAACCAGTAGAGTGATGCCTTAATGAATAGCTTTCGAGATGATAAAATCAGTGAACGGTTTGTGGCGATCGCTTTGAAAACAATGGTACTAGACGACATTGTAATAAAAAATACTAAATAAAACTGGAAACAAAGCCAATTCGAAATGAAACTGCGAATTTGGACAACTTGAAGTATGCTCCAATGATTTTCCGTTCAACTTGTGCTAAAATAGAAAAAAAGGTCTTCAGAGGGTTGAATTCATGAAAGCAGCAAAAAAAGAAGCTCGAATCGATCGTCGGCGACGCTCGTCGCCAGCGATGGAAATGGTCGAGACCATTCCCCGCCGCCGCTCATTGACGGCGTCGCTCCGGAACTCGCTGTTGTCGCGGCGGCGGAAACACTCTGCGAGGTAACCACGCCGCTGCTGCCGCGCGACACGCCGCCGCCATCGCCCGCTTCGTGGCGCCCCCATTCTCCATCGTTGCCCTGCCGCAGCGAGACTCGCCGCGGTGCAACTCTGCAGAGCCCTTATGAGCGAATGTGTCCATGCTGTTACGCCTAAATGCTTTGTACAAAGTATGCCAAATAGTGCAAATGCTAAAAGAGAGTACTATCGATCTTGATTCCAAACATTTCTTCGGATTCTCAAATTGACCATCATGAGCAGAGTTAAGGCAAAAGGGCGCCAAAAACGCTTATTGCGTTTTTTCGCGGAAAACGCAAAAATTATGGCCTCATAGTGCTTTTCTAGACCCGTTTCTGTACGTTTTTAACTCTAATGCGGCAGTGAGCTACCGATTGTTTTAATTTTCGACGAAATTAGGAAGACGATAATCACCGTGGACACGTAACTGTGCGTAACTGAATTTTGTATTTTCGTGAAGCGCGAATCGTAATTTAGCGAAAATGCGATATTTATAGTGGACCTATACTTTTGCACTGCGCTGTATACCAGAAAGAATCAGGTTGCCTATGTAAGTTCAAACCGAATTTCAGGGCGTAAAATTGCGGATCGCACGAATTTCTATGTAATATGTGGATTTTGAGTTTTAGATTTGACGCCGACAAAGCGTTAATGTACGCGCGGACGAGAATACTCGTCGTCTACAGCTCCGCGGTTTCCTTATTTTTCACCAGACCGCGAATACTTGAGAAGCACAGGATGTGTGAAAGTCATGTCTAGGATCACTGTCCCGACTTCAGTAAGCACAAGACAGCAGTCGTACGCTACCGCCTTGTTTTGAAATATAGTTCGTAGAATCACGAACAAAATGAAAATCTGAGCAAGGTGAAATGTAGTGGTTATCGACGAGACATCAATCAGTTGTGAAAGACGCACTCGTCATAAACAATTTGAGTAGCTTTCTTGCGTCTAAACGGTTTGTTACTTGCGTCTTTGTGGTCTCTTCCAAAAGACGCTTTTACCATACACGCCCCCTCGTATGTTACTTGCGTCTTTCATACATGCAAGTGACAAGAAATGACGTTTTCGACCCTGTAAAGACGCATGTAACAAGGAATCGGGCTAATTAGACGCAACAACCTGGGCTGGAAAGTTCTGAGAAGGCACAAACAGTGGGCAGTGGGTCAGGAATTACCTTTAGGGCGCTTTTGTTGCATTGAGTGAAATGAACGCGATTCTATCCGGTTTATCCGAAATTATCCGATTTTCATCTGCAATTATCCGATTTTCATCCGATTTCGATCCGATCGATTATCCGTTTTTCTATCCGATTATCCGGTTTTCTGATGGGATCCTTCGATTTTCACTTTTCCGGATATCGGAATTTTCGGATATCGTGTTTTTTCGTCTGATCGGATTTCGGATCAATCCGAAATTGCCATTTTGACGTCGGATCGGATTTCGGATACTTATCCGATCGGATCATCCGACCCGGATATCCGTAACCGACTCCGTCGGATGGAATGTATTATATATATAGGGGGTGTGTATACAAGTCTGTTGGTACCTGCTCGTTGGTGCCCCTGCTTCTACTGAACCCAGCAGACGTTTGAGTGTACACAGGGAACGTTCGAGCGATATAGCGTGCACAACTATATCGCGAAAGTATCCCGCACATTGCATAAAGGTGTCGCCGTCCGGCACACTAAGGCCTCTGGTCCATAACACCTTAGGATCCGTACCTAGGGAGTCATGGAGTCTTTGGCCACAAGCCACAATTTCGCCACCCTGAACTGTCGATCGCTGTCGAGTGATATCCAAAAACTGCGCTATCCAGACTTCTGAGCTATTTCCATGCACCGTTTGCTGCTTTGCAGGAAACCCGCCTCAAGGATAGACCCGTCATCAGCGTCGGAGAGTACACCATCTACTGCGGCAACGCTGACGATAGGAGAGTGGGAGGCTGTGCAATAGCTGTAAGGAAGGATTTCAATGGTATGGTCAAGGAGTTCGGCTCAACGTCGTGTCGGAATGCATTCGTACGACTGCGGGATCACAGAGGATTCAATCTGTGGATAGTGAGTGCTCATGCGCCCACTGAAACCGCCGAAGACAATTCGAAGGATGCGTTTTATGAGGAACTCAATACGTTGCTGGCCAGGATACCTTGTCAACATGCTGTTGTCGTGGGGATTGACGCAAATGCGAAGATGGGACTTGATCAGGAATCCGAAGTACTCGGTAAATGGTTCTACCCAGTGGAGCAAACATCGGACAATGGCTACCGCCTTGTCGACTTTTGTGAACGCAGTGGTCTGATTATTGCATCGACATTCAAGAGGAATCATCGCCGCCATCAGCTTACGTGGCGGGGACCAACCCGGCTATCTCCAGAAGAGCAGCGGAAGCGGAAGATGACAACTTTGAAACTACAGCTTGACTATGTCCTGACGAGGAATATTCCAGTATCGGACATTCGAAGATCTAGAGCTGTGTGGGATGTCGCATTCGATTCGGATCACCGTCCTGTTCTGTTGAACTTCACTGCGAGGATTCATAAGAGGAAGCGAGGGGCTCAGCCTCCTCCAGAGGATTGACATGACAAGTCTCAGAGATGAAGAGTGCAGAAGGAATTTCCGACAACGCGTTTCTATTCACATCGGAGTACGGACTGAGAAGAAACTTTGCGACGCGGATTCTTTTGTCAAATGCATCCAGGACGCTTCGAAAGAGGCACTCCCGGTTGTACAGCCTAAGAAGAAGTTCGCCTACGTCTCAGAAGAAACAACATCTACCTACAACAGAGTATGTGCTCTCCGAACTGCAGGAAACTTCGTGGAGGAGAAGCGTCTGAGGAGGAAGTTGCGTCGGCAGCTTAAAGTGACCGCGAACGAGAGTGGACGTGTAGAGCTAAGGAGTTCGAGAAGGCTTGGGAGGAGAAGAATCCGAGGAAAGCCTACACGTTGCTGCGACAGTATAGCGGGAAGATGAAGAGATGTTCTCCTGTCTTGAACACTACCAATGGAGTTGCAGTTGGTGATGCGACGCTGCCAATATGGAAGGATTACTTCAGTTCACTACTGAATCGTCCAGCGCCATCAGTACCTGAGCTCCCGCATGTTCAGAGGCACATTACGATGTCAGTGAGGAACCGCCGACTGAGTCTGAAGTTTTGGATTGTGTCCGGAAAATGAAAGAATGGAAAGCGCAGGTGGAGATGACAACATCACTGCTGAAATGCTGAAAGCTCTTCCTCCGTCTGGGATTCGTGAAATGACCAACACCATCCGTGCCATATGGATGAGTTTGAAAGGATACCCGATTCGTGGAGACATGCGATCATCGTACCTCTTCACAAGAAGCTATCCGTCACGGATCCTAAGAACTACAGAGGAATCTCTACTTCGTGTCATGTACAAGGTTTTAGAACGTATCATTCTCGAGCGACTTATCAAACATCGTGAAGGAACGACCAGAGATGAGCAAGCCGGTTTTCGACCTGGAAGATCGACCATCGACCAAGTGTTCGTCGTGAGAAGAGTAATTGAATCGTGGCAGCGGTTTTCGAAGCCATTACAGCTTGCTTTTTTGGACTTTGAAGCCGCGTTCGACTCTCCTCATCGTGATCGATTGCTCAATGCTCTGCGAGCAGATGGAGTCCCGGAAAAGTATGTTCGGTTAATCGAGGACATGAACAAAGGAACAACAGCAGCAGTTCGTACACCTGTCGGATTTACGTCAGCTTTCGAGGTGAAAACAGGGTAATGAAGGCGAGGAGCCGTTGCAGGACCTTTTCTTTTCAACTTCGCCGTTGATGACATCATGCGTAGAGTTGCAGAACAGTTTCCTGCGGATGTGATCCTAACACCATCAGGACGCTCCTTGTCGACCTGGAGTATCGCCGACGACATTGTGTTATTCGCTGAAAACAACGCAAAACTGCAAAGATTGTGAACCTCGTTTCGAAGTATGCCGCAGCCTATGGACTTCGTCTTCGTCCCGACAAATGCAAGCAGATGTGGGTCTCTCAGAGGCCTTCAACTGGAGTTTGTGTGGACGGACAACGTATCGAACTGGTGGACGATTTCTGTTATTTGGGCTGTTTGCTGAAGAACGATGGTAGTTATGCAGCGGATATTCGACAACGATGTGCGAAAGCTACGTCTGCATTCAATTCTCTAACCAAGTGTTTGTGGTCTACCACCATCGCGAAGGAAGTCAAGTTGCGCGTCTACCTATCCGCTATTCGCCCTATCATGATGTACGGATCGGAGACGTGGGCAGCACACCGAAAACGCAGATGGAAAGAGTTGGATTGCACGGAGAGGAAGCTTTTTAGGCGTTTGCTTGGATATTTCTGGCCGCGTGTATGCCATAACGAAGACCTTTACAAGGGAAATCGACGCAGTACATCAACGCTTGACACGAGGAGGTGCCAGCATCTCCTAACGCCATCTCAAGCAGCAATGGAAAGTCGACTTCGACTGCTCGGGCATATACTAAGAAGAACGCCGGATCGTCTCGTACAACACGCTTTAAAAATGCTTCCAAATCCTGTCTGGAAACGGCCACCTGGGCGTAGGCGAAAGTTCTGGACGGATGTGGTTAAAGAGGATTTAAAGTCACTCGGCATCGAAAGACAGTTCAGGCGCGATGTTTCGTTTCGCAGGAAATGGAATAGTGACAGCTGGATGGAATGTGTTCAAATTGTGGCTGAAGACCGTGAAAAATGGACACGGCTGACTACTAGGACGGCACACCTCGGTGAAGATGCGGAATGACCGCGTCAGGCGAAAGCCAACCGATTAAGTCAAGTAAGTCATGACTTGACTTGACTTAATCGGTTGGCTTTCGCCTGACGCGGTCATTCCGCATCTTCACCGAGGTGTGCCGTCCTAGTAGTCAGCCGTGTCCATTTTTCACGATCTTCAGCCACAATTTGAACACATTCCATCCAGCTGTCACTATTCCATTTCCTGCGAAACGAAACATCGCGCCTGAACTGTCTTTCGATGCCGAGTGACTTCAAATCCTCTTTAACCACATCCGTCCAGAACTTTCGCCTACGCCCAGGTGGCCGTTTCCAGACAGGATTTGGAAGCATTCTTAAAGCGTGTTGTACGAGACGATCCGGCGTTCTTCTTAGTATATGCCCGACCAGTCGAAGTCGACTTTCCATTGCTGCTTGAGATGGCGTTAGGAGATGCTGGCACCTCCCTCGTGTCAAGCGTTTATGTGCGTTTATGCGTCGATTTCCTTGCAAAGTCTTCGTTATGGCATACACGCGGCCAGAAATAATATCAAGCAAGGCCTGAAAAAGCTTCGTCTCCGTGCAATCCAACCTTTCCATCTGCGTCTTCGGTGCTGCCCACGTCTCCGATCCGTACATCATGATAGGGCGAATAGCGGATAGGTAGACGCGCAACTTGACTTTCTCCGCGATAGTGGTAGACCACAAACACTTGGTTAGAGAATTAAATGCAGATGTAGCTTTCGCACATCGTTGTCGAATATCCGCTGCATAACTACCATCGTTCTTCAGCATACAGCCCAAATGACAGAAATCGTTCATCTGTTCGATACGTTGCCCGTCCACACAAACTTCCGTTGAAGGCCTCTGAGAGACTCATATCTCTTGCATTTGTCGGGACGAAGACGAAGTCCATAGGCTGCAGCATACTTCGAAACGAGATTCACAACCCCTTGCAGTTTTGTGTTGCTCTCAGCGAATAACACAATGTCGTCGGCGTATTCCAGGTCGACAAGGGAGCGTCCTGATGGTGTTAGGGTCACATCCGCAGGAAACTGTTCTGCAACTCTACGCATGATGTCACCAACGGCGAAGTTGAAAAGAAAAGGTCCTGCAACGGCTCCCTGCCTTACTCCTGTTTTCACCTCGAAAGCTGACGTAAATCCGACAGGTGTACGAACTGCTGCTGTTGTTCCTTTGTTCATGTCCTCGATTAACCGAACATACTTTTCCGGGACTCCATCTGCTCGCAGAGCATTAAGCAATCGATCACGATGAGGAGAGTCGAACGCGGCTTCAAAGTCCGAGAAAGCAAGCTGTAATGGCTTCGAATACCGCTGACACGATTCAATTACTTTTCTCACGACGAACACTTGGTCGATGGTCGATCTTCCAGGTCGAAAACCGGCTTGCTCATCTGTGGTCGTTCTTTCACGATGTTTGATAAGTAGCTCGAGAATGATACGTTCTAAAACCTTGTACATGACACGAAGTAGAGAGATCCCTCTGTAGTTCTTAGGATCCGTGACGGATAGCTTCTTGTGAAGAGGTACGATGATCGCATGTCTCCACGAATCGGATATCCTTTCGCTCATCCATATGGCATGGATGGTGTTGGTCATTTCACGAATCCCAGACGGAGGAAGAGCTTCCAGCATTTCAGCAGTGATGTTGTCATCTCCACCTGCAGTTCCATTCTTCATTCTCCGGACACAATCCAAAACTTCAGACTCAGTCGGCGGTTCCTCACTGACATCGTATTGTGCTCTCTGAACATGCGGGAGCTCAGGTACTGATGGCGCTGGACGATTCAGTAGTGAACTGAAGTAATCCTTCCATAATGGCAGCGTCGCATCACCAACTGCAACACCATTGGTAGTGTTCAAGACAGGAGAACATCTCTTCATCTTCCCGCTATACTGTCGCAGCAACTTGTAGGATTTCCTCTTATTCTTCTCCTCCCAAGCCTTCTCGAACTCCTTAGCTCTACACGTCCACTCTCGCTCGCGGTCACTTTGAAGCTGCCGACGCAACTTCCTCCTCAGACGCTTCTTCTCCATGAAGTTTCCTGCAGTTCGGAGAGCACATACTCTGTTTAGGTAGATGTTGTTTCTTCTGAGACGTAGGCGAACTTCTTCTTAGGCTGTACAACCGGGAGTACCTCTTTCGAAGCGTCCTGGATGCACTTGACAAAAGAATCCGCGTCGCAAAGTTTCTTCTTAGTCCGTACTCCGATGTGAATAGAAACGCGTTGTCGAAAATTCCTTCTGCACTCTTCATCTCTGAGACTTGTCATGTCAATCCTCTGGAGAGGCCGAGCCCCTCACTTCCTCTTATGAATCCTCGCAGTGAAGTTCAACAGAACAGGACGGTGATCCGAATCGAATGCGACATCCCACACAGCTCCAGATCTTCGAATGTCCGATACTGGAATATTCCTCGTCAGGACATAGTCAAGCTGTAGTTTCAAAGTTGTCATCTTCCGCTTCCGCTGCTCTTCTGGAGATAGCTGGGTTGGTCCCTGCCACGTAAGCTGATGGCGGCGATGATTCCTCTTGAATATAGATGCAATAATCAGACCACTGCGTTCACAAAAGTCGACAAGGCGGTAGCCATTGTCCGATGTTTGCTCCACTGGGTAGAACCATTTACCGAGTACTTCGGATTCCTGATCAAGTCCCATCTTCGCATTTGTGTCAATCCCCACGACAACAGCATGTTGACAAGGTATCCTGGCCAGCAACGTATTGAGTTCCTCATAAAACGCATCCTTCGATTTGTCTTTGGCGGTTTCAGTGGGCGCATGAGCACTCTTTATCCACAGATTGAATCCTCTGTGATCCCGCAGTCGTACGAATGCATTCCGACACGACGTTGAGCCGAACTCCTTGACCATACCATTGAAATCCTTCCTTACAGCTATTGCACAGCCTACCACTCTCCTATCGTCAGCGTTACCGCAGTAGATGGTGTACTCTCCGACGTTGATGACGGGTCTATCCTTGAGGCGGGTTTCCTGCAAAGCAGCAAACGGTGCATGGAAATAGCTCAAAAGTCTGGATGGCGCAGTTTTTTGGATATCACTCGACAGCGATCGACAGTTCAGGGTGGCGAAACTGTGGCTTGTGACCAAAGACTCCATGAACTTTTTAGGTACGGATCCTAAGGTGTTATGGACCAGAGGCCTTGGTGTGCCGGACGGCAACACCTTTATGCAATGTGCGGGATACTTTCGCGATATAGTTGTGCACGCTATATCGCTCGAACGTTCCCTGTGTACACTCAAACGTCTGCTGGGTTCAGTAGAAGCAGGGGCACCAACGAGCAGGTATATATATATATATATATATATATATATATATATATATATATATATATATATATATATATATATATATACATATATATATACATACATATATATATATATATGTATATGTATTGAAGTATAACTAGGGAAGTTGACGGTTTAAAAGCAGAGGTGTGCGTTTTTCGATTTTTGGGGTTTTCCGTTTTTCTCCCTTTTCGTCGAAAAAAAACAATATCGAAAAATCGAAAAAGTTCCAAATTTTTTCTTTTTCCTTCGGTTTAAAATTTGCGGTTCTGATGCGGCTTGCAGTCGATCCTACGCTGCCTATAGGCGTCTGCAGAAAGTTCGCACACGTCTTCTATTTTATTTCAGAACCACTTCGAGCAAAAGCAAATGTATAATCTGCCCCTTTCACAACGAAACCTTTTACTGTTCACTTTTAATAAAAAAATTAAATTGATCGGGTTTAAATTTCTTGGAATTCCTGTTTTTAATCAGACTAAAACGACTACGGCGCATCTTTTGAGCATGGTAATATTTTTCAGAAATCATAAAGTATAAAATTCGACGGGCCCAAACATCACCAATCTAATAACGCTAATCGATTCCGCACAGCTGATAACCCACATGGGCATTTTTGAGGCAGCGTTAACGATAATCATTCTCGGTGACTTTTCACAGTAAAATGGTAGACGAGAAGAACTCTATGTTCTCAGTGTCGAAAAAACTGTTCAAAAAGAGCTAGGAATGGGCAAATAATGGATGCAAAAAGCGTTTCGAGGTCACCGAAATGCCTCATGCACCCTTTCCGCCCCCCTACACGAGAAGAAATGAGCATTTGAGGTTGTGATAACATGAAATATTCGAATCAAGGAAGTGCTGATGAATGAGCTGATCGCTTGATTGCAGTTATAGGCATCATCCTTAATAGCGGTCGAGTCCTCCTCCGGCAATGGCCGCATTAAATGCGTGTCGAATATGCATTCAACTCAAAGACAAGGTGGTTTCGAGCACAGTCAGGGAACGTGCTGCTAGGGGAGCACGTGCTCCTATTGTGTTTCAAATTACAGCACGTGTCTCTACAAATAAGCCGTCCAATGCGAACATGATACACATTCAACTCGATGACAAAACGATTATTCAAAAAAGGAAAGAATACGATGCACTCCTGAGACGGAACTGAGAAGTCGGCAGCTTAGCCGGTTCGATTACTCAAGTTTGCGGTATTTTACCCGCCCGGCCGCTGGAGGCCTCGTCCAATCGCTGACTGCCCCAGAAGGTGCTCGGCGAGCTGGCCGCGTCGCACGTCGGTGTGCCAGCCGCGTCGCGTCTGTGTGCTGCTACAATAGCGCTGGACTACCTTGCAGCACGTACTCCTGCTATTGAATTTTGCGGCACATGCTCCTGCTATGAAATTTTGCAGCACGTGCTGCTGTTTGGAGCACGTGCCCCTGTGATAGAGCCTTTCGATGGGTGTGGTCACTCGAGTTGAATGCATATTCGACACGCATTGAATGCGGCGGTTTTCTGAGCCTCCACGCTCAAAAGTCACCGTAAGCAGAGGTGACCCTCTTTTAGCACAAAAACACGGCTATCGCGTTCTCTTCAAGCAAGCCTTGCTGTATAGGGCGCCAGACCTTCCGTAAACGGTGGAGATATCAAAAGTAAATTCTGTCGTGAACACTGCCAATAAGGTCCGGAAAATTCAATTTCGTTTAGATGTTAATGAAAAGGACGTCGACAATTGCTATCTGGAGACTCATAATTTGCAAATGGAAGCTTTTCCGAGAATCCTAAGAGCAACGTAATTTTTTTGCACCCCCTATCGATCCATAACAAAAGAAACTGCTAATTAAGTCCTTCTTGGGCGAACGGCATCATGTATAGTTCCATCCAGCGGGAGGGGTAGAACTGAACCTCTGTGCAGACGCGAGTCGATGCGTGTGGTTGCGTCGCGGCCATTGTCCCGTCCATTAGCGCCGAAAGGCTAGGCTACTGGTCACTGCTGACCACGACGCGACCGCTTAAACTAAAATTTAACATGACAGCTCGAGAAATTGACGCAAGAGTGTGCTATGCATCACGAACAAATGATGTTCGTCTCTGTACAACGTTTGTTCCGTTTATGTCCATGACTTGCCCACGATTTTCAACTTCTACGAATTCTGTTTTTTTTCATAAAGCTAGGACGACCTTCGAGCCCCTTTCGATCTAAAATGCGAAAAACGTGGACATGAATGTCTAGAGAGCTACCGCAATTTAGAACATAAAGTCAACAATAAGATTTTCGGAGGGTGACAGTTTTGTCTGGATTCACCACTGCAACAAGGGTAAAATTTCTCACATTAATACGTTGATTGCGTATGCCTTTCTTTCACTATCGAAACATAATTCTGTCAATAATTAAAGATTACGTTGCATTGTTTTTCCAGTCAAAAATATGTAATTACGAAAAGAAGACGTTTTGAAAGACAAACAATTTTTCGGTTTTTTTCGGAATTTTTAGAATTCAAGACCGAAAATTTTTCGTTTTTCGGTTTTTTTCGGCTTCAAAGTTTTTCTCACATGCCTGTTTACAAGACTTTAACTTACCGATGGGTCAGACAACTTTTTTTCGTAGCACATATATCAATACCACCGACGTTCCTCCAAAAAGCTTGTGGTTACCAAGCTTTCATCGCCTCATTTTCCTCCACGTTCAATAATCCACAACCTCAGAATTCGAAGATTTCAGATTGGGCTACTCGACCAAGAGATGAACAAAATGCATTTCTTTTAGAATTATTTCTGGCTCTCGTTCACGAACCTACCATTTGTTGATTCAATTAGCCTTTCTAGAGATAAAAATCGAGTTTCGAAATTCTAATAGCCGCAGTTAGTTACGACTGGATTCATGAGGGATGTAAATACTATTGCTCTAATCTGCAAGATCAGTGCTACTCAACCATGCAACAGATATGTTATTTCGAAAAATTGCATTTCATTAGATTGTTCTGTACGGATGGCGGACAAGGGTGGCGATCGATGACGTCATCATTGTGTGCGCCGCCTCAAGTGATCACTACTTCGTGTGTGTGTTCGATTTATGAACGAGGGTACCATTTCGCACCAGCAGTTCTCGCGCTACCCTCGTTGGAGTGAGGGACAAATTCCATTTCTCCTCGAGCATTGAGAGAAAAAAGGCTTTTAAATTCTAGCCTCCATAAAAATCGGATAATTTTTGCATCGAAAATGGAAGGGCATCGTAACGGAGAGTCTGGAGACGTGAGGGCATTAGAACTATAGATCCTTCAACCGTCTACTCACCACCACAGTGTACTACACCTGCTCTGAGTTGAAAAGTGCATAACAGTACGAGAAACTTTTGGTAGAGCACTGTTAATGAAAAACTCCATGGTCTGCTTCGGTCTGAACATTCCATCGATACCCTCACATGTGACCCAAATTAATTGGCTCTCGTACGCCAGCGGGCTGGAACACCTGGCAAAGCGCAATCGCCGACAAGAATCAAAGCACCTTTGGCGCGCACATAATTCCTCGCGCACCGCCGCAGCTGGCAAATATCAACCGCCAACCGGAGTCGAACTAGCGTCTTTTGCGTGATAACGAACAACGCTAACCACGCAGACAAAACTCCGCCGTCAGCAGGACTCGAACTCGCGCCCTTCGCGTGATGACCGACGACACCGATCACACTGACAACTCTTCCGGTTCATTGATTACTACGTGCCATTCTTTGCCCACGCGACACATGTTTCTGTCTGCGATGCGGTGTCACAAATGACTCTTTTGAAATACGCTGATATGATTTTCCGTCAGAGGCGAAGTGGGAAGTCCATTGCTGATATTCATAGGGCCGTTATTGCGCTAGACAGCACTATTTCATACCAGCAGATACGAAGATTCTTGGCCAAGTTTCACTCGAAAAGTGTGCATGGACGTCAGCTCCCTTTGGTGCATGGACGTCAGTTCCCCTTCGTTGGCTCCTCATGTCCGAGCAATACGGAACATCATCGTCGACAGTTACAATGCCAACAGCTCCGTCACAATCCCTGCGATTCGGAAATTAATTTACGCTCTGCGAACTGTTACTGTGAGCGAAACGCAACTGCGCTCTCTGAGAAATGACATAGGGTTTCAAAGAAAAACGACCAAGTACTGCCACTCTATCCGAAATGCGAATAAGCATCGGAGACTCGAATTTTGCAACGCTATGGTGGACAGCGACGAGGATTTCTTGGATCGCGTATTTTCTGATAAGGAAATTATTATTTTTTCATCCGACTGTTCAGTTATCTTTCGTTATGTCTAGAAAGGGACCACATCTCGAGATTCCGCTCACGAGCGAAGCACCCGGCAAAGCTGCACGTCTGGGGTGGCACTCCGATAAGAGGTGCTACGAAGTTGGCGATATTCCCAGTGAGTGTGCGAATGAACAGCGAGAAGTATTGTGAAATCCTGAAGGAAATATACCTGCCTTTCCCTTTCATTTATACGTGTAAATTAATAAGGATTATTGATAGGATATGCCAGACTGGTGCAGAATAATTCGCCAGTTCATAGAAGTGCTTCCAGCAAGCAAAAATTAGCATCGTCGAAAGCTAAACTGGTGGGCTGGCCTCCCGAGTCGCCAGACCTTAATCCTATTGAGCTGGTGTGGGGAGCAATGAAGACCTACATCAGGTCTGTTGACTAACTGTGAACAAGAATAGTTGCTATTCAACTGCCTATTTTAAGACGAAAAAATATCTGCAACGCGTACAATCTAAGGGAAGCCATGCTGAAATACTGGGGAAGCCTCACCTCCGAGGTTTTCCCATAAGTACATCACGGACATTCGCAAGAAAGTGGAGTAAGTAATCGTCCAGAAAGGCGGCAATATTTACGAGGGTAGATAGAAAGAAATCACCTTCGGTGTTTCGACGTTTATGTTCGCTCATTAACGTTCTGCTCTGTTGGATCATATTAAGCCTGTTAGCTAATCGGATTTGCTCACAATTAACTAAAATGAAGTTTATTTAAACTAGGGCGTCTGCTCAAAAGGACTCCAGTCAAGTGATTTGGAACCGTCGCCGGAATGTGGTCTTGGACTTGTTAACAATGGACTCTCGTTCGGCACACTGTGGCGCTTTCTACGTGCGCGCTCGTTGATCGAACTTTCGGCAGTCTTACAAACACTTTCACGTGTTTCCTTCGACACTTGGAAGTACTTGAACAAGCACTGAGAAAGAGATTATAAAAAAGTTATACACATACTATATTAAAAATATTAGGTAAATAGATCTGCACCTCTCTAATGAACGCTATCAGTCTCGCTGAGCCTGTTCATCTACATAACGGCAAACTCATATCAGCATCGCCTTCGCCATAGGCTTCTACCTGCAGAGCGAGAGCAAACTTATTCATGTTTCCATAATGCAAAGACAGGAGAGACTTCACTTTTTCTTCGGAAACAATGTGGTAGTCTATTGTTATCTGAAAAAGTGCTTTCACATCTAGATATGTACGTAATAGTTGCGAAAGGTGAGAGCGTTGAATAAAGCGAACCTCTATGATACTTTGCATTAGCTTTGCCGATAAGGCAGTCGAGCTTCCTGTTATCATTGTGAAGTATTCCCTCGACGTTGCGCAATACTGATATCGTCGATGATCATTATCATCACTCTGCGGCTGTTTCCAGTCATGAAAAAGCGCTCGGCGAGCTCGCCGTCAACAGTAGTATTTCTAAACATATTTTTGCAAGTGAGACGCGGCCCCATATGGAGAACCTGAATTTAATAACAATTCAATGGGTCTCCAAACTTATATCTGAACCGCACCTTTTCATTGTATGATCGTATTTCACAGCAAACTCGCGAAATCCTTCCTATCACAGGATTGCCTCGAATATAAGAAGACGCAACTACAGCAGAGGTTTCAGAGGTAGGAAAAATACTATTGCATGGGTGGGTGCCATGACAGAAATTAGGCGAACAGCGTTTGAAAGGCGGCAGTTGAAAAACGCGCACTCGGGTGATCAATAAATAGGGAACTTTGTCAGTGGCGTCGGTCATCACGCGAAGGGCGCGAGTTCGAGTACTGCTGACAGCCGAGTTTTTTTCTGCGTGGTTAACGTTGTTCTTTATCACGCAAAAGAAGCGAGTTCGACCCCCGATGGCGGTTGATATTCGCCACCTGCGGCGGCGCGCGAGGAATGTTGTGAACACCTGCAGATAGCAGATTAAACTGTGAACACGACTACGTTTTCAAGATTTGAGACTGTCTTCGTTCAAGAGAAATGCAGCCATCGGACGTTTTTTGGTGTCGAATAAAGAATTTTTGAAAAATTCATTTACACAAGTTTAAAATGGTCCCACCTGCAACTGTTCCTTTGATGAATTATAGAATTTACTCTTCTATTACTCTTATACTCAGAGGATCGCAAGGTCGTAATGGAACACAATAGGGTTTTACATCGACGAGGATAGCGAGGGCAGCAGGAGGGAAAGAGCTGCTGCTCGAGCAGCGCTGCTGCTCTAGAAGCACGTGCTGCTTTTGAGCTGCTCTTAACAGCATGTGCTGCCCTCGTCCTTCATTTTTCGCCTCGGCTGCTGCTCTTTTTTGTGGCAATCGTAGTGTGGTAACATTGCTCAAAGTGGTCCGTTTGAGCAGCTAAGAGCATATTCAAAATCAGAATGAAGAGTTCTTTGTTTCGACCATGCAGATATAGACATCTGGATAGCTACATGTGAACACACCTTTTCTCTTTTTTTTCACCAAACAAGTTGTATGTACTTGAAGCAATCAAACGATCTTCATGCACAGACGACCATGGGCTGTAGTAAAGCACAACTAGCTCTCACTTCTATTAGAATAGCAAGGGCAGCACAAGGGGACGAGCTGCTGCTAGAGAAATACGCGCTGCCTTCGTCCTCCAATCGTCGCCTCAGCTGCTGCTCTGTGTTATGGTCAGCACAGTGTGGCAACATTGCTGAAAGTGGCCCTTTGGCAACAACTGCCATACTCAGAATCAACAAGGAGAGTTCTTCCTTTCTAAGCGTGAACATGCCCACTCTCTACGACGTTGTGAAGAGTAAACGCAAAAGATCGATCTCCAGCCATGTCACAAGAAATATCTCAGGCAAACCATGGCTCCGAGCGGTACCGGAGAGCTACTCGAGCGGCGCTGCCTCTCCGCTCCGAGCGAAAATTAGCCATGTACTCGGGCCACAGCAGCCGCTCTCCG
Source organism: Aplectana chamaeleonis (assembly GCA_029168955.1). Taxonomy (NCBI): domain Eukaryota; kingdom Metazoa; phylum Nematoda; class Chromadorea; order Rhabditida; family Cosmocercidae; genus Aplectana; species Aplectana chamaeleonis. The sequence goes on along the minus strand of JAPDOI010001034.1, from coordinate 213,787 downwards.
GGCCACAGCAGTATCGCTCGGAGCCGTCTTCGGTCCCAACTGACACTGCGGTCTCTGTTTGGGCGATTTTCAAAAATTTCCTAATTGCTAATTTTTCTTTATTTCCGCCTCTTCTGGGGAGTATTAAGCTTGTTAAGAGGATAAGGTACCTGTTACAGCCTGTGGGTCAGGAGGTTGATCCTGCCACAGGCCGCAACAAGGATACCATCCCAGCATGGTCCGCAATGAGGATGCCTTCCCCACCGCGGGCCATGGGGGATCCCCTCGGCCGCCAAAAATTGTCATCCTGAGAGTGATCCAAGGTCACCTCTCAAGAAGGGCCTCGAAAGGCCAACTACCCGTCTACACGAGGCGAGCCGCCTTTTATACCCGCAGGATTGGTTGTTCTTTGAGTGATAACGTGGCTCGCACGTTATCACTCAAAGAAGAACTAATCCCGCGTCTCTCTATCTCTGGCGATGGCACCGCTGTGGCTCCGAGAGCGACCGGAGAGCGACCGAGGGGCGAAGTGGCACCGGACAAGGACCGCGGTGCCAGTTGGCCCCTCGGCCGCTGTCCGGGCGATGACGTCATAATTGGGAGGAGCCGGTCCCGCTAGGAGCGATGGTTTGTCTGAGTGAAGGCAGCATTCACGATCAAAGCGGTTCGGATTCTCAATGCAAATCGGGACACACTGGGGAAACTGCATCATTAACGCTGAAAACACGGCTAGGCACAAGCTCGAAATGGCCCTACACGGCCCTGAACTTGATTGTCCACTCACGCCGCGCCTACTTCCCCAACGGCTACCGATGAAAGTGTTCGGCTGAGAACCCGAATATAAAAAGGCAACCGGTTGTCAAGTGGGGTAAGTTTTGCTGAGCGGAGTGGATTATAACCTCCTGAATGTATATTGTTACCCTAAGGCCGGGTTTTCAGTTGTTTACGGATGGGTACCGGTTGAAAGGAGTGGGGGTGGCATGAGCGGAACGCTCAACTTTAGGGCCGCACAAGTCTTTTTGTGCTTGTTCGTAGCCGCCGCTTTTTTCAACACTGCTGGTGTTTTTGAACTTTCGGATCATTGTGTGCATCTGAGTGATTGCTTAACACCTTCCCGGATGTACACTTTCTCGATAGTGCAAAAAACAGTTGAAGGAGACCAAGTAAACACGCTTCCTGCTCTTGAATATACATAAAAAGGTTGTCAACTTAATTCCAGTTTGTCGTCGAGTTAAAGACCAGTTGCCGTTGGGTCGCTGTCGACCAGGAAACGCTGCCAACCATTCGCAAAATCGCCTCGACTTTACGCTACTAACTGCACATTGGTTGAAACCATTTTTCAGCACTTCCGGCTCATCTCCAATTGGCTGCCCTTCTATGACTCTCTCGCTGGCTAAACGTGCAGTGGCGGCCAACCCTTTGCGCGGGGAGCTCACTTTGGCAAGCGTGCGACCTCCTCAAACGTGGTACTCTTATGCAAGATTCACATTTTCGTTGCATCGAGTCTTCAAAAAAATCTTCTGGTGTCTTACTGATTATCGAATCAAATGCCTTTCCTCTCTAAAAAAATTTCATTTAAAATGGCACAGTCGAGAGAAGTAGTTCCTTGCGAGCATTCTGAATGGTTCAGCTCGGCTAGCAACTGATGAATTTTTCCAAAAAAAGGGATTTCGTCGTCAACCTCCTCGGATGACGGTCGTGCGAATCCGGCCGGAATTGCGAGAGATGTTCAGCTCTTCTGAAAAAATTTATTCTACCAGATTTGACAACAATAAATAAATTAGTTTTTTTGAACCTGGATGGTATAAGTCGGACATTTTCCCTAAAAAGTTTTATTGGTTTTGGACAAACACTTTTGCTTTTCAAATGCTGAGCGGCGATGGTTTGCCAAAAACTGAACGAGATGTAGAATACATTTTCTTCTCGAAAAGCACCTTGCTCAAGAAATTCGAAGCCGACAGTTCCTAATTACTACGTTTCATTGGAATTGATAATTTGAATCCTTCCAAAAAATGTTGACGACAATAATCTCGAAAGAAGATTAAATTTCCAAGAAGTTCTAAAAACGTTGATTTACGGAAGAGAGATAAACCTTATTCATAGGGAGATCAGTAAATGATGAATACTCGGATATTTTAAATTCAGTCTTTAAATTCATATTCATATTTTCTCCCAATCATATTTTTCCACTTGTTCAATGTTTTCAATGGGAGTAAAAGAAACTATGCTTCCTCGAAGAAGGTGGGATAGTAGTCGCGTTTTCACGAGTGATCACCCTGAACTCAAACTGTAGTTTTGAAAAGATGTGCACTGGGAGTAGTATGTGTGTCCGTGTGGGGGGGGGGGGGAGGGGACAGAAAAAAAACAGTCAAGGTTGCCCTCAGTGCACCTGAGTAGGTGAAAAAAAACCCAACAATTCCTTATTTTGGATGGTAGAAATTGAAATAATTCCGATCTTATTCAAACTTCTCAGGTGCAATATGTGGCGGTGGATACGAATATAAGGTCCGTTGTCGGTTTTCGGAAAGACTGAGGTTGTGTTACAGTAAGTCAAATCACATTTTCTACCTCAACTTATCTTACACTGTCGAAAAACTAAATACGACCTTCATTTTCGTGTTTAGCGCCTCGAACTACCTGCTTTTCTAGATTTGTGCTGAAAGGAATTTAGTTTTTGAAGTCCGAAAAGGTGTCCTTTTGCTGTTTTTGACCTACCTAGTGTATTGATTTATTTATAGGTTTCCCTCCCGTTTCCGAGTTGCAAAGTGCTGCTAGCTAGTTCCATCCGGACCCCTTGTAAGGTCTTGCCTGGGGGTTGACCGCAGTTCTAGAAAGGTAGCTTCTCCTGCATCCTTTCAAAGTTAGCTGAGAACAAGTTAGCGTCGGCGTTCATCATTGTAGAGTGAAAAAGCTGAGTCAAGAATTCAATCTGTGCGTTATTGAGCCTGCGTCTTCGCCATATAAAAGTTTATTGATTGGCATAAATCTTGGGTTCATGGTTTTTTCAGTATGAGAGGTTTCTAACTGGAGTGAAGCATATAAGTAGAGAGGTAGATGTTCAAGAAAAATTGATAGATTTGTGAGAAATCAGATCAAATGTTGTTCGCCGTTGTTTCTCAGATAAAAACAGCCCACTTCCCGCTGACCAAGTCGGGCTAGTCGACTTCGCGCGGCCCCAATTCCATGGGCGTGGCATAGCGCCCCACTTCCCGAGGAGGGAGAGGTTTTCCCATCTTCCCGCGGGAGTGTCGGCGGGCAGTCGGCTATTCCTGTGGGTCATCGAACACTTTTTCATCGATTCCCACTTTGATATCATCATTGCACCACCCACTAGAGTGGAGCCAATGAACGATTGCTGAGCAGGGAACGCAGTGTTAAGACTCTTTTCAAAACCCGCGCTGTGTGCGACGCTGGTCTTGGGCAGGTGAACCACTGTCCGTTAATGGCATCTGCGAATAGGAAGACTGCAAGAACCAGTGAGTGTACTCAGATACAGACAGCACACTTCCCGCAGTACCATTAGCCGACGTCCCGTAACCCCTCCTGCGGAAGGCCAGTAGTTCGGTTGCGGGCAGTCGGCAGAGCCGTTTCGTTTACTGCCTGTACACGTTGAACGAGCACTCTGCGGCCCTTCTGCCATCGCGTTACGACCAGTCTGGTGACTGACAGAAGACAATCCGAAAGCAGTTTGCGGCACACTTGAAAATCACCCATTAGATAAAGGTCCGTTGGAACAAAATTTCAGAAATTCCCTTCTGGGCTTTTCATCTTGAGCTGCTTCTGACAAGTAGGGAGTAAGCTTACACAGGGTTGCTTACTACACTTAATTGCCTTTGCAGTCTTTTCATCCGCAGATGCCATCAACAGACAATGACTCACCTGCCCAATGCCGGCGTCGCACACAGCGCGGGTTTTGGAAAGAGTCTCAACACAGCGTTCTCTGCTCAGCAATCGTTCATTGGCTCCACTCTAGTGGGTGGTGCAATGATGATATCAAAAGGAGAATCGATGAGTGAGTGTTCGATGACCCCCAGCAATAGCCGAATGCCCTCCGACACTCCGCGGGAAGACTGGAAAACCTCTCTCTCCGCGGGAAGTGGGGCGCTGTGCCACGCCCACAAAATTGGGGCTACGCGAAGTCGACTACCCTGACTTGGCCGGCGGGAAGTGGGCTGTTTTTATCTGAGGTAGGAAGCTTCCCCGTAGAAGCTCAACCCTTACTTGTCAAGAGCAGTTCAAACTGAAGTTTCCACAAGAGAATTTTTGAAATTTTGTTTTAACAGACCTTTACTTAAAGGGTGATTTTTAACTGTGCTGCAATCTGCTTTAGGATTGTCTTCTGTCAGTCACCAGATTAGCCGTAAGGCGATGGCAGAAGGGCCGCAGAGTGCTTGTTCAACGTGTACGCGCAGTAAACGAAACGGCGCTGCCGACTGCCCACGACCGATCTATCGGCCTTCCGCGGGAGGGGTTACGGGGCGTCGGCTAGTGGTACCGCGGGAAGTGTGATGTCTCTATCTGAGTTGTAGATTCTAGAAATATCACAGGTTTTCAAAAAAACGGTTCAGAATACTAAGACAACGAGGAGCCGCAGCCGCCAGTACAACAGCCAAAATTTCCCAATCTAGCAAATGTTTCGGAAAAATTTCTTTCTTACGAAATCCTAAAAAACTTCCGAAATAGCCTTTATGGAAAGAATCTCAAAAGAAAAATTAAATTACGGAATAATAGAACTGTGATTCGGGTTTTTAGATGAGGAAAGAAACGCTCCGAAAAATCAAAAAATGTACCTGCTCCTTCTACGGTTTTTCAAACCAATGAGAAATATTCGACGATATTCCTTGGGAATTTTTAAACTTGCTCGTTTGTAAGTGTTGTGGATCATCCTTAGGAAATTTGAGTTGTGGGGCTTAGCATGAGGATGTCAAGAAGGAAAAATTGGAGCATTTCAGTATGTCAATAATAAGGCCCGTAGTAAAGACGGCGAAAATTTCAGTCCAGCCAAACTGAATCCATGTTCTGAAAAGAATTCAGACGAGCCGCACATATGTATTTCAGACGTGCGTGTTGTAGTGATCTAAGCTAAATGAGAAAAGTCAGCAACAAACAAGATAGGCTGGATCGCTCAGTAAGATCTGACTCAGTAGATTCAGTCAGATCTGACTGACTTCTTGGCTAGAGAGGAGAGAATCAGCGTGCCAGTTCATGAGTGCGCTCGAGACTTTTTCAAGGAGTAAAGGAGTAATTTGAATAATTCAGCTAAGATATCGGCTTATCAACGTATCATTATCAATATCAGCTTCCACGAAATAACATTTCATTTATTGAGAAACGAAGTATAGAGTTGGTCGATCCGTGGACGACCACGTAGAGAATAATGGCCGGCCGTTTTTATCATCATCACAGGTATCGCCATGCCCCCATCATCAGGGCTTTGGAAGACCGACCGCTTGAATACAATCTGTCGTTTGAAACAATTTCGGACTCGTCTGAGCCCAGTCTGAATCATTTCGGGCTCGTCTTATCACCCACTTAGATGATCCTGACTGAGTGGTGGGTTTACTACGGGCCTAAGTGTAAATTGATTGTTCCCACCGACGATTAGTGAAGCAAACGAATTCCCTATACGCATCCGAAGTATCACTAACATTGTTTCCTTCTGCTATGATGTGGCTTTGCGGGTTACAGCAACCCCGTTTACTTACATCAATTCTGTATGGCAGTCAAATTGTTTTTGCTGTGTTCCGACTAGGAGGTAGATGTGATGAGAACAGCACCCGCTATACGTACAGTGGTGGAGACGGCTGCAGTCACTGCTGGAACTGTGGTTCGATTCGGCAAAGAAGTGGAGTTTTGCCAAAAAAAAACCCCGAAGCCTCATTCGGTGATGCGAGTGTGCTCCCAGTTTCAATGTGTCCATTCTGCGTGTTTCGAAGATGAGCTCGCGACATTAAACTCTCAGTTTCGCATGGGTTACTACCAGGGATGAGCGGGATCCCGATTTCCGCAGGTTTTTGGAACTCGCAATTCCGCTTTCCCTTTACCGAAAAATGGGTAAAAAATCAAAAGAAAATGCGGAAATAGTCTTAATCTGCATCCACTGACAGAAGTTAACAAGTTGAGACTCGTCAACTTCCTTTAAGATTCGTATAAGGCAGCTTTCACAATAAAAACGTATTCTAGTTTTCTGTGTTTCTGAGCAGGCAAGTATACGAAGTGAAAACTAATAGGGGAAACCTCCCACAAACTCTCAGAAATCAAAGCAAAAACTGCTTAATGAAATCTCTGAAATATTTTATTACGCCTGTTTGGTGTGCTCCGGGAACTGCTGGCCTTAGACAATCCAAACGTCGGAAATGGTTTCGCGCATTAAAATTCTTGAGTAGTTTACTTTGTTTTATATTTCATGTAGCGAACACCCCCGAAAATAATATGGTTCAGTGCACATGTCCGGATGCTAGCATCTTTTGGGATAAAATTTAGGATTTCCTCTGGAAACACGAACGGTGGACAACCGTATATGACTTGGGAGGGCAATTCAAGGGATCTGCTGGTCCACGGGATTTTCACCCTTCTCAATTTCATAATCAGCTAGACGTTAGTCGTTCAAAGAGCCAAGGCTCCTGTTAGTTTGACAATAAGCACTGCGAATGCCGAAAATAGCCTTCAAGGGTAAGACCAGGATCATACAGTTTACCGCGATGTAAAAAGGACATGGTGCGGTTGCGGTTACACACTAGAACTACGGTGGAAAATCTGGCTCTTTGCCAAATTTCATTAGCGATCGACAGCACAGCTGATTTTCTGAATGAACTGTGGTTTTTCTTTTTTTCTTGCTTGTTTCGGCATTATCTTTGTTTCTAACAGGTTAAATATTGCAAATAAGAGCTACTCTTAGTGTGTGAGGGTAATTACCGGTGCGTTCGGGCACCGAAGTGTCTCTTTTTCGAAATTCCGTTTTGAAATCGAAAAAAAAACGGCAAATTCCTCTCGCACACTAAGAAAAGCCCTTATTCGTTATATTTTATGAGTCAGAAGCAAAAATGAAGCAGAAACAAACGAGAGAAAAAAAAAGAAAAACCGTGATCCACCCAGAAAATAAGCTGTGTCGATCGATAATGAAATCTGGCAGAGCCAGGCTTCCCACCGTGTTTTCAGTGTGTGACCGCAACCGCACCATGTCCTTTTAACATTGCGGTCCACTGTACTTCCAGCGACGAGCGGCACGAGTCCGCAACCGCACCATGTCATTTCAGCATTGCGGTAAACTAAAGAACTGTTCTCTGTAAATAGCATTTTAGTATATAGTTTCCAGAATATATTTATGAACAATCTTGTTTGAGTTCTTGAATACGACTGGTTAACAATGTGTAGAATGTTCACAAAATAGTCCTGCGGCTTGGACTTCAAAGACCTTGTTTCTGTTTAATAACGGGTTGAGGGTTCTTCCAGCTGTACAATTTCTCAGGGACCATCGGAATTATTGAAGTCTCCTTGCGACAAAGCCTGAACTTAACCATCTCAGGGGTGTGACGCTTTTGTTCAGCCCCGAGTCGACGTCGCGCCCGCTGCGTGACGTTATCTTGGAGCCAAAATGTTGATATCCTAGGTTTGTAAGCCGCTTTGTTAGAAATAGTAATGACTCTAAAGAATGAATATTCTGTACAACACACGTATGTACAGTTTGCGCGTATAGAGGTCTGCAGAGTTGCAGAGACCGGCGAGTGGTTGCCGAGCGTCAGCCTTGACGAGGCGACAAAACTGTTTCGAAACATTATCGACGCGGCGCCGGTTGCCGCTCGCTGGCAGTGATATGGGGCCGTCGCGGCGTCAATACACTCTGCGGTGCCCCCTCGTCGCCCTTCACGCCGCGTCGGTCGCCATTGTCGCCGAATGTAATCTATAGGGGTCTGCAGAGTTGCAGAGACCGGAGAGTGGTCGCCGAGCGTCAGCCTTGACGCGGCGACAGAAATGTTTCGAAACATTATCGACGCGGCGTCGGTTGCCTCTCGCTGGCAGTGATGTAGGGCCGTCGCGGCGTCAATACACTCTGCGGTGCCCCCTCGTCGCCCTTCACGCCGTGTCGGTCGCCATCGTCGTCGAATGTAATCAATATTGCATCACCCAGTGCTGTTCCTCGCTGCGAGCAACGCCGCTACTTCAACTCTGCAGACCCCTTATCGCACTGATGCTTTGCGTTCCCCATTGGAGGTTGGCCCAAACCCGGTGCATGTATGTTATAACACGTGGTACCGAGTTTGGGCCAACCGCCAGTAGTGAACGCAAAGTATCAGATGATCAGTGCCGACTGCATATTCCGAACAACTACCAGCGATATATAGGCCAAAGTTGTTGTGAACCCTCCACTGGGTAGCGATAATTGTGAGTAATCAGTTTTTTAAAATTCTGGATTGCTTACGGAAATCTTTCATTTCTTTAGTCATTAGTCGTTCGATGTAGCACTGAAAAAAAAGCCTGGTACTCCTTGAAGCTCTCAGTCTCCAGTCGGAATTACGCACATCCATGTTGGGACGCCAAGGGACCAGAAAATTGATTCTTAATGATCTAGTGTCCAGGATGGAGAAGTATCTGGGGAATGATGATATTGGCTATGCTTTCCTGCCTGAAGGTCAAGAACACTCTTTTCGATGTCAGCAGCAAGTATACTTTGTTCCGTTTTCCGACTCCGAACTCCGGTTTCCGCGTTCGGCTCCGTTCGACGAATTTCGTCCACTTCTCCATAAACACTGGAGCCCGAGCGCGGCTGAGTTTCAGCATTGCACGGTATTCTGTTCAGATACTTTTACATTTGCATGTTTTGCGTAGATACTATGATTCCTCGTTTGATCTCTCTTACTCCTCTCTCACGTATTTTGACATGCGATTCTCATTTAAAGTTTGTTACCTTTAGTGTCTAATTCAGGCCCAGCCCGGGCAACTCGTCCACCGTTGAAATGTCGCTTTCAACAAGAAGAGCTAATTTTAGCTGTTTCGCAGCGTTTTCCATGATTATTTTTAAACTAATGAAACAGTCAGGCACTAAACCTTCGTTTACTGGTGAAAACCCACCTGCAAATTTTATCGTGAACACTGCCTCTAAAATCATTTTAGACAGTCGCCCGATGGAGAAGGTGCTCTATATACGGCTAACAACATGCCAGTGCCAGTTGACTACAAATTGTTTATGACTAAACACACACACACTCAGTAAAGTGGTTGAGATAGGAACTCTAATGGACTCGAACCGCACTTGGAGCCTAGCTTGCTCAGATAAGTCCGGGCGGAGCAAGCAGCGGAGCGGTCGGTCATTGCAAAATACAACAGCGATAAGGAGATTCTGACATGATGAACCCTTTAGGCCATATTTCGACATGCTTAGAATGAGGGAGATAGGCAGGGCTGTACGGAACTGTTCCGTTTCCGATTCCGTTTTCGAGTTTTTGGGCCCGGAAACGGAATAAATTAGTGCAACACGATCTATAATAGTGGGTCTAGGCAAGAATTTTTGAAGGTTTCAAGAGACTCCGAGAATTACATCCGACCTCCTGTGTTCAAGCGAGTATCTGAGCTCGGCTGAGATCATTCACGAAGTTTGAGGGCCTGCGATTGAAGCCCTATAAAATGATGACACGAAATGGGCGTGGCAGGAATCTGCACGTCGTTTGAGGATTATTTTTGAAGCTATGTAGCTTTTTCTCACAGATTCAATGATTTCGTGGAGCTTCTCTTCTTGATTCCACTTCTTCGATTGTTTACCGCCGCGAGAGCAACAAAAATGTTTTCTGTACTCGTGCAGCCTCTCTTGCAGAAAGGAGTCTCGGAGCGGCGAGGCTCGTTTGAGGCAGATCATAAGAAAATTTTCTCATCTCGCCGAGGAGTTTTTTTATTTTTCGAATCCAATCGGTTGATGTTCACTCCAATGAGCAAATATGGTTGAAAAGAAAAAAAATTAATCGCTGACTATTCGAAAATTGACTTTCGTACAACCTTGAAGGAAACCTGTTGTTGCTTGGATTGCTTTCTAGGGGACGACTGTACACCAGAAGCGTGCGGCAACGAAAAATAAAATTCCGGCAAATGGCGACGGCAAAGCCCAAGACGGGCAGGAAACAGCAGTCTGTAAACGGCATTTTTCGCACACCCCTGCTGTACACTATTTTGAAGGGTATTTTTGGACGTTGCCTTTTCGGATTTTCAGAAGCGAGACTTCGAAATCGTGATATACTTCATAAAGACTTTATTTTTAATAAGCATCAGTTTATTGACTGAAATTATTGGTTATTGAATGAGAACGGATGGCGATGAGTAGCAGCGAAGCTTGACATTGAGAAAATCCAGAATATTTGGTCAGTTCCGTTTCCGTTTCCGGATTTCCGTTTCCGTCGTTTTTTGGCCATTTTTCTTCCGTTTCCGTTTTTTTTTCGCCGTTGGAGCGGATCAACCTTGGGTGGCTCGTGCTCCAAGGTCAACGCGTTTCAAGGAAAGCGTGAACTCAGAGCAGGGATGTGCGTAATAAAAATTTTGTAATTCGTTAGTCGTCAGTCGTTCAAAGTAAACTAGTTCAGCCGGTAAAAACCCTGTTCTTTGTTCAGCGTCGCAAGCCGAGCGCTTGCGTGGTGTAGAGGTTGTTCCCATAATGGGGAAAGGTCGGAAGAAATTGGCACCCAAGTTAAAAATTTACCCCTGAGAGTTCCCAGCCTCGCTTCATAGAAACCCCATATCTCGAATTCATGATTGAAGATCGGAGGACGGCGCCCTTTACAATCTAATCATCGGATACAGTTTCCGTCGGTGCACAGTTGTGTTCTTCATATAATCACCTCTGATACTTTTTTCTGCGAAAATCTCGGCTGGAGCCGGTCAGTGCCGGAACCGGTTCAGCGAGCCTACGATAAAGTAGCGCGACCGACGCGAAATCGCATAAATGCTGTGGCTAACCTTGTGTAACGTTCGGTTGGGGTTTTAATGTGGGGGTTCCAGAACTGCGAAGCAGTGTCAGTAGAAATAATAAATACTGAAGGCTATGGTTATTTTGTACCATTCACGAAGAACAGCCAACAGGGCATAATGTATCAATTCTGGTGTAAGCCTTGGGTTGGAGAATAACTATTGGCTTTCTAACAAATTTTGGGATTGCTTACGAAAATATTTTGAATTTCGTTAGTCGTTAGACGTTAGTCGTAACACCCAAAAAGCCCGTTAGTCGTAAAATTCGTTAGTCGTTAGTCGTAATTGCGCACATCTCTGACTCAGAGGCGGCGTGAATTCAGACCAATCTCGGATTCTCCTGCCCTTATTCGTATTCGGTTAGCAAGTGTATGTGTGCCGATAAGATACGGAGCTGACAAGATTATTGAAGATTACATCGAAAAAAAAAATGCTTAGCGGACAGATAGTAAAGATAGTCGATTTATTGAAGGAAGAAGTTGAAAACAACAATTAATAAAACAATCGTCGGCACTGCAGAAGTAGCAGAGAGCGTACAGAACGGCAAATACACCTGCACAGGCCTTTCGATAGCCTAAAATTTAGAAAAATTCGAGGTTGTGTGAAATGCTGAATTGTAGAATTCCAATGTTATCACGTTAGGAGTTTCACTGGGGGTAAGCTTCGCGGAGCAGTTGAAAAATGCGTTATACAGCTTCGGGGCTCCAAACGGCTCATTCTTGTTTGAAGGCAGGGTTCGCGATAAAAACGACTTTTGAGCTCTCTCCATAAGAACGCAGATTTGGCCATCACAAAAGTAAAAGTAAGTGAGAAAACCCGGAAAATCGCGGGAAAAACGCTCAAAAACAAAGTATAATGGCTAATTACCGGTGTCGGCCGGCCCCCTAATTAACGCGATTTTCATTAATGCTTGCTTATCTGGCATTTATTTTGCGGTTAAAGTAATCAGTAGTCTCCAGAAATGTTCAGAAATTACTTTAGAAGCAAAATAAAAGTTGACAAAAAAGGCTTTTACCCAAATCTCGGTAATTGGGGGCGGGAGGACACCAAGCCATAACTTTCTTCTGAGTTTTTTTTCTCCAATTTTCTACTTATTTTCACTTTTGTGATGGCCAGATCTACCATTCTACGGTGATATTACAACAACCGATTTTATCGAGAACCTTGCCTTTAATCACGATGACAAGTCTTAACACTGTGATAAGTAGCACAACGTAGCTTGATGTGATGGTTTTATTTGAACACGTGGCTTATTAGGATGGAAATGTTGGATTGTTCATTTCCATTCTTTAGCATCCAGCGAACGGTTAGCTATTCGTTCGCAAAAACGCGCCGCATGCTTGTTTTCCAAGCGCTACTATTTCCCAAGGCGCTATTGATACTCCAGCGCGGCACTCGCGTGACGCGCGGGCGTGACGTTAGGGTATGAATACTTTATAGGCGCGTTACGCGCGTGCCGCGCTTGGAAAGACTATGAATACTCAAGCGGCGACGCCATTGCGGAGCGGAAAAAAAGTAGGACTCAACTTTTCCGAACAGGCAGATTCTGTGCCCTCGTTTGCCATCATGGTAGCAAAGGATAGTACTGGAATTAAATATCACTGAACGGAATGAAATTGACGCTGGAATAATCATGAAAATGATGAAAAAGTCGTTACGGCCGTTATAGCCTTGTCGAAGCGGGGGTCACGCGGGTGCCTCGCGGGCGTGGCGTCAGGTCATCAATACTTCAGCGCCACGCCAGCGCGTCACGCGCGTGCCGCGCTTGCGTTCAGGAGTATGATTAGCGCCCAAGACTCTAGGCACGCTCCAAACGAAGCGCTTCTCACTTTCGCTACCCGTTCCTGCAGTTCTTTTCCTGTTGAGAGCTATGCATTCTTTACGAAGCGCGCTCGTCCCCAACGATGTGCTATACGCACTCGACGGAGCACTGCTTATTTTCCGCGACACTGCACTCGCTGCTCGTTGAGCGCTTCCCACTTCTTACCGCTCGGTGCACGCTTTCTGTGGAACGCTACCGTCATGACATGGCACACTATATCATGGAGCACTACACACTTGACGACGCGGCGAATTCCAATTGCGGCGACACACAAATGAGTGAGAATTCGCCAATTTCTTCCATGTGGGAACATTGCCATGATTGGTAAACTTTTCGATCATACCAGTTCGACTTGATTCAGCTTTGGCAAAATAACAATTATTGCTACTTAGGCACTATTCGTACTCCTCAACGCCAGCGCGTGACGTGCAGGCGTGGCGTTGGAGTATGAATGGCCTGACGACACGCCCACGCGGCACGCACCTAATGCCAGCTCCGCTGTAGCTTATTAATACACCATCGATTTCATTCCGTTTCATGATATTTTATTTTAGTACTATTCTTTGATATCATTATGGTGAACGCGTGCACTGAATTCGATTGTTTGGAAAAGTTAAGATTCACTTTTTTCCGCTCCGCTATGGCGTCCCCGATGGAGTATTCATAAGCTCCGCAAGCACGTGACGCGCCCCGTTGAGGTTTATGACCAGTGCGGTGAGGTGTTTGAATAGTGCCTTACACCGACTCGTTGGAACATTGCTATCTACCATTGCTGCAAAGTTCAAACACTGAGTCGACCAAACTTGTTGATGATTTCGTGTCTGAATAAGAATCAGTCGTTTGGAACCCCGAAGCTCTGTACCGCAATGCGTTCAAAATCTCCTCATAGTAATAAAATGAAGTGGCGTCCGTCTCTACGTCAGTCTGATTTCTAAGGTGTGCAATTTGTAATTGCACATCTTTCTGTTTTAGAAGGGTGACGCCCGAGACCATACCACACAAGAAGGGGTGTAGAAAGTCGTAAAAAGCGGGTAGGCCTCCAGATGACGCCGCCAGAACGGCGTCATCTGGAGGCCTACCCCGAGTGGGAGTGGATTCAGATGACGTCGTCAGGACGTCGTGAAAAGTGGGTGGAGATTCGAACGAAGTCGTCGGGATTTCGTGGAAACTGGTTATGGCATCATGTACAACGTACATCTCGCCATGAAATGTGAATAACACTTCATGTAGAGTTCCAGTTCGTGAAAAGTGAGTGGCGCTCCATGTAGCGTGCGCTCCATCATAGAAAAAAATAGAGCTTCACGTGGAGCTTGGCTTCGCGTCTTGAAATGTGAACAGCACTTTAGCTGAAACGTGTGCGGCCCCATAGAAAATGAGTAGCGCTTCATATAGAGCATGGGTCGCACAGTACATTGTAATCAGTGCCTGATATGAAGCGAGCGCTGCGTCGTGGAAGGGAAGTTGCGCCCTACGTAGAGCGTGCACAGTATGGTAAACGCGAGTAGCGCCTTATCTGAATCGTAGAAAGTTAGTAGCGCTTCATGTATATGAAACGTACACCGCGTCACAGAAAATGAGTAGCGCCTAAAGTAGAGCGTGCGTCGCGTCGTGGAACGTAAGTATGTTTAATGTGGAGCAATCAGGAAGATTTGCCGCTTTTCAGAGCGATTTTGTGTAATTGCGTAATTGACGCAGATTTACTTCTCTTCTCGGTATGCTTTGCCGCAGTTTATGTCTTCATGTGCCCACGTGTCTTTTATGTCTGCGGCAAAATAAAGTGTGCCCGAATGAGATTGGCGGCCCATGCGGCCGGCGTGCTTGGCAGGCGGCCGTCGCATGTGCCGCCCTCGGACGAGTGTTGGATTTCAACGACGGCCGTCCCCTCTCCCCCCGTCTTCAGAGCTGATTGATCGGTGCATTGTTTGCTGCCAGCCGGTGCCGGCCCCGTTCGTAGCCGAGGGCGGTGGGGACTTTTCGCATGCTCGTCCGTGAGCGGCGAACGCGACGGCCGCCTGCCAAGCACTCCGGCCGCATGGGCCGCAATTCTTATTCGGACGCACCTTACATACACTGATTTGGAATGAATTCTTCGTGGAATGTATAGTTAACGTCGGCATGGATCGTGAAGAGACTTCGCGTTCACTGTTGAAAATTGGCGCAAACTCGGTGCCATATGCTATAACATATGTAGGTGCATCGAGTTTGCGCCAACCTTCAGCAGTGAACGCAAAGTCTCTCAACGATCCATACCGATGTTAGGTCCATGACTTGCTTTTTCAAGCGAAAAAAACCATTTATATCTTACCCGCTGGCTGGCGCGGCGGCCGTGTGCGCGGCCTTCGATCGAGTCAGGCCGAGAGAGGTCGTCCAATAATTCCTGTCCGAAAATTTTCAAAATTCTATAATTTTCCTTAGAAGTGTTATAATATCAGGCAAATGTAAGAACCTTCTAGAAGGTTCTCCAAAGTTTTACGCTAGGGGTATATCATGCGCAGTCGCCGCGTCTAGCTACCAGTACAAGCTAAAATGGACCAAGGTCGAATTCGTACGTTCGTGTACTACGAGTGGCTGCTGGGCAACGACACGGGCACCGCGGTCGCCAATATCTGCAGAGCGTGCAAGGAGGATGCAGTGTCCCAACGCACCGCCAGCAGCTGGTTCAATCGTTTCGAGAGCGGCGACACGAGCCTCGAGCAAGGGGAGCACAGCGGGAGGCCTTCTACGGTGGATGATGACGAAGTCCGTCGCTGTATCAAGGAGAAGCCGGAAGCCACCACCCGTGAACTGGCGACGACGCTCGGCTGCAGCAAGTCCACCATCCACAATCGACTCAACATACTCGGCTACCGCAGAGTTCTTGCCGGTTGAACCCCCACCGTCTGACGGACGCCAACAAGCAGAGCCGCGTGGCCGTCTGCCAGTCTCTCCTCCTTCGTCCGCATCGCAAGGAGTTTCTCGAGGACCTGGTCACTGGGGATGAGAGCTGGGTCCTCTACGACAACGTCGCCCGCCGTGCCGTCTGGATCCCGCGCGGAGAAGAGCCGCCGACGACGACGATATATATATATATATATATATATATATATATATATATATATATATATATATATATATATATATATATATATATATATATATATATATATATATATATATATATATATATATATATATATATATATATATATATATATATATATATATATATATTTATGACTTACTGACTTAATCGGTTGGCTTTCGCCTGACGCGGTCATTCCGCATCTTCACCGAGGTGTGTCGTCCTAGTAGCCAGCCGTGTCTATTTTTCGCGGTCTTCAGCCACAATTTGAACACATACCATCCAGCTGTCACTATTCCATTTCCTGCGAAACGAAACATCGCGCCTGAACTGTCTTTCGATGCCGAGTGACTTTAAATCCTCTTTAACCACATCCGTCCAGAACTTTCGCCTACGCCCAGGTGGCCGTTTCCAGACAGGATTTGGAAGCATTCTCAGAGCGTGTTGTACGAGACGATCCGGCGTTCTTCTTAGTATATGCCCGAGCAGTCGGAGTCGACTTTCCATTGCTGCTTGAGATGGCGTTAGGAGATGCTGGCACCTCCCTCGTGTAAAGCGTTGATGTACTGCGTCGATTTCCTTGTAAAGGTCTTTGTTATGGCATACACGCGGCCAGAAATACCCAAGCAAACGCCTAAAAAGCTTCCTCTCCGTGCAATCCTACCTTTCGATCTGCGTCAGGTAGACGCGCAACTTGACTTCCTTCGCGATGGTGGTAGATCACAAACACTTGGTTAGAGAATTAAATGCAGACGTAGCTTTCGCACATCGTTGTCGAATATCCGCTGCATAACTACCATCGTTCTTTAGCAAACAGCCCGAATAACAGAAGTCGTCCACCAGTTCGATACGTTGTCCGTCCACACAAACTCCCGTTGAAGGCCTCTGAGAGACCCACATCATTTGTCGGGACGAAGACGAAGTCCATAGGCTGCGGCATACTTCGAAACGAGGTTCACAATCCTTTGCAGTTTTGCGTTGTTTTCAGCGAATAACACAATGTCGTCGGCGTACTCCAGGTCGACAAGGGAGCGTCCTGATGGTGTTAGGATCACATCCGCAGGAAACTGTTCTGCAATTCTACGCACGATGTCATCAACGGCGAAGTTGAAAAGAAAAGGTCCTGCAACGGCTCCTTGCCTTACTCCTGTTTTCACCTCGAAAGCTGACGTAAATTCGACAGGTGTACGAACTGCTGCTGTTGTTCCTTTGTTCATGTCCTCGAATAACCGAGCATACATTTCCGGGACTCCATCTGCTAGCAGAGCATTGAGCAATCGATCAAGATGAGGAGAGTCGAACGCGGCTTCAAAGTCCGAGAAAGCAAGCTGTAATGGCTTCGAATACCGCTGCCACGATTCGATTACTCTTCTCACAACGAACACTTGGTCGATGGTCGATCTTCCCTGGTCGAAAACCGGTTTGCTCATCTCTGGTCGTTCTTTCACGATGTTTGGTAAGTCGCTCGAGAACGATACGTTCTGAAGCCTTTTACATGACACGAAGTAGAGAGATTCCTCTGTAGTTCTTAGGATCCGTGACGGATAGCTTCTTGTGAAGAGGTACGATGATCGCATGTCTCCACGAATCGGGTGTCCTTTCGCTCATCCATATGGCACATATGGTGTTGGTCATTTCACGAATCCCAGACGGAGGAAGAGCTTTCAGCATTTCAGCAGCGATGTTGTCATCTCCACCAGCCTTTCCATTCTTCATTTTACGGACACAATCCAAAACTCCAGACTCAGTCGGCGGTTCCTCACTGACATCGTAATGTGCTCTCTGAACATGCGGGAGCTCAGGTACTGATGGCGCTGGACGACTCAATAGTGAACTGAAGTAATGCTTTCATATTGGGAGCGTCGCATCACTAACTGCAACTCCATTGGTAGTGTTCAAGACAGGAGAACATCTCTTCATCTTGCCGCTATACTGTCACAGCAACGTGTAGACTTTCTCCGAATTCTTCTCCTCCCAAGTCTTCTCGAACTCCTTAGCTCTACGCGTCCACTTTCGCTCGCGGTCACTTTGAAGCTGCCGACGCAACTTCCTCCTCAGACGCTTCTCCTCCATGAAGTTTCCTGCAGTTCGGAGAGCACATACTCTGTTGTAGGTAGATGTTGTTCCTTCTGAGACGTAGGCGAACTTCTTCTTAGGCTGTACAACGGGGAGTGCCTCTTTCGAAGCGTCCTGGATGCACTTGACAAAAGAATCCGCGTCGCAAAGTTTCTTCTTAGTCCGTACTCAGATGTGAATAGAAACGCGTTGTCCAAAATTCCTTCTGCACTCTTCATCTCTGAGACTTGTCATATCAATCCTCTGGAAAGGCTTAGCCCCCCGCTTTCTCCTATGAATCCTCGCAGTGATGTTCAACAGAACTGGACGGTGATCCGAATCGAATGCGACATCCCACACAGCTCTTGATCTTCGAATATCCGATACTGGAATATTGCTCGTCAGGACATAGTCAAGCTGTAGTTTCAAAGTTGTCATCTTCCTCTTCCGCTGCTCTTCTGGAGATAGCTGGGTTGGTCCCTGCCACGTAAGCTGATGGCGGCGATGATTCCTCTTGAATGTCGATGCAATAATCAGACCACTGCGTTCACGAAAGTCGACAAGGCGGTAGCCATTGTCCGATGTTTGCTCCACTGGGTAGAACCATTTACCTAGAACTTCGGATTCCTGATCAAGTCCCATCTTCGCATTTGCGTCAATCCCCACGACAACAGCATGTTGACAAGGTATCGTGGCCAGCAACGTATTGAGTTCCTCATAAAACGCATCCTTCAAATTGTCTTCGGCGGTTTCAGTGGGCGCATGAGCACTCACTATCCACAGATTGAATCCTCTGTGATCCCGCAGTCGTACGAATGCATTCCGGCACGACGTTGAGCGAACTCCTTGACCATAAAAACTGTAATCCCTCCTTACAGCTATTGCACAGTCTCTCACTCTCCTATCGTCAGCGTTACCGCGGTAGATGGTGTACTCTCCGACGCTGATGACGGGTCTATCCTTGAGGCGGGTTTCCTGCAAAGCAGCAAACGGTGCATGGGAATAGCTCAGAAGTCTGGATAGCGCAGTTTTTTGGATATCACTCGACAGCGATCGACAGTTCAGGGTGGCAAAACTGTGGCCTGTGACCAAAGACACCATGAACTCCCTAGGTACGGATCCTAAGGTGTTATGGACCAGAGGCCTTAGCGTGCCGGACGGCGACACCTTTATGCAATGTGCGGGATACTTTCGCGATATAGTTGTGCACGCTAGACTTGGGACCGAATCGAATAAATATTTGAATAATATTCGAATAATTCGAATATTCGAGCATTCGAATATTCGATTCATTCGGGAATTTGAATTTTGAGGTTTATTCGAATACTCAATTTATTCGGGAATTTGAATTTTGGATTTATTCGAATATTCGATTTATTCGGAAATTTAAATTTTGGATTTATTCTAATATTCGATTTATTCGGGAATTTAAATTTTGGATTTATCCGAATATTCGATTTATTCGGAAATTTGAATTTTGGATTTATTCGAATATTCGATTTATTCGGGAATGTGAATTTCGCATTTATTCGAATATTCGACTCATTAGTGAATCAAAATTTCGGGGCTTATTTGAACATTCGGCCAATTTCGGTGCCCCACATTCGAATTAGGCCGGTGACAGGCGACTCATCTCCGCATCTATTTACGACGAAAACTAAAATGCGCCCCAAATTAAGATTTCTGAAAAATTTGAAGGTGTGAAAGCTTCTTCGATCATCTGCACAAAAGTATGAATTTTGCCCACCCAGACAGTCCAATCCCCTGCCAAAAATCTGGGAGAACATCGACGGAGACGAGTTAACGGAGCAACCGAATTAGACAAAACCTATTTCCTTGCAAAATAAGATCGAGGGCTTCTTTATATCCGAAATTTATTGGCGATATTTCGGTGTAATATAACATCTATTTCAACCCTGTAATAATCAAATACATAGCACACCTAATCAATTAGAAGGGTCGTAGTCAACTTCACTGAGGGAGGGCTTTCCAAAGCATGATCTCAGACGTTCGCTGTTGTCTGCAGGACGTCGATCCGCCCAGAACGAGTCACCGCTGGCGAACAGGCAGCTCTACGCGGGGTCGTCCCGGTGTGCTGTTGAGCAGGGGGCGACGGGCTGTTAAACAGCCCATCGACCGGCAATCCCGCCGAGTGCCTTAAATCGACGCAGACCGAGTTGTTGTCCACAGGACGTCAATGCGGGATGTCTACGGCTGCGCAGGTCGATGGGCTGTTCTACAGAACATTCGCGGGAGGGGCGGTGGCAGCGTCCATCAATCGATGTATCACGAAGATCGTGCCGTCCAAGTTCTCATTTTCGGTATGATGCTGTAGACTTCTATGATAATTCTTCTCGTTTTTTAATCATAGGAGATCTGTGATTCGTCTTTTAATTACGTCTTCCCGTGGAAGGGGTATTGGTGGCATGCCGGGAGATGCACATTGCGAAGTTCCCCGTGACGGACCTGAAGGTTTCCGTGGTTTACGGAGCTTTCAGCAACTGCCTTCGTAGGCAGATTTTGATTTCTTCCGTCCCTTTATGTGTGTCATTTGCGTCGTTTTAAGTGGTTTGTCAGGAATCTCTGATCATTCGGGGGTGTTTATTTACCCTGATTCCCATCCATGTTGTCAATACTTGAGGAAAGGTACAGTTCACCTCCGCACTGCCGTTCAGTCCGCAAAGTGCACCCTGATTGCAAAATCTTGCTGCGGCGCGGTTGCGAACATCCTCAGACAAGGATGTGGGATCACCCGGGCGCTTTTGGCCTTTGGTGCGCGGGTGATCCCACCGCCCGGGTGATCCCACATCCCTGTCTGAGGATACTCGCAACCGCGCCGCAGCACGATTTCGCAATCAAGCGCACTTTGCGGACTGAACGGCAGTGCGGAAGTGAAGAATAAATGTAGCGAGATGAAAAAATTGTAGGTTTAAAAAAATAAGCGTAGCCAAATAAAAAATCAGCCAAATGGAGTACCTTGCGAGCTCAAAAATGTGCGTGCCGAATGCGTGCTGAATATGTATACAACTGGAGTGACCACTTCCATTGAAAGAGTGTATTGCAGGGACACGTGCTCCAAAAAGCAGCGCGTGCTGCAAAAGTTTACCGTAGGAGCACGTATTGCAAAATTTAATCGCAGGAGCACGTGCTGCAAGCTAGTCCAGCGTTATCGTAGCTGCACATCGGCACGCGACGCGCCCGGCACACCGACATGCGCCTCGGCCAGCTCGCCGAGCACCATCTGGGGCCGCGATTGGTTGGACGAGGTCTCCACCGGGTGGGCAAGCAAAGCACCGCAAACTAGTGTAATTGAACCAGCGAGGCTGCCGGCATCTGTGTCCCGCCTCAAGAGTTTTTCGCATTCTTTCCATTCTACGGAAATCCTTTTTTCATCGAGTTGAATGTGTATCATGCACGCATTGAAAGATTTATCTGTCGGGGCACGTGCTGTAATCTGAAACCCTATAAGAGCACGTGCTCTTTAGCAGCACGTTCTCTGACTGTGCTCCTAACCGCCTTGTCTTCGGGTTGAATGCATATTCGGCGCGCATGGAAATGGCGATAATCTGGGAGGATGTTCTTGCTACTAGTAGCGGAAAATGTGAGTGACTCCGGTATAATCGTAGCCTGCCTAGACTCACTCTGAAAGAAGTTATGAGCGTATTTATAGCTTCGCGGCAAGGTAAGGGTACCCACCATGGAATTTTTGAGGTCTTTTTTTAAATTTTTCTCCGGATACTGCGATAAACATGATGCCTTATGTACTTTGCATGACACCCTAATGACGTCATCAGATGCCTTATGTACTTTGCTTGACACCCTGATGACGTCATCAGATCCCTATGTACTTTACATGACACCCTGATGACGTCATCAGATGCCCTATGTACTTTACATGACATCCTGATGACGTCATCAGAAAGTAACAAACTTGTTAGCCCCTTCCCCTGTCCCTTCCCTACGAAAAAGTACAGCTTACAACGTGTTCTAGCGATTTGATCTATCAACTTTTAATATCACTTGATATGATAAACAGTAAGAAGTGAAGTAGTTCATGTTAAACAGTGAGTAACAAACTTGTTATTCACTTTGCCTGTCCCTTCCCATCGAAAAGTACAGCCTACAACGTGTTTTAGCGATTTGATCTATCAACTGATAATATCACTTGATATGATAAACAGTAAGAACTAAAGTAGTAATGTTAAACAGTAAATACTCTTTGTCTACCTACTCATCAGCCTGTCCACATACCAACTTACCTGCCTCCCCAACTGATCGCAGTGCCTACTACTAAGGGTGCGTGATGCCAGGAACGAGGAACGAGGAAGGAGGAACGAGGAACGAGGAACATGAGACGCGTTACAGGCGCACAACACGAATTTTAGCTAAGCTTCCGCCGATCTAACTTTGTTATTTTTGAATCGATTTGGCTCAAATTTTGTCAGCGTGTGTCTTCTGGACTCTCTCACTTATATCCAGAAGGAAATCTCTAGAAATTTTGTTTTACAGGTTTTATTAACTATTTTACGAAAATCTAAGTGATCACAAGTCCCGACCAAAACCAAACCTCTCCCGCCGCTTCGCGGCGGGAGCGATACATGGAACGTAGAAAGAAATCACTAAACTAGTAAAGCGTCAGAAAAAAATTTCGAAATACGACGCCCAGATCAGCTGTAATTTGGTAGTTTCGACCGGTCTTCAAAACCTGATAATAATTTTCATCAGAATAACATTCTGTCATGACGAGGTAGGAGTAGAAAAAAAATTGAAGATTTGATGTAATGTCAAATTATTCAAATCAGTGCAGAAAAATCATCAGGGAAGTTCTCAATAAGGACGGGATCGCGATATTTTGTTCCGCATTTTCCGCGTTCCGCAGCACTTTCTGCTGTTTTCGGAAGGCGGAACGCGGAAGGTCAAAAACGCGCGAAACTGCGGGTTTCGGAACGCGAAACGCGGAATTCCGCTCATCCCTGACTGGGATGGTAATATCAGGTCTACAGGGTGTTGATAGGATGTGAACGCGGAATCGGGGATCGAGACCCTCCTCCGATGGGATGTCTACAGCAAAAGCGTTCCCGCGGATAGGTTGTCTACGGCACCAAGGAGGGGGGCGACGGGCAGTTCTCGAGGGGCGATCCATGCCCCTTTTGGATGTCTACAGGGAGCTTTGCGTGAGGTGACATCTCATTCGTGTCCTGTGGACAACAGAGTGTTGCCCGAATATTCGTTTATTCGAATATTTAAAAAAAAATTATTCGTTCCAACACTCTAGTGGACAACAGCGAACGTCTGAGATGTTGTGTGCGATGCCGCGAAAAGCCATTGTTCGGGTATGCGTCGGGATTCCTTAGAGCTCGCAGATGTTCGTCAAGCCGTTTATGTAGTGGCCGCATGGTCAATCCAGCGTAATTTTGCGTACAGCCTTCGCATGTAATCATATACACAGTGCCACGAAATTGGCAGATTTTTTTCTCTGTGCAATATAGAGAGTTGCGTCGCCAGCATTTCTCTTCCTAAAGTCTCGATGAAGTCAGAATTCGCTTCAAAGTCGGTGGTGGACATAGAACGAGCTTTACTGATAGTCCGGAACTCTTGACGATGTTGTTCAAAACGGATACTTGTTCAAGACCTCGTTCACATATGTCAGAACCAAGGAGATTCCGTTCACCATATAGAGCGGACTCCAAGACCTAGGATCTGCTGTCGTGTATCCGTTTTCTTCCAGTACTCGAGTGATCTTGTTGTTCACCTCCGGAGACTCGAATGAGCACACTTTCTGCTTCGTCTTCATGAGGTTCTTCACGACGTTCTCCTTCATGAAAAGAGGGTGTGCACTCCGAAAGTGAAGCATGATGTTTTTTGACATAGGTTTCTTGTACCATAAGTACTCCCTGATCCCATGACTGATTCGAACTTCTGAGTTGAGGAATGATAAGTATCCGTTTTCGCCAGGGTATTCGGCTGTGAACTGGATGTTGGGGTTATACGAGTTCAGATTCCTGAGCATTACGTGCAGTGCGGAGGTAGTGGATCCTACGACGAATACGTCATCAATGTAGCGTTTGTAAATTAGGATCTCGTTGACAAGGGACGCTCTCTCTCTATCTTGTTTAGGTAGACAATCGCCAACAGTGAAGCGATTCTTGATCCCATGGCGAGACCGCGTTTTTGACAATAGAACTCTCCGTCGAACTTGAAGGTGTTGCATCTTAATGTAGCTCCGAGGAGCTCTCGAACATCTTGTTCTTCTATTCCAAATGTATGGATTTCGTTCTGATGTTCAAGGAGAAGTTCAAGTATTGCTTCCACTCCTTCATCGTTGTTAAATTCGTATAGAGAGCCACCGCGTCAAAACTTCCGTAACTGGCGCCATCAGGAATTTCACAGGCATTCAGGGCAGATAGAAATTCTTCTACATTGGCGATATGAGCAGTGACATGACGTAATAGTGGCGAAAGAAGTTTCACTAGAACCTAAACGGTGCTCGATAATAGGGACCGATAAAGTAGACGAAGAAATGGAAGTGGTTTTGAATCGTGGACCATCGCTTGCGATCGCCACCGTAATTAATCGAGAAGTCCATAATACAGCAATGTGCGGCTTCTACAAATTCGCGTATCAGCTTTGATTTCGTGAACAGTCAAGCCCTACAGTGATGGATCGATTACATTCCTTTACCGCCTCCATGCCTTTCCCGCGAACATCAATAACATCACCAGGACCAGCACGATCACTAGAACCTGTGCTAGCTAGGCTACAGCTTGATCTAAATGAAGCGTATTCACCACAAAGGCATCACTCCTCACGGACAGGGAAAAACGAGGATTGAGAAAGCTCCTTTCTTTCCGTAATGAACTCCGCTACAGCGTGAGCGACAAAGGTGGCGACTTTGTGGTTATGACGCAGGTCATGGACAAACGACTAAGCCGAAAATGCTTATCTGATACAGGAATATACGAAGAGTCTACTCAACGTAACTTTTTAAATGTATCCAATGAACTCCGGCAGACAGTGCAACGGATACTGAGCAAGATAATAGAGCCGAACACCGTGAAACGGTTCACGCTGACATCCCCGACAATTCCAACATACTACGCAGTGGTGAAGTCTCATAAATTCACCGAGGGAACAAATTTACGTGATGTTGATGAAAATGATATCAAAACTAGACCGATAGTCTCATCTTGTGAAGGGCCGTCAGATCGTATGAGTTGGTTTCTAGTGAAACTTCTTTCGCCACTATTACGTCATGTCACTGCTCATATCGCCAATGTAGAAGAATTTCTATCTGCCCTGAATACCTGTGAAATTCCTGATGGCGAAGTTTTGACGCGGTGGCGCTCTATACGAATGTAAACAACGATGAAGGAGTGGAAGCAATACTTGAACTTCTCCTTGAACATCAGAACGAAATCCACACGTTTGGATTAGAAGAAGAAGATGTTTGAGAGCTCCCCGGAGCTACATTAAGACACCTTCAAGTTCGACGGAGAGTTCTATTGTCAAAAACGCGGTCTCGCCATGGAATCAAGAATCGCTTCACTGTTGGCGATTGTCTACCTAAACAAGTCAGAGAGAGCGTCCCTTGTCAACGAGATCCTAATTTACAAAAGCTACATTGATGACGTATTCGTCGTAGGATCCACTACCTCCGCACTGCACGTAATGCTCAGGAATCTGAACTCGTATGACCCGAACATCCAGTTCACAGCCGAATACCCTGGCGAAAACGGATACTTACCATTCCTCAACTCAGAAGTTCGAATCAGTCATGGCATCAGGGAGTACTTATGGTACAAGAAACCTATGTCAAAAAACATCATGCTTCACTCTCGGAGTGCACACCCTCTTTTCATGAAGAAGAACATCGGGAAGAACCTCATGAAGACGAAGCAGAAAGTGTGCTCATTCGAGTCTCCGGAGGTGAACAACAAGATCACTCGAGTGCTGGAAGAAAACGGATACACGACAGCAGATCCTAGGTCTTGGAGTCCGCTCTATATGGTGAACGGAAACTCCTTGGTTCTGATATATGTGAACGAGGTCTTGAACAAGTATCCGTTTTGAACAACATCGTCAAGAGTTCCGGACTATCAGTAAAGCTCGTTCTATGTCCACCACCGACTTTGAAGCAAATTCTGACTTCATCGAGACTTTAGGAAGAGAAATGCTGGCGACGCAACTTTCTATATTGCACAGAGTAAAAAATCTGCCAATTTCGTGGCACTGTGTATATGATTACATGCGAAGGCTGTGCGCAAAATTACGTTGGATTGACCATGCGGCCACTACATAAACGGCTTGACGAACATCTGCGAGCTCTAAGGAATCCCGACGCATACCCGACAATGGCTTTTCGCGGCATCGCACACAACATCATGCTTTGGAAAGCCCTCCCTCAGTGAAAGTTACAGCTTTGCACGCCTCACTGGAATCTCCTCTGGGAAGAAAAGTGTTGGAAGCTCTTGAGATAAGGCGCTTATCCCCCGAAATCAACAACAGGGATGAGATGACAGATGCTTTGCGCCTTATCACATAACAGTATCCATTGAGGTAATACTTCCCGTGCACACCATAACTGTTGGCTCATTTGATAGAACCGAGGAGTCGCAGAGGGTTAGCTCGTCCGAGCTGTGTGTTTTTGGCAATCCTAAAAATATTTTTGCAGAGTTTGCATCGCGGCAAGTTTGGTTAGTGCTTGGATAGTTGACTACGACCCTTCTAATTGATTAGGTGTGCTATGTATTTGATTATTACAGGGTTGAAATAGATGTTATATTACACCGAAATATCGCCAATAAATTTCGGATATAAAGAGGCCCTCGATCTGATTTTGCAAGGAAATAGGTTATGTCTAATTCGGTTGCGGGCAACTCGTCTCCGTCGATGTACTCCCCGATTTTGGGCAGGGGATTGGACTGTCTGGGTGGGCGAAGTTCATACTTTTGTGCAGATGATCGGAGAAGCTTTCACACCTTCAAATTTTTCAGAAATCTTAATTTGGGGCGCATTTTAGTTTTCATCGTAAATAGATGCGGAGATGAGTCGCCTGTTACCGGCCTAATTCGAATGTGGGGCACCGAAATTGGCCGAATGTTCGAATAAGCCCCGAAATTTTGATTCACTAATGAATTAAATATTCGAATAAACGCGAAATTTACATTCCCGAATAAATCGAATATTCGAATAAATCCAAAATTCAAATTTCCGAATAAATCGAATATTCGAATAAATCCAAAATTTAAATTCCCGAATAAATCGAATATTCGAATAAATCCGAAATTTAAATTTCCGAATAAATCGAACATTCGAATAAATCCAAAATTCAAATTTCCGAATAAATCGAATATTCGAATAAATCCAAAATTCACGTTTCCGAATAAATCGAATATTCGAATAAATACAAAATTTAAATTTCCGAATAAATCGAATATTCGAATAAATCCAGAATTCAAATTCTCGAATAAATTGAATATTCGAATAAACCTCAAAATTCAAATTCCCGAATGAATCTAATATTCGAATGCTCGAATATTCGAATTATTCGAATATTATTCGAATATTTATTCGATTCGGTCCCAAGTCTAGTATGCACATCGGAACGCTGTATGATTTGTCCCTATGGGAATGTTGGCGACTGCTGTCAGGTTGATGTGATATACGAGATAAAATGTCGGACATGCAACGCAACGTATAGAGGAGAGACTGGAAGAATGTTAGCGGTACGTTTGAAGGAACAACTGGCAGGCAAACGGTGCAATGATTTAAGAACACCGCTAGGAAAACATAAGGTGGAGGAGCATAATGGTGCTGAATACGATGTATCTTGTAGGATTCTTACTTGCGAATGCGAAATATCTGCGAGAAAGTCGTTGGAGGCATTATGGATTGAAGCTAAAGACCCACTGATGAATAGCAGATTCGAGCGCCCCGCAATCACGAGTGAGCTTTTGCCTTTTGCTCAGCACTGTGAGTTATAGTCACCATCTTACTCACAGTAGCTTTCATTCGCGTATACTGGTCATCTTGCAACGGTAGTGGCTTAGCACCGCTCAAAGGTGCAGTGACGCGGTGGGTTGGCCTGATCCTGTTTAGCGCCTCTGTGCCGCACGTCGCAGCGCGTCAGAACTGCTGGCATGGAGGAGGCGCTTGATAGGGTAAATCATGAATAAAATAATGCTCGAACCACACTTTTAGGCCTCTGAAGAAGACGTCAGTCGAAACGTCAGGCCCGAAACGAAATAAAACATTCCATCTACCAACCTCGTCCGGCATAGGAATTCCAACATAATTATATATATATATATATATATATATATATATATATATATATATATATATATATATATATATATATATATATATATATATATATATATATATATATATATATATATATATATATATATATATATATATATATATATATATATATATATATATATATATATATATATATATATATATATATATATATATATATATATATATATATATATATATATATATATATATGCAGAGACAATTTGATATTTTCCGCCGGACGAGCAAACTCGGGGGTCTAAGGGGCTAGCCTCCAGGACGGCTGGAGCATTTATAATAGAACTTACCGTTGTAACTGCAGTGAATGATGGCACTCCACATGCTTGTATGATGTTTGGTCGTATGCAGTCGACGTACGACTGGAGAGCACTGGAAAATCAGAAATCTAGGGTCACTGATTCAGGGTTCCCCATTTCGAATGTTTTGTTTGTGCTGTTTTGATCTGCAAGACAGATAAAACACGTAAACGGACAGTTGTAAACCACCCGAAGTGAATCATGAAAAATCATGAATATGATAGACCACCGCTCCCTGATTGGCCACCACGAACGCGAAAGTTGCTGATGATATTACTGATCGACTACTGGAATTCATTGCAAAATCTCATAGATGAGTGTTACGCAAGATGCCATAAGGTGTCAATTGCGCCAAACGCTCTACACCATGAAAATGTCGTCGACACTAACAACCACGCTGTGGCGCAACGTAAAAGGGTTTCGAAGGATGGTTAGAAATTTCAAGCTGGTGGAACTAGGTAATCCTGTTTGGGTTGAGAAAGAACATTATCACTTACAAGCAAGCACCTGCACCAGTCGGATATTCGTTATACATTTCCTCGGTCCTCGACGACAGTCGCTTAAAACTGGCCTCACACGTGGATATATCGTCATTCAACGCCACTGCCAGATAGCACTCCCAGTTTTGCAACATTACTAAAAATTCCATTATTCGGAACCTGTTCAGACGAAATCATCCGAATGATGTCAGCATCCTGTGGACTATTATCTCCATGGGACGCCAAGGTCCGGTTTGTGGGATGCGATCGCAAAATAATGTTCTTAGGCCTACCTCGATGAAATGTCTGCGGGAAGTGCTGTTTTTCAGAAGGAAGGGTTGCATACTTACTATTGTGGGTTTCTTGTGAAACTTTTGTGTATGTGCGGATGGTCTAGGTCGCACTAGAAAAGTTTATTAGAGGAAAACAAGAGGAGTCAAAGTGAGGGCAGAAAATGTGCGGCCGGGGAAATGAAGAACTGTTGAACTGCTTGGCGACCAATTTTCTTTCGCTATTTATAGGTGGTGAGTGATATCGAATGATAACGAATGATAAGGCAGAGGGCGATGAGACAGTGCGGTGGGGGAAGTGAGCCACACCGGGTGTAGGCCACCCTGCCTGCAAAATGGAGTTTCTGACGTGCAATCGAGTTCAGAGAACAATCAACATGCATGCCACGAATGACGATGAGCAAAGTAACGTTGGCATGGATCGGGAAGAGACTTTGCGTTCGCTAATGAAGGTTTTCGCGAACTCGGTGTCTTATTCTATAACATAGGTGCACCGAGTTTGCGCCAACTTCCAATGGGGAACGCAAAGTCTCTTCCGGATTCGCGTCGATGTTACATGCCATGTTAATAAACAAACATGAAACGATCAATTGATGATGGAATAGTATCAGCAGATCATCTTCACACGTCCCTCCATTGGCAAGCCAGACACCGGCGGCTTATTTCTTGAAGTGCTTCACTTTCGGTCGGACGAGGTGTGCGTAGCGTTCTCTTTCTCTTTTCGGGTCACGTAGATACATCACTTGCGGTTGTACGGCTTTCGGATTCTTCGCGGTTGGGGCTGGCTGCTTGTTCGGTGGTGCATCCTCGTTGTCGTGTGGTTCGTCCTCCAAGTCGCGCTTGACCCTCTAGGCTGGGAAGAAGGACAGTAGCGTGATAGTGTTGAGTGCGAGTCTCCTCAACTGATTGAGGAACACGGTCACCTGCCATGGGTCGTACTTTGCATCACCGTGTTAACTAGTTAACTGAGCTTTGAAAAGCGTGACCAAGGCGTGCTGACTTTTGTTTCCTTTTTTCACCTTTCCGGATCTGTCAGAGGCATTTTTAGCGGATTCTTCGTACGAAATATCGAAACACTAACCTGCCCCTAAATTGTACTATAGTTCGAGACGTGAAAGTCTGTGGAACCTCTAGTAGAATCTTCCTTCTTTAGAGATGCACTTCCTTTTGCGATTTTACGGGGAGCATTACAAAAGTTGAAAAATCTCATCTGAGTCTGTCCGACAACAACGACTGAATGTCACGAAATGTTGTATATCAGTAGACACAACTTATTGAAATAAAAGGATTCATTCGGATGGATGAATCCTTTTATTTCAATAAGTTGTGTCTACTGATATACAACATTTCGTGACATTCGTCCGACAACAACGACTGAATGTCACGCTAACGGCCTATACCCTAACGCCAATACATCTCTGTTGCTCTGGACTATATCGAACGATAGAATTTCTTACATTCGAATCCTTCCCCGCACACGTAGTCTAAGGCAGCGTCGATGACGGCATAACGTGACTTTAGAGGCTCCGTTGGATAGCACGCTTGCTTGATGAAGGTTCCACCAAGGCACGTGTTGTAGCGGCTATAGGCCCTGCAACGAAATTTTAGCGTGCATATGTACAATAAGAGTCCAGTATAATTACAATGCCCGCGCTAGGTTTTGTAAAAATCGGGAGAATTTGCCGAACTTGAAAAAAAAAACGTCCAATGCTTGTAAACATTTTTTAGAGTCTGGAAACGCTATAATATTCACAGCTTAATTTCCTACCTGAAACGAACCGAAGTTCCCTAAAATCGCTTTGTTTTTTTAACGAAATTGTTTTAGCGGTCGTTTTTCAAAAACGTCGCGCGCGGCAAGGTGCGGTGAAACTTCGATTTGTAATTGTAAAAGTGTCGTGAATGACTCACGGTATTCCGTATGGGTATATAAACCGCCCCCGGCGGGCTTGCGTGGTCAGATCAAGGGATGTGCGCAATTGTGGTGCGCGCGAAGCGCGCACCAGATTTGGCTTTAACTCGCCCACGCGCAACTCTGCGATTACGAAATCGGCGTTCGAAGTGAATTGGAAATGCGGTTTTGTCTTCATTGGAAAGAGCGTAAAAAGTTCGTATACGTACCAAAAAATGGTTTGGAATCGTTTCTTGGCACTCGAAAAAAATAGAGAAAACCACGTGATTTTGATCGAAAAACTGTTAATCTCCTTTTTTTTCAGACGGCGTTCACGATCGTGTTGCAGTACTTAAAATTGAGCTAGGAAGCTGTTTTTTTGGCAGGAGTCTAGAAATGGATGCAGCTAGCTCCTACTCAATTTTGGAGTTGAAAACTCAATTTTAGCGGAACCTCAATATTGTTGGTCAAGACGGGTAAAAACATGTAAACATGTTATTGTGAACCATCCGACGTTCCCTGAACTTCGAAAATGAACTAGTGAAAATCAACACAGCTAATGATAGGCTTCTGGCCAAGATTGTTCTCTGTTTGAGATGGTTGGTGTAAATAGGATTTGAGGAGTGCGCAGGACGCCGCAGAAAGAGACGATTATAATTTGTCTCCGGCACAAAATTCTCACTCAGGAATTATCCTGTTGAAGTTGCGCTCTGGCCTATTGAGGCAAGTTAAAACCTGTTTCACGTGTACTAAGTCAAGACGCGTATGAACATAGAGATGTTAAGACAAATGTCGTAACAATGTTGCTGGTATAAAAGGCTCCTCATATCACCGTGTGCCTCAGTCGGCTCTTCGGAGCTGGACCTGGAAGGTGGCCTTAGTCACTTTCCAGAAGATCCACCGGATTCCGGAGGAGAATTTTTGTCGCCGAGGGGATATCCCCACGGCTCGGGCGGGGGGGAGGTGGTACCCAAATTTGGGCCCATCTCCCCACGGTTTGCAGTGTGGTGGACCCCACTGCGAGTAGTGGTGGTGGGGTCACCCCCACCTCCTCTGAGAGTTTTGACCGAGAAATAGCCGCATAATGCCTGCTTGCCGCGTAATAGCCGCTAAATAATGCTCGCCGCAAAATAGCCGCCAAATGATTCTCGCCGCGAAAAAGCCGAGAAATAATGCTCTCCAGGCATATATACTGAGCATTCCAGAGGCATAATTCAGATGTCAGCACCTCCGTCGGTTCAATTACTCAAGTTTGAGGTTCAAGGACCTCGTTCAACCTCTGGAAGCCCCGCCCAACCGCTGGAGGCCCCACACGGTGGCTCGTCGAGCCGGCGACGGTTGCGTCTTGCTTGATTTTGATTATTTCTGAATATTTCTCGGTTATATCTCGGCTATTTCTTGGCTACTTCTGGTCCGTACTATGAGAAGCCGAGAAATAGCCGCGGAATAGCCTGGAAATAGCCCACCAGGAGCCGCTGCGGAGCCTGGTGGCCTATTTCCCAGCCAAAACTCTCAGAGTCCCGTTAGGATCACAACAGGGATGATCCTTGTGGAATGGTCTCTTGGCGCTCGCGAAAAATGGCGAAAACCACGTGATTTTGGTCGAAAAACTGTTCATCTCCTTTTTTTCAGACGGCATTCACGATCTTGTTGCAACACTTAAAATTTAGCTAGGAAGTAAATTTTTTGGCAGGAGGCGGGAAGTGTATGCAGCTAGCTCCAATACAATTTTAGCGCTGAAAGCTCAATTTTAGCGGAACCTCAAAATTGAGGGCCAAGACGGGTAAAAACATGTAAACATGTTATTGTAAACCATCCGACGCTCACTGAACTTTGAAAATGAACTAATGAAAATCAACACAGCCAATGATAGTCTTCCGCCCAGGATTGTTCCCTCTTTGAGACGGTTGGTGTGAATAGGATTTGAGGAGTGCGCAGGATGCCGTACAAAGTGTGCGGGCCCCAGTGGGAGTGCACAGGACGCCAAAGAAAGTGTGCGGGACCTCAGTAGGAAAGAATGGGTCTTTTTTATGTCTGCGGGTCACAATTTTTAGGAGTTATAGTCGTCCGACCACACCGATCGGTAATGATTCAATTATTTACCGTAGGGAAAAGCTTTCATAAAAGGTTTTTCCTCTCCAGAGTGGGGATCGCTAAGCAAAAATCAGGTCAGAAAGGAGACCTTTGGTAAAAATATATGAAATTTCCAAAAGTTTAGTTTCCTGGCAAAAGTAATGATTTGGCAATGTTATAACTACAAGAAATATAGAAGTTGACAAAATAAAATAATAAAAAAAACGTCTTGAATATATCTTTGAAAATGATTTGGCGCAAAATAACCAGAACTAATGAAAAGCTGGGAAATGTAGTGAAATAACCAAAACCGGATTTGGCGGTCAATCATAGGCCAACTTTTGATAAGTAGTGACTGACGAGGGATTAAATTCTACAAGATTCTCCGTTGAACTTATCAAAGCTAAATCAAGCGCGCAACGGAAATCAGCATAGGTCAAGCTATGTGAACGTAATGCTCAAATCCGATGCGCACTTGATTTAGCTTTGATAAGTTCAACGGAGAATCTTGTAGAATTTAATCCTTCGTCAGTCACTACTTAACAAAAGTTGGCCTATGAATGACCGCCAAATCCGGTTTGGGTTATTTCACTACATTTCCCAGTTTTTCATTAGTTCTGGTTATTTTGTGCCAAATCATTTTCAAAGATATTTCAAGACGTTTTTTTTTATTTTATTTTGTCAACTTCTATATTTCTTGTAGTTATAACATTGCCAAATCATTACATTTGCCAGGAAGCTAAACTTTTGAAAATAGAAACTTTGTAATCCGTTGGTCGTAAGCCGTTCAACCGGCCAAAACCCTCGTTAATCGTTAGTCGGTAAAGGCAGTGTTCACGATAATCTTCAATTTCGGGATTATTCGCTGTATTGATTGAGTGGCCCACGGGTAGAACTAAAATGACGTGGAAATCGGGAAAAACGCACCAGAAGTACACGAAATAGTTAAGTATCAGCCCGCCTCTTAAAGGCTTAGGACATCCAAAAAATTATTTTTCAGATTCCATGCTTATCTTGGAGAGAGCCACTCTCTGATCACAACGGTATCTCTGAAATCGTCCAAGACCCTCTACGAACGGAGGTATGGCTCCGTGAAAATGCCTGCATTTTGAGGGCGAAAATTTCGCGGACGAGTTGTCTCAGGCCTGTATTTCTCTTCATTCGCAATCGCTGCACGCGTGCAAAACAGGATGAGGAGATAGACCGGAAATGGACTGAAGAACGACGACTTGTTGGAATTCATCCATCTATCGAGCCGCTATCGAGTTCGAAAATCTGGTAGGGGGCCGGGCCTGTGGTGGTGAGCGAAGGGGGTCGGGCCTGTGGTGGTCGCTTATATCTCGCTTATTTGAACGAATTGAGATCTTGCATTTGGCACGTGTTATACAGGAGGGGTCTCCTACATAATCAAACAAAAAACACAAAATTCATGTCTGAGGGTGTACTGTGCCTTTAAGTATCACAGGAAGTGTTTGTTGTGACTATGAAATCTTTTGTGGACCCGTCCTTTGCAGTTCTCTACTCTCTATTGCTCCGTTCTATCCTGAGGGCCCTAGCTAATCCTGCTTTGCATAAAATATTCTTCTATTTTCGATTGACCCAAT
This sequence comes from Aplectana chamaeleonis, assembly GCA_029168955.1. Lineage (NCBI taxonomy): Eukaryota > Metazoa > Nematoda > Chromadorea > Rhabditida > Cosmocercidae > Aplectana > Aplectana chamaeleonis. The sequence continues at coordinate 178,967 of JAPDOI010001034.1, read as the reverse complement.
TTTCCACCGGTGACAACCATCATGAACATGTTCATCCAACCGGACAACTAGTCCATGTTATAGAATAATGTCACTGAAATACGACGTTTTAATGCGTTTCTCGCCGTTTCTTCGTGATTTGGGTAACACTTGGAGGCCAACTCATTGTTTTATGTGAAAATCTTGGGAGCGAAAATCATCGCGAACACTGCCTTTAATCGTTAGTTGTTGAAAATCTAGGCTTTGAAAACAAGCATAGTTAAGGCTGAAAAAAAGCCCTTATGAATAGAAAAAAGGAAGGCACAAAGAGATGTATGTTCCCTAAAACATTCATGGCCATTAAAGACACAAGCCACTCCTTGTTAGAGAAGCTAGTTCCAACTGCAAACCTACATATACATTATTAAAAATATGCACGAAAGTCTAATACTCGAGAGCGCGTGTTTATCGATTTTTGTCACTTTTTTCGATAAGAAAGGAAACAATATGGGAAATTGAGAGAATCTTGGACTATTGACTTTTTTTTCCAGTGCAAAATTTGCCATTCTTCGCTATATGATGTTATTTGAAATTTTCTCCATGGTGACAACACGGAGAACTGCACTGACTTTGCACTGATTGTTCTCTTCCCAGCGTCGCGCATTGAGCGCGCGCGTTGTTCCAGGCTTCTTCCCATAATGGGGAGAGGTCGGAAGAAATTAGCACCCAAGTGGAAATTTTACCCCTGAGAGGTCCCAGCACCACTTTATGGAAACCCTATATCTCGAATTTATTACTGGAAATCGAAGGACGGCACCTTTTACAATCCAATCACCGGATACAGTTCCTGTCGTTGGGTAACTGTGGCCTGCAGGCACCGCTCCATATTATCACCTCTAATAGTGCACTCTGCGAAAATCTCCGCTGGGGCCGGCCACTACCGGAACCGGTTCAGTGGGCCTACCATAAAGTCGCGCGAGTCGCATGAACGCTGCGCCCAACCTTGCGCAACGCTCTGTTGGGGTCATAATGTGGGGGTTCCAGAACTGCGAAGCAGTGTCAGTAGAAATAATAAATACTGAAGGCTATTGTCACTTTGTACCATTCACGAAGAACAACCAACAGGGCATAATGTATCAAATCTGGTGTAAGCCTTGGGTTGGAGCGCGATATGAATAACTTTTGGCTTTCTAACGAATTTTGGTATTGCTTACGAAAATATTTTTGATTTCGTTAGTCGTTAGTCGTTTGTCGTAACACCCAAGAGACCGTTAGTCGTTAGTCGTAATTACGCACATCCCTGGTCAGATCATCTTTGGGAGGCCTTCGTGACTTCAGAACTAGTACTCTATCTAATATGATAATATGTCGTAATAGATCTCTTGTTTTATTATACATAGGTCAACTGCAGTACTATGAAGAACCACCGATGTAACAAAACATGGTGCGTCGGAACCGAAACCTGGGAAAAAGACAAAGTCGAAAAGTAAAATGGATTACATTTTTTTGAATTTTCGGAAAGGAAGTACAAATTAAACAGGTATTTGTCTATCGAACTTCACATTACTGAAATTAAACTGTTTTATTAGATAGTTGTCATTTTCTACCTCAGGTCAGCTGATAGGCTGACGATCTCCATCTTTTGGCAACTTAGAATTGACTTTTTGTTGTTTTTCCTTACGTGTTGTTATTCAATTGATCGATTTCAATAATCCTATGCTTTGTTTGCCTTTTTCTCATGGTCTCGAGCAAATTATTGTAAACCATGTACATGGGGGTATCGGACACCAGAGTCCGTTCAAGTGCTCATTTGAGGAGGCTTGTTACCTAGGTGATTACCATATTCATGCATGAGAGTTGTCGGACACCAGAGCGCCTCATCTGGATGGCCCGTTAATAGCAACTAATTCAGGGTAAGTTTGCACCAATAGTCGTCTAGAGCACAACTTCCAATGGACAGCAGAGTTCCTGTCGGGCGGACTGTTGGCCTGCCTATTCCCTTTTTTCAGGGGCGGCATGCACGTACGCGGCGGGTTAGGTTGGGGTTAGGCAGGGTTTGGGGCGTCGGCGCGCTTGATCATTGCTGTGCGAGTGCTATATATAATCAGTAGTTGGGGTCTCAACGGGGTTTCGGCAGTAATGGAATCTGTGATTTGAGCGAACGTTTTCGCCACTCCTATTCATATTTCGCAATATCTCCGCTATGTTCGGTGAATTCCTTCGGTTAATCACATGATCCTGACTTACGTCGGAAGACGAAAAGCGCACTTGATATGTTTATCTGCATTCAGACGATACAGTAACCTCGAAATCTCGTCGGAGTCACCTTTCGTCACCGATCACACCGCGGATCTCGCGGAATCACGGATACAGTAACTGCTAGCCATTCTATAGCGCTAACGCTTGAGAATATGTTACCACGGGTAGAGCCGACGACACCCTGCCTCGAGCATTCCGATGTCTCCATGATTGCACGAGTCGTATGCTCGGAAAACCTACACCCCGGCTAGAGCCGACGACGGTCTACCCCGCATTCCATTGACCGCGTGATCGGCGTGACGGATAAGCTCGGAGCTTTCCCACCACGGCTGGAGCCGACGACACCCTGTCTCGAGCATTCCGATGTCCGCGTGATGGCATGAGTCCTATGCTCGGAAAACGCTCGAAGAACTTCCACTCCGGCTTCAGCCGACAACAGTGTAACCTCATTCCAATGTCCGCACGATCGCATGAGTCATAGGAACGGTATCTTCATGATCGCCGCGCAGCGAAAGCGCGGTGAGTCCTCGACATATCAGTTGGCGTTCCCAGCGTGTGTTATGAGTGCAACAATCTCAAGCCCGAGGTTCGCGCTACCATCCACACCCATTCACATCATTCTTCTTTCTGATGGTGACTCTGACCATGCTGGATATTATTCATGCTAAGCGAAGGATTGGCTTTCGACTTAAAGGCACTGTTGGCGATTAACTTCATCCTCGAATTTTCCATGACAAACGCTTCTCGTGGCTCTCAGAAGCAGAACAGCGTCGAAAAATCGGGACGAAAAGCTACACAGGAGCCGCAAAACGGCTTAGAAAAGTGGAAAAACCCCGCCATTGTGGGCAAGTCCTGCCTCTTCCCGCCCCTCGACGTGAACAAAGGAACACTCCAAATCGTGAGTTGAGCGATGGTTTCCGATCAGAAGCCCCGTTCTTCCCTTCATTCTCAACTTCTCTCTTTACTCAGGTCAGCTCGCTCACATTGGCTGCAAAAGACGGAAGTTACAAGCCTAGGACAACTCGTCCACCATTTTCCCTACCTCAATTTTTCAGGTACCATAACTCCATTCCCAGAAGGTCTTGTACGATTCCAGAAGCATCATTGGAATCAGAATGGGACCGGTTTCAAGATAGGCAGAAAAACAGGAAAGCGATTTTTATCGCGAACAGTGTCTTTAAAGGCACATGGCACCCAAAAAATTATTTTGCAGATTTTCTGCTCATCTTGAAGAGAGCCACTCTCCGATCACAACGGTATCTCTGAAATCGTCCAAGACCCCCTACGGACCGAGATATGGCTCCTTGAAAATGCCTGCATTTTGAGGGCGAAAGTTTGTGGACGAGTTGTCTCAGGCCTGTATTTCTCGTCATTCGCAGTCGCTGCACGAGAGCAAAACGGGATGAGGAGATAGACCGGCAATGGACTGAAGAACAGCTACTTGTTGAGAGTTCATCCATCCATCAAGCCGCTATCGAGTTCGAAAATCTGGTTGGGGGTCGGGCCTGTGGTGGTGAGCGAAGGGGGTCGGGCCCGTGGTGTTCGCTTATATCTCGCTTATTTGGAGGAATTAAGATCTCGCATCTGGCACGTGTTATATAGGAGGGGTCTTCTACACAAATACACGAAAATCTCAAAATTCATATCTGAGGGTGTACTGTGCCTTTAATGGAATGGCACGCTTCATTTCGGCATGTGAGATTTTGATTGGGTCTTTCCTGAGGACAGGTACGCCTTACTGTCGTTTATTTATAATCAGGGACAAATCCTAACTTTAATGATGAACGAGCTACGTAAACGTTTTGATAAGATTACCCAGATTGTGACGGAGACTCATCATAATCTACGCTTAATGGAATTACGACCCGAAGAACATGACAGGTCTGCAGAGTTGACCCTGGATTTTGAAAGTACTTCGAAATGAAAGACGGGGATCGCATAGTTGCACGAGGTACCTCTTGGGTACATGGTTCAGAAATCCGTCTATTTGAGCTAAGTTTAGCGTACATGCAACGTTTCACTCATAGAAGTTACTTTCCTTCGTACATAAGTCGCACGCATTGAGACACTCGTAGAAATTTACTATTTTTTTCTACTATTATTGCATTAGTATTCGTATTTCGTATATTATTCTTCGTGGTTATCATATCTCCGACTGAGGTCTCATTGGGCTTAAGCTGTAATGCCCACTCACTCGCAAATTCGAGATCACGCGCACGCCCACTCACTCGCAACCTCGAAATCACGCTCCCATTAGGATGACCAATCAGGAAATCGTATTTAGGCCCGCATATAAATTCACTTTAAAATAAGTCAGTCACTTAAAGGCAGTGTTCACGATAAGAATCGTTTCCCTGATTTTTTGCCTATCTTGAAGACGGTCCCATGCTGATTCCAATGATGTTTTTAGAATCGTACGGGACCTTCTAGGAACGGAGTTATGGTCCCTCAGAGATTGAGCTAAGGAAACATGGTGAACGAGTTGTCCGAGGCCTGTAACTTCCGTCTTTTGCAGCCGATGTGTGCGAGCAGACCTGAGTAAAGAGAGAAGTTGAGAATGAAGGGAAGAACGGGGCTATTAATCGGAAACCATCGCTCATCTCACAATCTCGAGCATTAATTTGTTCACGTCGTAGGGCGTGAAAAGTGCATCTGGGGTGTGACGAGCTAACGGGTGTCCAACTTTGGGGCCGTAGGAGACCGTTCCAAGCTCAAATTTCTTAGTTTTTTCAACGTTAGGGTTGCGCTACGCCTCGCAGCTGCCGACCTCCACCAAAAAATCAGACATGGTTTTTATCGTGGACACTGCCTTTTAAAGGCAGTCTTCATGATAAATCTCGTTCTCGAGGTATCGGTGTGAAACACTAAGTTGGCAGGTGCTGTAGAGGATAAGGTCGAAGAAAGCAACGAAAGTTGGCCAGAAATAAATACAAACGGCTTTGAAAGCTCTCCCGGTCCGCCCCCCCCCAATCGAACGAGCTTGTGTCGCAGCACACGTTTCGATGGCAAATTGCCAAGTAACTCTGCCGCCGTTAGCATTATCGATTCTCGCAGATTCCAGGATTAGCGCGCGCTTGCAGAAATCAGCAGCGCCCATGATTCCCTTCCACGCCCTAAATTTAGAAACCGTTATTTTGACTTATTCTGGACGTTTTTCTTCCCTGTTTCTTCACTATTACTTACCTCACGACCAAACAATACCATTTTTGGGTTGAACTCGAGTGCGATATTCATCGTAAACACTGCCTTTAACCAACCACTTAGGGCACTCATCTTTTCGTTTCTTGTTCTCATCTGTTTACGTCCAACAGTCATCACTCTATCGTAACATCAAAGTAAAGATTAACGCGACATCTTAGTGATGTCAAGTTAATCTTTGATGACAGTAAGAATTACGCAGCAGGTTGGAAGTTTCCCACCGCTAGGAATCGTAATAATCGTACTGTGCAAATTTCTGTCATGATAACGCTTGAAAGGAAACTTGACAGTATTACATCTATTTATAGGGACGTAGTTGACGAACTTTCGCGCGACACAGCCTCGGAGAATGGTTCACATACTGGTAGGAAGGAAAACTTTAACTTGTACTGGGAAGAAAAGGACGGGGAGGAAACTATAACCCTGGCTAACAAAAATATTCGAGATCTTGAGATGCGTCTTGAAGGCAGTGCTCACGATGGTTTTTGTTTGCGAGTTTCCCGCAGAAATAGGGCTTACGAGTGGTGTATGTACCACTAGTAAAGAAAAAACTACAAAAAACCCGAATAAATTACTATAACAGTGGTCCTTTCCACCCTTAGAAGTTTTTAGCGTGGATGAGATGCGCGATGGCGAGAGGTTTTGTACTAGCTGTCTTGGCAACTAATAGCGCAAGAAAATTGGATTGGAGCGCGCAATTCCTCTTTCTACATTTTTCATTTCCTTGGCTGCTTCGTTCATTTTTTCGAGTGTTTGCTTTGTTCGGTGTCGCGTTTTCTTTATTTTCCTCTAAATGTCTTCTCATATGCAGTAATCTCGAGCATTAGGTTGTTTGGATGTTTGCTTTAATCGAAAACTGGGATAAAAAGTTTTTCTTTGCGAAATTGACCGTTTTCACGATGCCACATTCTACTATTTGGCTGACGAGAACTTTATTCAATAACCATCGCGATTTTTTCGACTAAGTTAAATCAAAAGAAAACAACGAGACCACCCGAAATCGATGAATAAGCCGCTCTAGGTAGTGGCGTTGTCGGGCCTTGTATTGATCAAGGCTGGGGGGCGTGGCGGAGTTGCTTGACAAATTGCCATCAAAGACGTCCAAGGCGCCTCGAACTCGTACGAATGGGAGGCGGACCGAGATAGCCAGGCGTACCGGGATAGGTTTAAGCCGTTTTTATCTACTTCTGGACCGTTTTCGCTGCTCTCTTCGACACTATTCCCTCCTGCATCTGCCAGCTTAGTGATTCACTGTGAAACCTCGAGAACGAGATTCATCGTGAACACTGCCTTTAATAAGCTCGCAATGCAAAAAAAGCACAGTGCATATTTCGATGAATTTGAAAATCTAGAAAGACGGCGAAATGAGACTCCCTCTTCATCCGCGCTACAATTTGTAGCGTTCCCACCAAACTTTACTTCTTTACCAACTCAATCTTCGAATAGCATTCCTTCGCACTGGATTAGGGGATGATTGCGATTCCCCGAATTGGACGGCAACCCGACAGAATTTGAAGCCTTTTGGGAGATTTTTTCGGAATGGGTGCACAAGCAGGCGTACTCTGATACCGAAAAACTGTCAATTCTCCTTGATAAATGCCAAGGAGAGGCGGCTCGCGCACAGAACTACCTACCTCGTAAGGGAAGTTTGTACAATGACGCTGTGAAACAGCTCCATGAGCAATTTCACAACGACGATGTCAACGTAAAGCTGCTATTGCAGCAGCTGGATAAAATACCGCAATCTTCAGAGGATGCCTTCCAATTATGAGCTACCCTTAATGACTTAATGGCCATTATAGTGCCGCTATCTCGGGCTGGAAGTCATATTGATGCAATGGAATATAAAATCAAAGTTCGGCATAAGTTCCCCCTTAGCATACAGCGAAAATTATTATCAAAGGAATATGATGATTCAGTATGCTGGACGATGGAGAAACTCATGTCGGAACTTCGTGCAATCGTTAAAAAGTTCCAAATAACGCAAGTCCACTATCTTTCGTAAGTTCTTCTAGAGCGACACTCCTTTTATCTCAAACGATCCAAGCCGCTTTACTCCAATGCGGTGCTTGTGAAGAGCGCACAAAATACGTTTTTGCAATAAATACAAGACCACTGAAGCGCGTAGAGAGCGAATTCGAGCACTGAATAAATGCTTTAAATGCTTTTCTTCGCAACATCTTAGTCAGCGTTGTGACAAACCGCCCTGTAGGAATTGCAATGGTTCCCATGATAGTCCCCTTCGTAATTACAACTCGGGAAGGGGTCGTACACCAACTCGTAAATTCTCACCGCGCTCAGATTTACTATTCCTCTAATGGAGAACCCAGGGGAAGGCGATATAGTCGATCTTTTTCTAGTAATCGAAATACGAGAAGTCGCCATTTACCTGAATCTCGTTCTCAAGAGAGGTACGACTCACGTGGTAGATCGCCAGATAGCTCACGCTTGAGAGAAAACAGCGCTTCGAGACGTGCCCGATCCCAAACACCGCGTTATCAACGTCCGCATCGCGACGGCGCGGCAGTGGTAGTCAACACGGCTTCATCCACAGAATCCATTAAGGAACATTCGGAATCGGGAGAAGTATGTAGTTCATTTCAATAGGATTCATGTAATGGTAAACTCGCCATCTCGATTAATGATAGTGGAAATTGTTCTTAAAAATCCTAGTTGTGACCGTGAAGAATTAGTATACGCTCTTCTAGACACCGGAACCACTCGTAGTCTTTTTTCAGAAAATCTTGCAAATAAGCGACACCTGCCTTCTTCGGTACTGCGCAAGACCTACATACCATACGATCTGTACCAAAAGCAATCCATCTGAGCTTTTATCCATTGAAATACTTTATTCCTTTACTTATTCCTGCAAGAGTATTCCTCCAAACCTTATGGGCAAAAAATTATGACTGGGAGGAAGTGCTATCGCTGGAAGATACTCTCAAATAGGAAGCGATTTTTTTCTGAAGCTGGAAACGTCTCTAAAATCATCCGTCGGCGTCTGGATGCGCTCAGTTCGAATAACAAAAAGGAAATATGCACGTTCGTAGACGCGTCTTCTAGCGCTTACGCAGCGTGCGCATATCTTGGCATATTCCGCAGTAACGAGTTCGAAACTCAAATGTGCTAAGTATCGCACATGTCAGCGCTCCGCCCATATATGTAGGTTCCAACCGTGAATTGGATCATCCTCGCAAGTCGCAATGGAATTCGAAACTAGTGAATTGACGCTGTTCATCAAATACGCATAATCTGTCCTACAGCGACAACGGCGATGATGCACTAAGTTCGAGTACAGCTGACCCAGTGGCAGAGTCGTCACAAGACTGATTTGAATATTTATTGTTTTTTTTTGATTTGGTAGATTATTGTGAAATCGAATTAATTTCAATTTTGTCGATGTTCTTTGTGTGTTTTGTGTTATCCCTACCTGGTTGGTTAGGTGGAAAACCGCGAGGAAGCCAGAAGTGGTGCACACGCTTGTTCCGGAGAATTCATACATATTTATCCTGTCCCCATACTCGCAAAACTCGTGCCAGGCCAACTGTGACGGTCACTCCTCGCCAGAATGGATGGCATAGGGTAGTACACTAATGATCGTGACTAACTCACTTTTGGTTAGATGTATAACCTATCGTAATGAACCCTCGTAATTGACTCGGAACTGTCGTGAGGCCGGAGTATTGTGAATGACTTCCGGATGGGAATATAAACCCCCCGGCGGGCCAGCGGGATCAGATTGCCTTTGGGCGGACTTTTTGCCTTCGAAACTATTCCTTTATCTGTTATTATGATATGTCGTAATGAATCCCTCGATTTATTATATGTCTAATGCAGTACTTTGAAGAACCATCGGTGTATCAAAACAACAAATAATAGATTAGCTACTTCTGTGTTTTCTTCGTGAATTAGATACGCATGGGACAATCTTGAGATTTGTGCAGGTTGAGTTTCCGAACTTCTCCAATTAACGTTCTGGAGTTTGCGCAATGCAAGCCAGACTTTTCAGGAAGTTCCCAAGCGTATTAAATGGAGGATGTCCAAAATTCTACTTGCACAAACCTCCAGATTGTACCACCTGCATCTAATTCACTAAGAAAACATAGAGGTTGCTGTTTTATTACTTGTATAATTGCAAATCAAAGTTTCGCCGTACATACCTTGCCGCGCGCGGCGTTTCTGAAAAACGACCGCAACAACAATTTAATTCAGAAACAGAGTGATTTTAGAGAACTTAGGTACACAAAGTACCTTGTTAGGTAGAGATCGGAGCCGTGAATATGATAGCGCTTTCAGAATTTGAAAAAGTCTTCGTTCAAAAAAGTTCCAAGCATCGGACTTTTTTTTGCCAAGTTTGGCAAATGCCACACGTTTTTACAAAACGTACTTTTTTATGAGTGGAGGACACATATTTGCACTTTAGGATTTATTATCAAGACAAGTTGACAAGAGCTTGTCTCTGTAGGTAGTTTGCTCTCATCAGAAGCTGCGAATGGCAAAGTATAGGACTTGGAACGACAACCAACAGTGACTTATTTTCCCAGTCTGTCACGGATTCTCGAAAAAAAAACTTGCAGAGTCCACGGCAGCGAAAATAGGCGATTGTGCGGTTGCATATTTCCACTAAGCATACTGTAGGTTGCGCTACTATAACACTATGTAACACGATTTTTGTTTCTGGCCTCTAAGTGTTATATATCAGTTGCTTATGTCTGAAGTATGTGAAAAAATTAGTTCATTGAGAACAAACTTCGCTTACACAACAACAGCGCGAAGAAAACCCGTTTTTTGTGAAAATAGAAAGATTTTTATTTGTTTCCCGCATTATGAACAGGTAAAAACAAAAAATGCATAAGGATTAGGCAAACACCTCCGGAAAGAACCCGAAAAGGTTCAGAAATGTGCATCTTTTCCAGATTAACGATTGTACTATGGATCACTCTCTCGAAGTTGCACTCAAATGTAGTCCCTCGTTATGTTTCGTTATACTGTCCTTGCTAATGACTCTGTCCGAGGCTAAGGTCAGGGCTGATATTTTCGTCGGACTACAAATGAAGAGGATCATAAAACGTTAGGATTTTGCAAAGTTGTTGAACAGGATGGAGAGAATGGCTTGGAGCAGTTACGTTGCAGTTGTTCACGGCTTCCTAAGTGATCACAAAGCTGAAAACTATATGGAGTTGGTGCACTTTCATGAAGAATTCCGCCCAAATGGGATTCATAATGTCTTTGAAAGTCCATATAATTGATTCGTATCTTGCAAATTCAAGGAGCAAGGCGAGCCCTTTCATCAAGATATACTGGACTTTGTACATCGTTACCAAGGACAGTATACAGAAAGCATGCTGGGGGAGTAAATTTGGGTGCAACTTCTAGGAAGTGATTCACAGTACAATCATAAATCTAGAAAAGCTACACATTTCTGAACCTAGTCGAGTGGTTTCCGACTGTGTATGTCTATTCCTTGTGCATTTTTAGTTTTTACCTGATCATAGTGCCGAAAATGAATATAAAATCTTACTATTTTCACGAAAAAACGAGTTTTCTTCGTGCTTTCGTCGTGTTAGCAAATTTTGTGCTTAATGAAGTCATTTTTCACACAAACTAGACAAAAATAATTGAAATATAACACTTAAAAGCCAGGAACGAAAATTGTATAACATAAACACGCGATTTTCCAAATTTCATTGTCCTAATCACAAAAGCGAAGTTTTTCTGGGATAACAGCGATCTGTTCTAGGCCTAACGAGTGAGGAAAACAAACTTTCAACCCAGGAACGGAAAAAAGTGAAATTTTGTTACATAGTGTAATCGACGGCAAGGCTGTGATTCTCTTCTGGGGCGGTAGTGATTTGGCTTAATATGCAACTTAGATCTTTAATTTGAATTGCATCTTATCTTTAATCTTACACAAACTCAAATATGCTGGTTGTGACCTGGGAATGCCCTCATAGAAGCGCCAACTCTTAATGAGCAACTCTGTTCCAAATCAGCGACACTTCATTATCAAATTTATGGATGACACTGATTGGAAACATCAGCGACAGGTGGCTGTCGCTGATTGCAGGGTGGCCAGAGCACAAGAAATAGTGCGGTGGTGGGGGAGACACATAGATTTCAATTGGACCTGAGCAAAATGTCCTCCGAGTACATTTGAAACTCCCTTTCAAATTTTAAGACGGAGGTAAACCAAGACAGTTAAAGGTAAAATAAGATCATTTCCTTTTGAGTTAAACCTAGTTTCTCAGTTTTCGATTAAAGGACCGGAGCTATAGTTTGTTAAAACGAAGGAAATTGAATAAATTGGTGAAAAAGGGTTCGATTTCTCAAAAAAGTAAATTTTGTTGCACATTCAGTTTTCTCTTCAATTTTTGAAAACCTAGGCGTATTCAAGGTTCCAATTGCCATTTATGAATAGGACTTGCGACCACTTCTTCCCCGGAATCGCTTTGCTTTTGAGGTGAACTCCATTTGCAATCAATTCACTGAAACGTCGCGCGCGCCGGACCTGCGGCAATAATCATCGCGCGCGCCACACCTGCGATGAGGCGTTTCGTATCAATTGCACAAGTAATCGAGAAGCATTTTCTCTACTTTTTTCCCTGAACTGAACGGCTACGGGGTGAAATTCAGCAGACGAGAATTTCTGGACTGCTTCTTAATCTTTCAGCTGATGTGCTAGGAAACCATTGTGAAAAGAAGACTTTTCTAGTGCCAATAGGTATCTTCACATCGCCCTAGATGTACTTAATTTATCGAAGGAGCATACGTATGGATTCCTTAATGCATTAACATTTGAAACTCAAAGTTTGGAATCGGTGGGCCGCTTTCGTCGTTTTAGCAGATCTATTGCAGGAAAAGAAATCTGCTTCAATGATAAAAAATGCTCTAGCAAGGTTGGCCTAAAATTTGCGTAACATATTGTAAAATACTGTATTTTAAAAAATTGGGAAAAATTCAAATTAAGAAACTAATGAGAATTGAACTGTTTTTTGCACCAAGTAGGGCTGCCCTTTTTTTCAAAAGGTGGCTACTGTAATTTGGCTTTCTAAAATTGAACGGGACGCGACATTTCAATGATAAGCAAGCAAGAAAAAGTTTCATTGAACCTCTTTATTATTCGAAAATTAATCGAAAATTCGGCTTTAATAATCGGAAAAAACATTCAGCCACTTTGGAATTAGACATAAGTCTGATTTTTGAATTCAATCGTCAATTTAAAAAAAAATCCAGCAGATTCCTTCGGAGCTATCATTCACTAAAAATATCCGGAAAGAATAAATCCGGAGAAGCAGTCTATCCGAAAATTCTTAGAGGTTGTTCAATTCGTTGATTCAAAATCTACGAATGCTCTTTATAAGTGAGCGATTTCTCATTCCGCTAATACAGGCAGTGGATCGAATCCCGAACGTGTAGTTCTCATGCACTGCCTTCATTGGCAAATAATCTCATCTCCTTTATCACCGAGAGACTGTTGGGCGCAATGGCGCAGTGCAATGTCGCGCTGCTCTCGTAACATCGAATGGATAGGTGAGGTTCGCAGGCTCTCAACTGTGTTAGTTTTGCCAACAACTTGACATGTGCTCATTTACATAGCGATGGTTCTTCATTTGGACAGCCATTACCTCCACATTAATGGAAGATGCTCATCACTCTTAATTCAGACTTAAGGCCAAATTACTACCGCCCCTGAATTTTGAGTTGTGGGGTGAGTTTCCCCTCCCCCCACACACACAAACAATACCAATATACTATACATCGGATCCAGATTGGGATATTTTCGGATATCCGTCGGAATGATTCGAAATTTTTACGATTCGGTGTCCGAATCACCAAAAAACGCCAAAACCGGACTGAACCAAAATCCGAATCACCGGAAAACCCCAAAACCGAACCGAACCGAAATCCGAATCACCGAAAAACGCCAAATCCGAACCGAACCGAAATCCGATTCACCGAAAAACGCCAAATCCGAATCGAACCGGAAATCCGATTCACCGAAAAACGCCAAATCCGAATCGAACCGAAATCCGATTCACCGAAAAATCGTCAAATCCGAATCGAACCGAAATCCGATTCACCGAATTACACAGGATTCGATTCATGAATCGAGTTTTCGATTATCCGAAATGCGTCACGATTCGATTCAATCATGCTAGTTTAAAGGTAAAGGACACCCAGGGAATTGTTTTTCTAGATTTCATCCTCATCTTGGAGACGGTCACACTCTGATCACAATGGTATTTCTGCAATCGTCCAAGACCCCCTACGAACGGAGATATGGCTCCTTGAAAATGCCTGTTTTTTCAGGGCAAAAATTTGGTCGACGAGTTGTCTTAGGCCTGTATTTCTCTTGATTCGCAGTTGCGGCACGAGAGCAAAACAGGATGAGGAGATTAATTGGAAAGGGAGGGAAGAACGATGACTCGGTTGAAAATCATCCATCAATGTAGCCGCTATTGAGATCGAAAGTCAGGAAGAGGGCGGGCCTGTGGTATTGGCTGGAGCGGGTCGGGCCCGTGGTGGTCGCTTATATCTAGCTTATTTGGAGAAATTGAGATCTCGCATTTGGCACGTGTTGTACAGGAGGGGTCTTCTACACAATTACACAAAAATTTCAAATTTCGTATCTGAGGGTGTATGGTGCCTTTGAAGGATTCAATAGTGATCCATATACGCGCTCCAATAGCGACACGAGCGCGGGCTACATTCCGAATTTTCTTCCAGAATTTTCTGGTTGTGTCTTTGCTTCTCCTTCGCTGTCAGTCTACGGTACTTTTCCTGACTGTGATTGTTTCTCGTATTGAAAGCCTGTCTTTGCGCTTGCTAGTGGCCGTTTCAATGTTTCAAAATTCTGTCATATACATTTTCATATATTTGCGGCTATATTCTTCTTCCCTAGTGCAATCCCAATAATCCGCATCTAGCGCTCCGGTACGTCTTCTTTTTAGTCTCCTTGAATTACCGCCGTAGAATTAGAAGCTTCGTCGCTGCTGGTTGCGGACAGAGAAATTGATTTGGCGGCAACTCATGTTTAGGGTTTTTTTTTCATCATTTCATTGCTTCGATAGCGGAACGGGCCGTTTTTCCAACTAGTTCAGTGCTAAAACTGAAGTACTGATTATTCCATTATTGTCTCGAAGATGATTGCAGGTGTTCTGAGCTTTTTCTCTCGCACTTCAGAGCACACATATCTGAAGCGATTTCTTCTGTATATCCGAGAAATTACAGCGAGTCACTTACAATGTCTCATTCCTGACGGCCTTCGTATCGCTTCAAAGAAGGTGATGAACTGAATGCCTAGAAGGCTTGACGGATTAGATGTGGAAGTTAGGGTTTGCGCGAGAATCCTCTTAGAGCGTAAAAGCGACGAAAAGAAAATTTTTTTGCTGTCGATTGGGTTGCTGGGTCCGCAATCAGCAGTGACGAAGCATTCAATTTTACGGTGAAGACCACAAAACAATCGGAAACAGCACATTGGGAACGGTACCGATAATTTCGTCGATTCGAAACGCTGGTGCTATCTGCCCGGGTCATGACGGGTTGCGACTGCGATTCGTTCACATACATCTCACTGGGGCGCCCCACCTTTCCGCCTAAGGGTTCTAAAAGCTCTCAAAATATGCTTTAAATGTGGTGCTCTGTTTTAACGCCCAGTATGCCACTTCACTTTGATCCTACCTATCCGCCGCCGGTAACTGCGCGTTGAAAACAGGACAGGGGCCCTTTACACACCGAGGGAGGAGTTGTCCCGCCTTTCGCGGCTCTAATTCCACTCGGGACCACTCCGCTCGCGTTGAGTGGCGTGACGTTTCAAACTGCAAAAACGGGACAGCTCCTCCCTCGGTGTGTAGAGAGCCCCTGTCCCATTTAAAACCGCCGCGCGCGCGGCGTCGCATACCCGACGCGGCGGTTAAGGCGTCGTGCGCGCCGTTTCGCATTAGGTCGCGCTCACGAACAGCAAGGAATTGAGCCAAATCAAGTTATTCTTTCGCAAGGTAAGAATTAGAGAATAAATGCTGTAATAAAGTACAATTCGCCGTATTTAGCTCACAATTAGATGGCATAGTACACATAATTGGGGCTAGATAAGACGATAATGAGGAATTTCTAAATATTACGAGCAACTACCACTCAACCCATGGTCAAGCAAATCAGTCTAGGATTTCGAAAAGAAACTACCTGTCATTGTTGGAAAGTTCTATCCAGTTAGGCCTTCAAGAAACTCTAAACATCTTTTTTTGATTCTGTTGGTCAAAATATTATTTTTGGATAACATACGTAATGGACTGTTTGCTAGGCTGAACACCAATTGAAAGTTCCGTTCTCAGGTTCCTAAACAAGATTCGCGTAGGTTTCAGTACGTCCATCGCAGACGATGATTAGGATGCGACTATAACTTTGCCTCATAAACCACGAAATCCTTTGGAATGGTTAGAGAATGAGAGCGAGTGATTCTTGATCTAAAGCTCGGAGAGCCATTTAGAATAGTTTCGAGATTATTTTTCGACGCTTAGGGACTATAAAGGTATTTCTGAGACCTTAGCCGGTGCTGTGTAGAATGAAAAAAATCTAGACTGACATAAAAGAGCCATATCGTTCCTGGTTTTCCCCCAGGTAGACTGCTGGAAATGTTTGTGGAGAATGTCAAAGAACCCAAGTTTACACTCGAAACACAATCTTAATACTCGTGTCCTGTGAGGGGTGAGATCCAGTGAGATATGTGCACACGTGACGCAGCCGCAACGCGAAGTGAGCTGGGACGAATAGACAGAATGCTTAACTTTTCTAGTGTCTCCTATTACCCACGAAGGCTTAGGAAACCCATCATGACCGTGAGCACGCAAACCATCTTCTAGATAACTAGAACCATCAATCGTCAGTGAGATTCGTATAAAATCAAAACATCCATTGCTCCGCCGTGCTTGTTGCGGCATGGTTCACACAAAATTACTTGTATTTTTGTGTTCAAAGAATGGCTTGTACACAGCGAAACGGGGTGATGTTTCCACCATTTGATGGGGTTCTCCTTCGACGACAACACCATCAAATGATGGAAACATCACGCTAGAGATCTTCCACTTATTGCTCAACAGTTCCTGAATACTGTGTGGCACCGGCCGGGTCAGTAGATTGCGAAAGAATTTAAAGGTAAGCAAATAGTGGATTGGTTTTACGTCTTCTTCTTATAATTTGTATATTCAGTTTTGCTGGACTCATTTTCGGCAACAAACGCAGAGGCCGGCTCTTTGGTGGGAATGCCAGGACGCTCCTCATGATGAAGGCTCACACATGTGAAGTGAATAAAAGGTGAGTAGAACGTGAAAATCCCATGGTGTTACGTTTAGATAATTCCACTTTATTTTCAGGCTCTCTCGTTTCTGGACTGAGGAGTACGCAGCATGCAATGGGGATACTATGGATGCTGATGACAGCTCAGAAGAGAGCGAAAGCGAATATCTGGAGTGAATGAGGCATTTATAGGAAGAAGTCGTGCAACAAATACAGATGATGAAATTGAAAATTTTTGATGTGATCGAAAATATTATGAATAAATGGATTTTGAAAAAAAATTCAGCCTCTAACGTATGTGTGAAAACATGAACAGCTTTTCAAGCGCGAGCAGGGAATAGTATCTTCAGTTCAGACCGTATGCTGCAAAATTGTGGGATGGACCTTCTCCAATAGTTTTTTCCTGTTGTATCCGGCTCATTATCCGAATCGAGTATCCGAATCCGAGTGATCGAAAAAACGCCAAATCCGAATCGAACCGAAATCCGATTCACCGAAAAAACGCCAAATCCGAACCGAACCGAAATCCGATTCACCGAAAAAACGCCAAATCCGAATCGAGTATCCGAATCCGAGTGATCGAAAAAACGCCAAATCCGAATCGAACCGAAATCCGATTCACCGAAAAAAGACCAAATCCGAATCGAACCGAAATCCGATTCACCGAAAAAACGCCAAATCCGAATCGAACCGAAATCCGATTCACCGAAAAAAACCGTTTTTCGGATCAGCCCGAAATCCGATTATCCGAAATTTTTTGCCTCGGATCCAATGTATACAATATACCTGAGGCCTTCACCATGGATGCACGTAATAAGGAACAATAAAATTTCATGTGTTACTCCCATTCTTTGTATTTTTGAAAATTTTTTCTTGTTACTCCTGATTGTATCTGTGATCAAGTTTTTAGGTGTATTGATAGTGTGTGGTGGGGGGAAAACTTACCATTTCTCAACGTATACGAAGCTTTATCTTCAAGTATCAGGAAAGAATTACAACTTTGGCGCCGATTATGGCGCAACCTACAGTATGCTTAGTGGAAACACGCAACCACACAACCGCCTTTATTCCGTTGCCGTGAAATGTAAGTATAAACACGTCCCAGCAGTGACCCTATGATAAATTTCGAATGACAAGAACACAAAGGTAACCAACCTGCACACATCTACAAAATAATCTCTAGATTTTGACCGGATTTCGGACAAAGTGGCTGAAGTTGAAGATGACGAAAATACTCCGAGTTCGTTTAGTTCTTTGCCACACTGGGAGATTTTCATCTCTGCGGAAACATCACAGACTGAGTCATAAACGGAAGCTGTTAGATGATTGTTCATCACAGCCGACTGATAAACTGCTGAACTGAGATCCAAATTACCGGAACAGAATGACAGAGTCCTTTAGATGTGTGTTTCAAGAGCTTACCCAGAGAAACATGAGGCAGAATAAGTAAATAATTTAGTTGCATCTGAGGACAATAGACGAGCAGAAGTGGAGCAGCCGTAATTTGAGTGCTTTGATTGAGACACGGTTCGCGGAAATGAGCTTCCACATCGACACCTCGCTCAAATATTTGTGAATATTGTACAGGTAGACAGACTGAGGCCGAGGACGATTGACCGCTGACACCTACATCCGCTTTCCCTATCTTTCCCGGCTCATAAAATACTGGCCCTAATGCTAATATTAATAATAACATTAACATTAATAGTATTAATGTTACTAATAATATTAATTATGAAATCGTAGAGTTAATGGCCATTGTTTCGAAATTGGAGGCGATCTCGAACGCATCCTTTTATCGATGAGATACCGTCATTAAGAATGCGGGAAGAACAGGCTTGCAGTAGCTTCTGCAAGAACTTGAAGGCATAATACACTAAAAAAAGCAGGGTTAGCGGTGAAAACGGTAGATCTGACCATTACAAAAGTGAAATTGAATTAAAAGAGTCAAAGGGCGAACGCGCAGTAATAAGTAAGGACTGTTAATCACTGGTATTCGCTCTTCCCGGATCTCCGAAGATTTGGAAAATGTTGATTTCAACAACTCACAGAAGTCTTCCATAAGTTGTTGAAATCAGCTGTGGTGAGTTGCGCAGCCTCACACATCTATACCAGCAACTTACTGTACGGCATTAACCGCTAGCTTACTAACAGGATCGCAACATTTTTTGAAGTGATCTGCAACTTTTTCTAATGTTGATTGCAACTAAAATTTGACGCTTTCCATTCAGCATCCAACAGCAATTCTAATCTGTGGCATCAGGCGCTATTCATACTACTCAATACGCGCGTACCGCGCTGGAGTGGCGTTTGTGTATGAATGGCCCGACGCCTCGCCCGCGCGGCACGCTCGTGGCGCCCGCTACGCCATGGCGGCGATGACCGTAGCGGCTTTTTAACCATTTTCACTACTTAATCATCTTCAAATTTATTTCGTTTCTTGATGAATAGTTCCATTACTATCCTCTGCTATCGTGATGGTGAACGCATTTACAGAATTTGGTTGTTTGGAAAAGTTAGGTTCGCTTTTTTCCGCCCTGCCTAGGCGTCGCCGCTGGAGTATTCATAGTCTCCGCAAGCGCGACACGCGCGTCACGCGCTTGGAAAGTATTCATACTCTAACGCCACGCCAGCGCGGCACTCACGTCCCGCGCTGGCGTTGAGTAGTATGAATAGCGCCTTATTGTGGTAAGCGCTTTGCGCGCACCGGATTTGGCTTTGATCTCTACAGCGCGGATGCGCTGAACATGGATCTGTCTGTCAAAGGTTATTTCGTTGGAAAAATCAAATACACTGATGTTTCAGAAATATTTTTTGGTAACGTTCCAAGGCAAGTTTCGACATGTTAAAACAATAGCTATAATCGGAACAGTTCAAAATAAAGCTACGAAATCGGGAAAGGGAAATACGAAAATCAGTGAGCGATTAGGATTTCGTTGTTGACACCACTGTGGAAATTTCTAGCGAATATTTCCATCGTTGCAGCGAAGTAGCGTCGTGCTACAACGACACAATCATATCGCGCATCATGTTATTAATTACGGTGTCTGTATATTAATACCAATAAAGGCCAAATTAAGTAGTAGATTTCACAGAGTTTGAGAAGCTTTTTTGAGAGTCACATCCTATTGAATAGATTTACCAAATTTTACAAAATGCCGAATCCTTAACCTTTTCTGCGGGCCCAATTTTTGGATTTAACATTATTGGTTCATAACCTAACTTTGACTTTCCCCCATTTAGTCATCAACTACTTGCCCGTACAAATCAAATCCTTTCTACATTGTCTCTTTTCATTTAGCTCGTCACGCGTTCGAATGCGCGTCACGCGCACGACGCACGTAGAAAGTATTCATACTCCAACGCCTCGCCCGCTCGTGACACGTGTGCCGCGCTGGCGTAAGGAGTATGTATAAAGCCCAAGAGTGGTTGTGCCCATAGGTTCGTTGGGGTGGAGACAGCGGACCGAGAGATGACGGTTGTTCATAATACCTGAGTGGGAAATGGTGAAGGTTCCCTAAAGACTTGCACGGAAAATTTTTCCAGGCGATTTTTGGACAGGTGTTCTTCGCTTACAACATTTTTGCCCTTTGGGATGGATTTTGAACGGAGCTGTTTCAAAAATCTTCATGAAATTTTGCGTTGACAAATGTTTTCAATTTGAGAAGAATACTTTTCCAGTCTCTCAGCCAATTTCAATTTGTGAAACAACGTTTCTCTCACCAAAAGCAATCAGTTTTTCGTCTATAACTTTTTTTATGCTACAAGATCGAGAAAATATTTTTCCAAACTGGAAACACTGGTCGACGCAGAATTCCATCAAGATTCTTGATAAAACCTTCACCAAAGGCCTATCTCAATGCACAAAAAAGTTATGGACGAAAAACCGATAATTTCAGGCGAGAAAAATGCTCTTGATAAACTGAATTCGGCTGGTAGAATGGGAACGTATTTTTTGAAACTCTAAATGCTTTTGAATGCAGAATTTTATGGGAATTCCGAAAACAATCTCTGCCCAGAGGTGAAGGTTGCTGGAGTTCCTGGCTGTACCCAACTAAGCTATGGTTGTGCCTGCGTCTCTGTCGCCCTCGTATCTATCGTGTCTGCAGGCACGAAGGAGAAGCAGATTGAAAGAGTCATTGGACGTGAATTTCGAGTGAATGAATTAGACCAATCGATGAATTCTTCAGTTTCGCCTTTCTGGAATACTGAGAATGGGTGAACAATTTAAATAAGCCCTTTCATAAATTTCCTAATGAATATCTTTTTTGGACTCCGCCTTTCTCAAAGTTGTGGAATAAATGAATCAATGTAGATACGACTTTTTCTAGAACTTCCCAATGGGCAATATATTTCGAACTCGCCAACCTGTAATCTTTCAATGGATGAAAGATTTGCGAACATGTCCTCTACTCATTTCGAAGGAATCTTCGTAAGTTTATTCCAATATTCGAAAGATGAATATTTTGAATAGCTCTTGATTCATACGGGGAAATATATCAACAGCCGCTTTGGCATCTGACTATTCGAAAGTCATAAACGGAATTTGGTCAAATATTAGGAAACTCCCTAACTTCGACTTTTCGAAAAGAGCGAATATCAGAAAGAGCGACAATTTCATTCTTCGCATGAATCGAATACGCGAATGACCCAGAAAAAGAGATTTGAATTGAATTGATTCCTAAAAGAATTTTAAAACTAGAAAAACAAAAGTTGGAATTTTTGAACAAATCGTTTAAATTAATTCAACTCAACTTTTCAAATGATTCTATCATTTGAAAAAAAGTCATTTGAAATTCTCGAAAAAATCGAAAACCCTGGAAAAAAATCAATATTTCTGAGTGAATCGATTAACGGGAAACTTGAACCATTCAAAATTTCGAATGAGTCGGGCATTCGAAGAGAAATAATAAATTCAGGTTGTTGAACGAATAGAAGATACGACTAATATTAATCGAATCAGTTACGCATAAACCGAATATCATCTGAGAGAAATGAGACGGCAGAGATCCGTTTTTTGCCTTCCTCAGAAAAATGAAAGCAAGTTACTTGTATAATAAAAGGCAAAAACAAGTTACTTGTAACATATCTAAGTCGATGTGAGTTACTTGCGACTTATCTCAGGTTATTTGAGTTACATGCAACATCTCGACGGGATACCGTGTGCAGTGCTCTCCGATACTTTGCATCTAACTCAAACGTCGCTAGGTAAGTCGCAAGTAACTTAAACGCACAGTCCAACCTGAGAATAGTTTTTCTGGTTTCCTCACTATCCTGAAAACGGTCCCACGCTGATTTCAATGATGTCTCTGGCAACGTACAAGACCCCCTAGGAACGGAGTTATGTCCCCTCAAAAACTGAGCTGCGGAAGCATGGTGGACGAGTCTTTCGAGGCTTGTAACTTCCGTCATTTACAACCCATGAATGCGAGCTGACCTGAGTAAAGAGAGAGGTCGAGAATCAAGGGAAGAAAGGGGCTACTGACCGAAAACCATGACTCATCTCACCACTGTTGAGCTTGAAAGATCGTAAAAGGGAGTGCCAAAGTGGCTTCCTGATGTGGGCACCCCAGGGTGGCTTCCTCCTATATCTCGCTTATTCTGAGGAACTGAGAACTCGCACTTGGCAGGTGCTATATACTTTGAGTCTGCTTCACAATTATATGGAAATCTCAGATTTCGTTCCTGAGCTTGGACTGTGCCTTTAACCCATTCACGACCACGCCTAATTTTGGGTGGCTGCACGTTCGGACCGCGTGCAATATTGCGTCACCGTATACAGTGTCCCACCGGTGGGCCACTTTTGCTCGAATGGCACGCCACCAAAAAATCGATTTTGGTTTTTTTTGCTTATTCTACGACTGTCGACGTCAAAATCATGATGCCAAAGTTTCAGCTTCCATAACTCTTTCCTTCCAGAGAAATGGCTTCCTAAATTTTCAACTGTGTGGATAAGACCATCTACAAAATCACGTGAGCTCGTTGAATGCTAGCGGTTTGAAACATTAAATAACGTAGATAACCATGATAGGCATTCTTCCGTTCTTCACTTGACAGGAAATGCTTAGTGAAATGATATTTTGTCAGATTTGCACTAATTTTGCTTTAGCTACTCCCTCGCTCTTGCGGTCTATCGCATTCCGACGCGAGTTTTTTTGTAGTAAACATTTTTAGCATTCTTTTTGACATCTAGACGTGGAAAATACTCCGCGATTTTAATATTGACTTTTGATGCTGATGGAAATGACTTTTTTTAGATTTTCGCCATTTTTTCTCGGCCACCCCCTCAACCCTCCGGTTCGGCGCCTTCTAGGAAGGGATTTTTTGTGAAAAGCATATGTGTTTTTTGCATTCAAACGTATAACATAGTTCTATTATTACAAATTGACTAGGAATGATTAGTGTAATTACCGTTTTATAAGTTTTCACTCTTTTCCTGCTCTGGCACGTCCCCATTTTTCTCGTCCGCTCCTCTCCAAGGTAGATTTCACCGAAGTTTGAGCCCCGGCCTACAATGGTACACCAACCGTAACCAGGCAGGACTTACAAAAAAAGGCCTTAATGATCTCAACATTAGTGATCTTTGCATAAAATAATTTATGTGAACAAAATACGGGCGAAAGAAAAGCCGATTCTCTAAGCGGTAATGGTGTGAAGTATCAGTAATCATACTTCTGTGACATTTATAAATAGTGCTATACGATCTGACCACTCTTAGAAGTAAGGATTGTTTCCCGAGCAATGGGAGAAAGTTGAAATTCTTCATTAAGTGCTTGTAAAAATGCGATCTGTACTCATAATTGCGGTTTCCGACCTTGCTGCATTCGATGGGACAGATATATTGTAGTGGTGAAGCTGCCACGAAGTTTGTAGTCGACTCTAGAATAGGTAAGTACATTGACCATAAATAGGTTAAGAAATTCCTTCACGTGGTGGAGAAAATGATTTTCGAAAAGAGTGTCCCACCGGTGGGACACGCGGTCCGAAGTGGTACTCAACGCGTGTCCCACCGGTGGGACACGCGGTCGTGAATGGGTTAAAGGCAGTGTTCACGATGAAAAATGTGTTTCAGTTTCCACTAGGAATGGATAGTGGAGGGGCAAAATGTAACGTTGACGTCGAAAGAGTGCATGAAAACGAGCCAGGAAAAGCTCTAGAGGAGCCCCAAGTTGCCACTTCGAGCGCAAATCAAACCCCAAAAGCGCAACACACGCCCACCGACGTGAACAAATGAATGCTCGAGATCGTGGGATGAGCGATGATTTCCAATCATTAGCCCCGTTCTTCCCTTCATTCTCCAATTCTCTCTTTACTCAGGCCAGCTCGCATACATCGGCTGCAAAAGACGGAAATTACAAGTCTCGGACAACTCGTCCACCATGTTTCCTTAGCTCAGTGTTTGAAGGAACATAACTCCGTGCCAGAAGGTCTTGTACGATTTCAGAGACATCATTAGAATCAGCATGGGGCCGTTTTCAAGATAGGCGGGGAAACAGAAAAACGATTTTTATTGTGAACACTGCCCTTAAAGGCAGGGTTCGCGATAAAAACGAATTTTGAGCTCTCTCCATAAAAATGTAGATTTGGCTATCACAAAAGTAAAAGTAAGTGAAAAAACCCTGAAATTCGCGGGAAAAACGCTCAAAAACAAAGCATACCGGCTAATTACTGGTGTCGGCCGGCCTCCTAATTAGGGCCATTTTCATTAATGCTTGCTTATCCGGCATATATTTTGCTGTTCAAGTAATCAGTAGTCTCCAGAAATGTTCAGAAATCACTTGAAGGCAGTGGTCACGATGAAAAACGTTATCGAAAAAAAACTACAAAAATCAGGTTAGATCAAAAACAGCTCAAAAACTATGAAGGTAGCGCGGTGAAAAACGGGCAAGAATTAGAGTTATTAAGACCCTAAGTTTCCAGTTCGTGCACACGTGCACAGAAAAATCACAGTCTCATGCCAAGCAGTCGAAAATCACATCGACACTCAGAGGAATAAATAATTGCAAATTTACCTAATGAAACAGTTGAACAATGAAAGCAAGCACTTCAGTCAATGTTTTTAACTAAAT
Organism: Aplectana chamaeleonis; assembly: GCA_029168955.1. Classification (NCBI taxonomy): domain Eukaryota; kingdom Metazoa; phylum Nematoda; class Chromadorea; order Rhabditida; family Cosmocercidae; genus Aplectana; species Aplectana chamaeleonis. Next base: position 154,191 of record JAPDOI010001034.1, on the reverse strand, counting down.
GTGTACATAAAACCGAAGGTTCATTGATTGAAATCTAATTTCAAGCCAGCTGATGTTCTTGATATTAGAGATCATCGATGCCGATGATGTGGGGTGGCTCGTCCACCATCAAAAGACAAGAAAGTTCAGGCTTCAAATCCGGCCCAGAACAGGGTTTTTTATCGCGATTTTTTCTTATAGGTTCTGCTACTCTATACCCAGAAAAGGGTTTGGAGAGGAGAAGAAGACGAGCATAATTGAGCGCGACCTTTGCCTTTAAGAAGCAAAATAAAAATTGACAAAACAGGCTTTTACCCAAATCTCAATAATTGGGGGCGGGAGGACACCAAGCCATAACTTTCTCCTGAGCGTTTTTTCTCCAATTTCTCACTTATTTTCACTTTTGTGATGGCCAGATCTACCATTCTACGGTGATAGCATAACAGCCGATTTTATCGAGAACCCTGCCTTTAAGTCGGCCAAGAGGCATGCCCAAGGGGAGCATACGATGCATTCTCGGGGTCAGGCTTGCTTCGAGTGTAGGCCCCGCGATAGTTCACGGATAGAATCCCCTCGGTTTCTGGTTGGGGCCGAGAGGATACTAGCTTGGGGGCTATCGCGCAACGATCGCGAGATTCTGCCAGACTCAAACCGAGAGTGTACCGCGTTCGTTCATCGATGCTCCCACGATGCTCTATAGCAAAACCGCGAGGAGTTGAGCCTGGGCCTATCACGGAACGATTGCGAGATCCTACCAGTTTCAACCTGAGGGTGAATCGCGTCTATACACTGATGTAGTCGTTGCGTTACGTCGCGGATCCGCGACGAACCGAGCCTGGAAATATCGAGGGACGATCGCGAGATTCTGCAAGCCTCTTGATGGTACCGCATCCAGGCCCTCTCGATGTTTCACCCGAGTGAGTGTTGCCTATCAGATCAGCACGAAGCTATAAGGTATTGCCCTCGCCGCATTTCGCGCTGCTCTACGAATCTGCACTACATGAGAACTCAGGACCGGGGGGAGACGATCACTGTACCATCGCGGATTGCGAGTGCACCACGGTACTAGCGCGGTGAACCTCTCAACGATCGCGGTACCATCACGGTACGAGAACGAGAATGCTAACGGATGAGTCAATTGGGTAACTATCGCGGAACGAACGCGGATCGCGGGACTAGGGGGAGACGAACACGGTTCTATCGCGGATCACGGGAGCATCACGGCACTAGCGCGAAAGATTCTCAGAGTAGAACAGGTGCTGCTGTTGGTTCAATTGCCCAATTTTGAGGTACGTGACCCTATATCAAGGCGATGACCCCGCATAGCGTTTTTCGCTTAGCGTGTGGTCTGGGTTGCGTGTCGCCGCACTTTCTCTGTTGCGTCATGGCCACCCATGGTGAATGCATGAATGTAAGTGACATGTAACGTAGATGTAACTAACATGCATTATGAATTTGAGTTACATGTAATATACGAGTAATAGTATGCTAGATGTAGCATAAGTGTAAGTTACTTGAGACATTCAAGTAACTTACATTTATATTAAGGATTTTGTTCTGATTTTTCCGATTTTTTTCCATCGAACACTTGAAAATCAATCATCTTCTCTAATCAGCGTATCTCGCAAAATGTTATTGAGTACCATAAGTATTCCTCTCAGAACTATCGTTTTGCGTTGACCCATGACCTCGCCAGACTCGAGCTGGAGAGAGAGAGGGCAAGCACCAGCAAAGGGAGAGTTTGCGAGAGACAGAAGCGCGCCATACACGCAACAGTCAGGCGGCGGCTGATATTGGATGAGTCCATCCTGGTATGGCGGAGAAGAGACGCCCGGCAACCGCGCCCGACCACCATCTGGGGCCGCCAGCGGTTTTACGAGGTCTCCAGCGGCTGGGTGGGCCAAGTACAGCAAACCTCGGTAATTGAACCGGCGACGCTGCCGACATCTGAGCCCGGCCTCAGGAGTGCGTAGTGCTTTGAACGTTTTTTTAATGGGGCACGTGCTGTAACTTGAAACACAATAGGAGCACGTGCTCCCCTAGCACCGCGTTCCCATATGTGCTCGAAGCCGCCTTGTCTTTGAAGTAAACGCGTACTCGGCATGCATTAAATGCGGCGATTGGTTGGGAAAATCATTTTAGCTTACCGAGTAGTTCGAAGAAAATTACCCTCTGTTCTCTAAGAAATTCACGAGCGCCCCTCCCTAATTTCCATTTTCAAGGTATGTTCCACAATTTTTACGACCACCTGTTGCGTCGAGTCGCAAGTCTGCGCAACTCTGGCTTAAACACAATCGTTTCGACTTCATTTGGGTGTTTGCGACGGCGTGAGCGTTCTAGTAGAAGCGTTCTGGTATGACCCCGCGTACACTAATTTTTTTAAAACACTTAGTTTTGAAGGTTCGCAATTCTCCTACCAAAGCTTCTTCAAAAGTTTTAGAGAGGAGGATCTCAATTTTTGGCCCCTCTATCGATCTATAACGAAACACCTGCAATACGGGTTTTGAGTCTGAAACCGTCTCTGTTCTTAGACAAACGGCCTCATATATGAATATGTAGTGGGATCTTCTGAATGCCTGTAACCTTTAATGTCTGTTCTATATACGGCGCAATTTTTTAAAAAAGTTTGAGTGGTATAGAAATTTTGCGAAATTTTCATGTAGGAAAGCGAAATTTTAAAGTTTTTGGATAACACTGTGAATGCTGTTGGTTTCATTTTGTGGAAGCTGTGTGCGTTGAACATCTTTTCTGTGTTTATTTGAGCGTTTCTCATCAGTACTACTCCGCATCGATGCCCAGTTTCATTTTGTTCACGACGTTATGACCTTTGACCAGTGCCATTAACTTCTATAATTTTTCATTGCAGTTTATTTCAGTATTTGCTACTATAGTATTTGCTACTATGAAGTTATATGACTAAAACCGGTTTTTGTATTGATGAAGTAATATACATCTAAAGTTGTGTCCGTATTCGTGCCTCGCTTGCGATTCAAGCATTTAGGCAGCGTCCATACGTCGCGAGAGCGGGCGCACTCGCTGTTGTGCGCCTCTTGACCCTCCTCAACGCTGCCCGAAAATGAACACAGGCAATCACCCCCACCTCGTGTTGATTCGATTGAAAACGTTTGATCGGGTGATCAATCGCTCGAGTCGGCGCAACGGCTCATGATTTCCCGCGGTTTTCAACTTCCGTGGAGGGATTATGGAAAACAAGGGCAGTAGTTTTGCCACAGGTTTAATGCCACTTGCTTTGGTGATGTAGTAGTAGGCTTGAAACTTGCTGCTTGGTTCGTGGTGCTGGCGTAAGCGTGTGAGAGCGAGCGGGCGAGGGGGCGCGAGAAGGAGCGTCTGTGAGCGGCTAGCGAATCGTGCGCTCACGATGACCATCGATTTTGCGTAATCGCACGCTCTCGCCACGCATGGACGGAGCGTTAGAGAGGTGGTTTAGCAGTCATAGAAGATCAGCGGTCAAGGGATACTGTAGAAGCATGGGTAGAAAGTGGTACCCGTGACCGACAACAGCATTGCAGTGGTCGCAATTGCACTGATTTTACTCCCGAGTACTCCCACAATAGGCACCCTCCCATTCCCCAAGTACTATTCAAAATCAACCCACGCCCTCACGACAGGCAACTTAGGAAGGTACGACTCCGCCCATTTTGGGGGATGGATAGCAGCTGTCGGTGCTATCCAAAGATGTTTGAGAGCCTATTCACCCACCGAGTCTATCAGAGTATATCAAAAACACCAGCTGGCTTGAAATTGAATTTTAATAAACGAATATTACTCATCTAGTCAAAAACTATGACTGAAGTGCTTGCTTTCATTATCCAAATGTTTTTATTAGGTAAATTTGCATTTATTTCTTCCTCTAAATGTCAATGAATTTTGACTGCTCGGCATGAGACTGCGATCTTTCTGGGAGGCGCTGTGCACGTGTGCACGAACTGACTGACATCTTTGGGCCCTAGAAACTCTGATTCTAACGTTTTTCAGCGCGCTACCTTGATAGTCTTTCAGCTGTTTCAGACCTGAGGTGATTTTTATAGTTTCTTTTGATAACGTTTTGCTTCGTGACCACTGCCTCGAATTCGCCCCTTTCTTTGTCTACTAAATGAACCCGGCTAATAGGCAAACATGAGATTTCGGGCTTAACTGCTTAATGTACCGAATTTTTCAGAGCAACCCATGCGCTACTTCAGCTGTGAATTCCGATGTATTGTTTGAAGCTACGACCACAACGCATCAATTTTATGCGCAAAAATTGAAAATTACGCCACAGGATTCGAGGGCTATTTTCTAATTGTTCTTTGTGATTCATTTGTTTCTTTCTCTCTCTCTCTCTCTCTCTCTCTCTCTCTCTCTTTCTCTCTTTCTCTCTCTTTCCTCAGTGTTTTTGATTTCTCTGCTTAGGAACATGATCATCCACCTATTTATAGAATTTAGGTGCGAGCTTGGTTCATAATTGTCCGATATATTTTTGCCCGCGAAGTTTTAAGGAAATCGGCAGATGGACATCAAATTCGTGTATAAAGGGGGACCTCGAATGATCCCTGGATGAAAAGTTTGAGTCGATTCCGGAATATTTCTCAGAGGTACTAATCACAATATATTTCGTAGCAGACTACTAGTACTCTGGTGAAAACAGCGGAGATAGACAAACTGGAAATATGGAAATATCTCGCTGCCAAAAAAAACCACCTTTGTATGGAAATAGTAGAACCTGAGAGGAAATAGTGGAACCCAAAGGTGTACTCGGTTTTCTCTGTTTGTACAGCCATCACGGTGTCAAAAGTATTAGTTAATCAAATGTAACTGCGGCTAGGCTTTACCCAGCCAGCTGCTCGTTAAATGCTATAGGTTCTTTCGTTTTTCAAATGCTCTCAGAATTCATTTCCGAATTCTGTGTGGTACTTGTTTTTTTTTTCAGCGAACGGCGCATCGAGTAAGTGAAGCAAGTGCTGTTTCTTGGATTGTTTTTGCGTAGTCTGATTCGATTGGGGATGCTATGGTAGCAGTTGGAGGGAAAAGAAGTGAGCACTATTGTTAGCCCTTGGCAACGCCCATTTTTTCCGTGCCGCAGCGACTCTCCTGGGGCAGCATGTACGTACGCGAGTGTTACGAAGGGGTTAGGACAGGATTTGAGGCGTCGGCGGGTTTGATGATCGCTGTACGAGGGTTGGAAATCATCAACCAATGGTTTCTCAGCGGGGTCTCCGGCTGCCCTACCTAGGTAGAGGTGGTGATGGAACTATTTTTCACTGATCTCCACCCCTCGCACTGTCATCGTCAAATGCGCCGACGCGACTACCTTCCTCTATCGATAACCACATTTCTTGAGAATAAAATTCGAAAATTTCGAAGCTCTCCTAGGTAAAAAAAAATTCTTGCCAAATTTGAAAAATTTTCAAAAAAATGTTTGTCAACCAACAATTACTATCGTTCTCTGGACCAAATTCCGGTCCGCGTTTGCGAACTACGGCTATTGCATCATGCGACACGGGTAAATCGTGCTGGGACCACTTGGTCCCGGCACGATTCACTCTTCTCCCAGCGCGCAGCCGCTTGACATTGGTACCACTTACGATGTTCATCCTTTGGGCAGGCTACGGAAAGCGGTGTGATACAGTCCGGTCCGACCTCCTCTCAATCTGACGACGATCTGCTCAGCCCCGTCCCCGCCTCTGTAGGAAAATGCATGATGAAGACCAGGGAGGCGGGTCTTCAATACTCTCACACCTGCGCGACCAAAAGGCCCAAAGTTTGTTTCACGACTGAATCAGCCTTGATGTCCCGAGGGCGTGCAGGTTTAGCCTTGGGTACAAAATCTACATTGCGCATTTATTTGATTTTCATGGACTTGATTAAAATTTTTTTCGAAAGTCTGATTAGAGTCGCAAGCCTTTCAGCATTGGCTGAATCCCAAAGAAGAAGATAAGTTGTCTTCAGACCGCTGAAAGAAGGTCTTTGAAAAACCATTTTCTGGTGTGCTACATTCTTGGTGTGACACCTTCCCACCTTGTTAAATTGGTTGTTTATATTTGAAAAAAAGACGTACTTATATAATAAACACCATAGGCATTTTTGTCAGAAAAGAAGGGTGGTCTTCAATTCTGAGGTGACCAGTGCTCAACCGACAAAGGTATGATTACAAGGTTATTGTTTGTCTGAGACTGTTACAAAATTCTATTTTTTGCCTAAAGGCACAGTCCAACCTCAGGGCCAGTAGCAATCCCCCCCCGAAAGGTGGCAGCTACCTGCTGTCACTGCGTGATGACTGGGTCAATCACGTCTTGGCTATCAATAAGGACGGGCCGGCATAGAAATGCACAGGCGGCGCTCAAGTTAATGACCATTGCAGGCAGCCACCTGGGAGCAGTGAGCGTTCTTTTGTGAGGTGGCTGACTGCAAGAAACGGGTGGTGACTTCGCTCACCGCCGCAGAGGAAAGAGAAACATCGCGCGGAGCGAAGAGGAGCTGGGTCGACACAGCGGTCATGCGGTCGGGCACGTCCAATGGTGCTGACTTTTTGAAGCAAGTGCGCTCCAAGAAAGGGCAGTGGAGCGCTTGCGATCCGACCAGTCCGCTGTCCACTTATCACACAACACAGCACGGTGGCCTATCTCGTTGTCTAGGTGGGCAAGGAAAAATTGCACCCGCCGGCTGGCGGCCATCCAGCTCCGCTGCCAGCTGATAGGAACGACAGGCGAAACGTTCGAAGGTTTTATTGATGTTTCAATGATTCCTGGCAAAAATTAGTGGGAGATAAACGTCAAATTGTTCGTAGCTGTCATGAATACGTCTCCTTTATAGATTTCACGTGCATTAGTCTTATGCTAAGCTCAACTTCCAATTCCTAGAAGTTGCTGTGGCCATATTCAACCATTTTCAGATTTTTTTGCGTTAATCGCTCACCACAAATAAAATCAGATTTGCTTAGAAAGCCATCTAAGAAAGATGGCTGAAAAATGGTTTTGTTTTTCAAAAAATGCATGAAACTTGCGTGATCCGCGTGTACTAGTTACTAAATGCTGTATTCATCTAAGTGCGGCTTTTATCTACACTTCGTTTTCCTCTTTCACTTCAAGTTCACTTCTTTCTATGTTGACTGGGAAGCGTGAAGCAGACTAAGGATAAAAATAGTTCATAATGTAAAAAAATCTTTTGAGTGTTCCAGTAAAATGCGAAAAAAACACGAGGTTGGCATACTACAAAGTATTGTGTATCGTGGTTGAGTGGTAAGTGGTCATCCAACAAAAAATTTTCAGAATCGTTTTTTGAATCCAACATTCTCTCGCTTTGATGATTTTCGCGGAAAGTTCCGAAATCCCATCATCCAAGGTTGGAAACTTATAAAATCTGAGAGACAGACACATTTGCACGCTCCCGAAACCTATATTTACTACTGCTAGTTCGAGCATAGTTACAATGAATACGAAGAACTGTGGAGGGAGTGTATGTAGGAAAACAGAAACAGTTCCTCCCACATGATCTTGTGGCCTAGTGGTCTAAGGCGCTGCGTCACAGACAAACTAGGGATCGGAGCGCCGTCGAATGTGTCAGATATGGATTGGTCTGGCGGATAGCCGGTGCACCGGCAGTAAATGCCAGCGCTGGCTTTCGGCCGGCAGACTGTGCGAGCGCAGGCGTTCAGCCGGCAGCCTGATTCACAACTTCGCACGTGGGTTGTGGCCTCTCTGATCGACATTTTCTTATCGACTTCTGTTAACTCGTCATAACATTCTTTCTCTCGTACGTTCTCCCAACGCGCCATGTCGCTCTTTTATACGTTTTATTTGTTTGTTTTGTATTTTTTTGGATTATTCGGAACTGAGGTAGGTGTTGCTCGAACCGCATGTCATCCGTGTCAGTAGCTTAGGAAAACGCAGCTACGCGGCATACGTGCCACGAGCGGAAGCGAAAATATCATTACCTCATCAATGATATCTTCGCTTTGGCGTGTGCCACGCAGGTGTGTAATGACTTCCTACGAAAATGACACATACATTACTCCATCAATGATAACTTATTAGAGGAATTTCATAGTATTGGAACTCTCGGTTCATACGAAAATATTAAATTTCTGACATTTTTCGAATGTTTTATACATTCGGAAATTTAGATTTTTGGTTGAAAACTATTCATTCAGCACACCAAATAATTCGTCTTTACAAATATTTGATACATGTAGAAGTTTAAATTACTCGGTTTTCCGAATCTTTGATTCATTCGGTATTTCCAGTTAATCAGTTTTTACAATATTTGGTGTATTCGGGAAACGGGAATACCTGATTTTCAGAGTATTCGGCCAGTTCTTGCGTGAAAACTTATGTAGGAATATTCCGCCACTGTTAAGAATGTTCTCAACGTATTCATAAATCAATCGGAATAGCTTGAAATCTCGAATTTACAATTAAAAATCCAGATAAAATTTCCGAACTTTCTTCTAAATCGATTAGAAAGGAGCTTCTCAATTTTGTACATTTATTCGCAAAAAAAAATATAGATTTTCTCGTTTGACCTTGTTCGCATTAATCAAAATTTTTCAAAAACCCGTCATTCAAAAAAAAATTCTACAATTTTAACAATTCAAAAAGGCCTCAGTCAAACATATGCATTTGGTAAATGTAGAAAGGCTATATTTGAAATTTTCAATATTTGAGATTTTCGAAGAGAAGACGTCCGAATTACTCATTTAATCAATAGGTTCTAAAATTACGATACTCGTATAATTCCTTCATTTGAAATCTAGCGTCGAATGCCCCTGTACTGCCCTTATCGCAGAGAATTTCAGGTCCGCACTTGCATCACGTAACATGATTATGGAACAAAGGTGAATCATGCCGGGACCACGTGGTCTCAAAACGATCATCATCGTGTTGCGTGATGCAACAGCGGTTTTCCGCAAGTGCGGACAGGAGTTTCGCTCCCATAAAGACAATTTACGCGCACATGATGTGTGATGAAGAGGCAGTTCCGCCAAGGCTCTTTTCTCCGTTCCCTGATCAACAATACCCAGTTCACGTTGAGGTTGTGGTGCTATTCGTCCACCTCCATGTACTACTTTACTCAGTGTTAAACAATTCGCTCAGACTCCAGGGTGGGCGAAATTTAGGCATGTACACAAAAACTTCTGGAGTCTTCGCAGCTTTAAATTGGGAGGGAATTGTTTTTTTTGAAGTGCGGATTTCACGATAGACTTCACCTTCGTGATCTCCCAATTTACGGAAGGTCTGGGGCTCCATAGAGTAAGGTTTGCCTAAAGAAACCCGAATGCCGAGTTTTTGCGCTAACAGAGAGCCACTGTTGCCCGTATTGAGTCCTGAGAACTTAAGAAATGACCTCTGAAAGGAGTGGTACCTATCAATGCAATCAAGCGTTGCAGCTCAATTGATAGTACTTCCCCTTGATTCGTTTATTTGCTGTTATCACATTTTCGAGTTTTCATTTGTTCACGTCGATGGGGGCGGAAAGGGAACGTGAGGCGTTTCGGAGACTGAAAAAATTTGTTTGCAGTCATGCTTTTCGCCATTACTTGCTCGTTTTCTGCCACTTGCGACTGTAGAATCCAAAGTTCCTTTTCGTATTTTAGTTCACTGTTCACTGCGAAAATGGTGATCGCGAACGCTGCATTTGGGCTGAATTTCGCGCTAGAATGATATCAGAGTGGGGTCGAGTTATCCGTCACAGTCGGTTGTTAAAGATATTCAAAACTTATGCAACCTCGAAAGTGATTTAGTTTTCAGGAATTCTTAGCGTTCTGGAAGGGCGCAATTTGTGCTGACGGGTATTCCGCTTTTGAAGAACACAGCTGCCGCTGAAACTGGTGTAGCCCAACCCGTCATTTCTATATTTGCATCCAGTATGCTACGGTTTTTCTGTTAGTTTCCTATATTTCCTGCTCGAAATCTTCGAGTTTTGTCGTAAAATCGATTTTTGAGCATGTTTGCTGCCTTTGAGGCATCTTTCATAGCCCTCACCGCAAGCGAGGCACGTGCGTGACGCGCGGGCGGGGGGTGGTCTATGAAACATTTCCCAGCGCGGCGCGTGCAGGACGCGCGGAAAACAATCGTGAAATCTCCGGCGGCACCGCCAGGGCAATGCGGGTTTATGTTGGTCCTCAACTGTGACATACACAGGAATTCCTGACTTGCATTTGCGTATACGGTAGCTTACGATAGACTTAAAATTATTCAAGTTGGAGTGTAACTAAACTAAGAAGCGAGTATTGATTCAAATGATAGAACGGCCACGGCGGTTTGGGCGGTGCTGAAAGGGCAGCACGCTTGTCCCTCGCTCGTCGCGCGGTTAGAACTTTTATAGCTTGCCGCGCGTGCAGCGCTTGCGGTGAGGACTGTGGAAGATGTCTAATGCAACTGTGAAATTGAGCTCAACTCTAAGCATGAAGCTTATGTTATGCCCTACATTTTACGGTTGCACCCTATCACAAAATTTAACAACAACCAAGTTGCGGAAGGCGGTGGAGTTATAGCTTTCAATCGGACGATTGAGAGGTTAAAGGACCCGGTCTCCGATTGCTTTGTCATAGGTTTGAATCTGCGGTTTTTATGATTTTAAACTAAATGCAGAATGTTATCTATTTTTTTCTGAGGGGTCGATGCCCTAAGTGGGAGAAGATCTGGAATGGGTGTGAAATTGTTCTTCGACCCCCCCCCCCACTGTAGGAACTAGTTTTGGAATTTTTGAATAAAGCGATGAGGACAACATCATGATATTACGTATATTATATTATATTATATATTAATCAACATCATCATGTAAATAAGCTGTCGTGTATTTCTTTGAAAAAAAAAGGAAACTCAAACGCTCCCTCATGAGGAAATTTCCCCATTTTTAGCGCAAGGAAAATCGTTGGTGCTACATGTCAATCGAGTATTTTTGCATTATTTCATATGCGCAAGTTCTTTAACGGAATGTGCAAGATTGATGAGACAATGAGAAGAACATTATACACCGGAGCACGCTCTATTCGGTGTGATTGAGTTACGAATCATCTCGAATGATTGACACTACATTTACTTTTCGTGTCGACGTTGGTCCTTGTACATCAATAGGAGAAATAAAAATTTCTCGGAACTTCTGTCAGTTTTTATTACTCCGTATGGTTCCCCTCACATCACTAGAGACTTTAAAAACAGCCGTAGGGTCGAAGGAGTCCGAGAAGGGCCGTAAATGGCGCCATTAGAGGGATCTTGAAAGAGTATCAGGGGCACCTTAAAAGAGCCGGAGCTGGGCATCGAATTCGGCTGCAAGGGCGCATTGAAAGGGCTGGAGCAGGGGCATCAAAGGCGGCAGCAGGGGCGCCTTCAAATCGCCGAAGCAGGGGCACCAAACGCGGATGCGGGGGCATCGAATGCAGCAGCAGGGGGGAACGACTTCGCCCACTTTGGCTGTCGTAGCCCACGTCCTCGACCGCTCCGACGGCTGTCGAACGGGGTTCCGATCCCCAGTTTGCCTGAGGTTGGGCATCCGACTGGTAGGTTGGTGCGGTGCTCGTTCAAATACGTCAACTAGCGAGAGTTTTGCATTCAACGCTACTCTTCGAGAATAATTCTCGTTCTGAGGTAGCAACTGTAGGAGGCATCTAGGCGTCACCGACCTCAGGTTGGCTGCCTCTTAAAAGTCACCACATTGGGGGATCGCTACTGGCCCAGGGGTAAAATTTGATATTATAGTCCGCCCACAGTGTATAACAACCCTGCCAAAAGCGAGATCTCAATTCGACCAAATAAGTGAGAAACTGCGGGGAAAAAGTTACCCCGACAACAATACCCTAAAAGCATAATCAAAGGTTTCGCCCCGAATAGGGAACCAAAATCTTTGGAAAAGGAAAAAATTGTATGTGTGACGATGCACGAGGGTAAAATGGACAATAGCAGAGCTCTTTCTTCCCTTTCCGGGGCGGCGTGCGCGGTTAGGCTTTTGGGGTTATGTGGGCGGGGCGGGCCAACATTTTCCCTGTAGTTTCTCACTCATTTGAGCGAATTGAGATCTCGCGCTTGGCAGGTTTGCTATTCACGGTGGGCGGACTATAATATCGAATTCTATCCCTGAGGTTGGCTGTGCATTTAAGCATACCATTGCGGAACTGCCATATGTTGCGCAGTTTGATTATTATATCACAATGTGTTAGTCGAATCATCTGTTATCAGCGATCGACGTCTTCGTGCGCTGGGTGCTAGTGTACCACGCAACCCTTTCCGTGTGCTCGGTGTACGTATGTTCCATACTACGTTATCCGCGGAAGGTTCAAAGTCAGAGACTCGTGGATTGTATAACCTTTGCAAGCAGGGTCAAGGTCACGTTGGGCCGCGGACCAACATGAGACCAGGGGGTGGGCTTTTTCTCGTGTGGGGGGAGAGCGAAAATTCTGAGAGGGTCGTTCTTTTTCGACCCATCTCAAATGATGTCCCTTTCACTGAGAACTCAATCTTTGGGGTGAAATTATCTGCAACAATGAGTACCTGCTAAGGAGCATTATCTGTATCGCTGAAGTATAGGAAATTTTTTGAATTTTAAAAAGAAAGATATACATATCAGTAAGTTGCGGATAGAACACAACATCTATAAGTTGCGGATAGAACACAACATCTTCGTCATTGTTTGAAACTTTCGCACTCGAAGAGGCGAAACTATTTCAAAGTCGTGCAAGCTGAAATGAAAGGAGTGTTGAAATGGCCGAGTGTCAGTTTCAGCAAAAAGTGTCCGAGAGGTGGGTACCAGTCGACTGGAAATGATCTCAAAATCATTTCTAGATAAGTCTATGATAGCTTTTTCCAAAAACTGAACTTCACCTTCCTGCCCCCCTCTCGGACATGGAAAAAAATCGGTCAAAAAATCGAAAAAGTGTCGTCTTTATACATGACCTAGTGCGAGAGTAGAAGCTGTATCCAGATATTAGGAGATATTAAGTTTCAAGAATGAGCTCATAAAATCGATTCCGAACCGATTTGTGGCCGGTCAAATGTGCGTTGGTCCCACGATGGTCCGTAAGCTTTTTTGGCCCCGATGGTCCGTACCACACCGGACCATTGGGGTCGGGGCCGAAAAAGGAGGGCAAAGATCTCTCCGGTTTCTAGAGTGTTTTCCAGCTTCCTATTTGGCTTTGGTTTTTTGAAATCGGCAGCGCATAGAGCGCTATTACTCGACAAGCACGCTCGTGCCCATCAAAATGGACGCGGGGCTACCGCGACACTGCGCGTAAATTAAATAGCGCCGGTTGCATGGCTGCGGAATTTGCCACATATCTTACGACGATTACCCTATTTTCTGACCTGCCTGGTTAATCGCCATTAGCCTGGTTTGCAACAAGGTTCCGTGGAGATAACAGTCGACTATAGAGCTTTGTTTCATCGCAATTGTAAGGAGGAATGACTCGGTCGCAATAAACAAAGCGATACGAGTCGCATAAGATCAAAAAATGATCCGCGAAACAAAGAAATTTTTCGAAAGTTATGGAACTCTTGTTCACAAAAGGATGATATCATTCATACAATCTAGTAGACAGAACTCTTTTTTACGGCAAAAAAGTATCTTACGTAAAGTACCGCCGACATATTTCTACTGTCACCCCCTTACAGCTGTTCAAAATCAACCCCGCCTGCTAATTTAGGATACCGCCAAATGAAACAATTTTCGGCATTTCTGGGGGAACACAACGTGTCCTGCCTGAATTTTACATGGGCGAAAAGTCATACGCCAAACAATAGTGGCTAAGATATGTTATAAAGTCCGCAGCCATGCTGCCGGCGCTATTAGATTTACGCGCAGGATTATTGTAGCCCTGCGTCCATATTGATCGGTACGATCGTGCTTGTTACTCATCGCCTTTGGAATGGAGAGGCCCCAAAGATTGAAAAAGAAACTCCAAAATGAAACAAGTCTGCAAATGGCCGAATGCCAGTTTCAGAAAAAGGTAACCCAAAGGATGATACTAACCGACTGGAAATGATCCGATGGTCATTTTTAGATAGGTGAAAAATAACTTTTTTCCAAACACTGAACTTCACCTAATCCCCCCTCTCGACAGAGAAAATCGGACAAACAATCGAAAAAGTGTCCTCTATATAAAAGACTAAGGTTGAGAGTGAACTCTGTAAGCAGATGCTAGGAGATATTAATTTCCGAGGATGAGCTCATAAAATCGACTCCGAGCCGAGTTATGGCCGGTCAAAGGTGCGTTGGTCCTACGATGGTTCATAAACTCTGGGGACCATCGGGGCCAAAAAAGAGGGCGAAGATTTTTTCGGTTTCTGAAGTGCTTCTCAGCTTTCCATTTGGCCGGAATTTTTCAAAGTCGTCAGCACATGGAGCGCTATTTAACTTCTTCGGAATGGTGAGGCCCCAAAGATTGAAAACAAAATCTAACAATAAGACGAAAAGTGTCAGTAACGTCTATCACTTTCACCTTTCCAAGGGGGTCGGACGAGCCGGACCAACGCTGTGCATAAAACTGTTTGCAAGGCAGGAAGTCTGATCCCAGCTCGTAACCCGATTTGTTTGGCTTGTGTGACATCACCGTTTGCGTCTCATAACGATGGTATGATTCTGTCATTACTCTTCTTCGCGTGAAAGTTTTAAGCGGCTGCACTCACCTCTATTATTACAGACTGCGTTTCCGACCTGTTGTCGCCAGTGTAGTTGAGAATAGTATAAAAACACGCCGGCCGCGTGGGCCGCCATTCTCATTCGGGCACACTTTAGACACGGCTCGTAAATAATGTTTTTATGCTGTTGTAGGGTCTAGCGTTTTGTTGTGTGCGAAGCGAGTGGAGCTACGGCCCCTCCCCCTGGTGACCGAAAAGATTGCCACGATTTCTTCCAGATTCCCAGTTTTTGTAGAAAATCTCACGATCTCCACCCGTAAAGTTTTGTGTGGGCTGGAATTCCTTCGATTCTTCTCACCACCTACCTCTGCGATATTACACAACCATGCTTGACCCTGGTTATCTGAGGTGGTCTCCCCTCCGTAACCCCGACCCTAACCCCCCACGTTACATAGGGCGGAAACTTGTGTGGAAGGCAAAGGTTTCTCTTATGTGTACCGGCTCAGCCTTCTCCCTTTTACACAACGCGCGGCAGGAGCCGTGCGTGTCATCCATATCGGTTGGAAACAGCGAGAGAAGAGCCGCTTCTCCACGGATTTTTCCTCAGACCAATGCCTGTAACGCGCATTTATGGGTCTGATAGGGCGCTATCCTAGAAGGGGGAGGCACTAAAAATTAATATCAGGGACGAGTAGGACTGAATAGCGAGCCAGCGGGAGTCGTAGAACACTCTCAGAAAAACTCAACACATTGAGGAGTATCGTTATTTAATGTACTAAAGAATATTTTTATGGGTCACTTTCCATAAGTAAGGCAAATGCAACAGAAAAATTTGAGAAACTCAATGTAAAGGTTTTGCCAAAAGGCTAAGGAATGAAGGCATATTTCTTTTTTTTTCAGAAAAAGCACTAGCAAGGATCCTAAAAGACAACAGAAATTACAATTACGGAGTGGGGTGGGGCGAAGAAGTTCTGAAAAAAAAAACCGTGAATAGGGTGGGCGTACTTACTGCGTTGAGATGCATGGCAACGACATCATCAGAGTGCTCCAATGATATCGGATCTGATAGATATGCTCTCTTGTGTGGAAGGTCGTTAACCTCATTCATGATGATTTTGATGTGATGTCGTTTATGTTGAGATGTGATATGATGTTGTAAATTTATTTGTTCACGAAAAAACTGAAAGATGCCAACAAAGGCACAATCGACTAAACTACGATTACTACTAAACAAGTAAAAGTTATTCCGCAATGAAACAAGTATTCGGCGGGGATGATGCCAGGCAAGGTAATTATAATCAGATCATCTCATACTTCCTTGCTTGGGAGTGTCATGAATTCCATTCATGATATTTTTAGCCACCTGACCTCCGCGGTGCTCAAGGGTGTAATAGCGCCCACACCCCTAAGAGGTATAAAAGCAGACGGTTAGTATCGCCGGGGGGCGAGGCCTGGCGAGGCTATACGCATACGAGTGATCAAAGTAAGACAACTCGCCGCCAACGGTCGGACCCGCCGACTAATTGTGTTAGGTACAAACTACAAGAGAAACTTGACTTACTTGACTTGATCGGTTGGCTTTCGCCTGAGGCGGTCATTCCGCATCTTCACCGAGGTGCGCCGTCCTAGTAGTCAGCCATGTCTATTTTTCACGGTCTTCAGCCACAATTTGAACACATTCCATTCAGCTGTCACTATTCCATTTCCTGCGAAACGAAACATCGCGCCTGAACTGTCTTTCGATGCCGAGTGACTTTAAATCCTCTTTAACCACATCCGTCCAGAACTTTCGCCTACGCCCAGGTGGCCGTTTCCAGACAGGATTTGGAAGTATTCTTAAAGCGTGTTGTACGAGACGATCCAGCGTTCTTCTTAGTATATGCCCGAGCAGTCGAAGTCGACTTTCCATTGCTGTTTGAGATGGTGTTAGGAGATGCTGGCACCTCCCTCGTGTCAAGCGTTGATGTACTGCGTCGATTCCCTTGTAAAGGCCTTCGTTATGGCGTACACGCGGCCAGAACTATCCAAGCAAACGCCTAAAAAGCTTTCTCTCCGTGCAATCCAACCTTTCCATCTGCGTCTTCGGTGCTGCCCACGTCTCCGATCCGTACTTCATGATAGGGCGAATAGCGGATAGGTAGACGCGCAACTTGACTTCCTTCGCAATGGGGTAGACCACAAACAGTTGCCGTGTTTTGAGCCTCGACATCGCCGCGACACTACCGCAGCGGCTCCGCGTGGAGTAAGATGTACTGTTCTATGTTGTAATACGAAATTGTCGCCAGTTCAGTGTCCACGATAAAAACCATGTCTGATTTTTTGGTGGAGATCGGCAGCTGCGGGGCCTAGCGCAACCCTAACGTTTGAAAAACTAAGAAATTCGAGCTTGGAACGGTCTCCTACGGCCCCAACGTTGGACACCCGTTAGCTCGTCACACCCCAGATGCACTTTTCACGCCCACCGACGTGAACAAATGAATGCTCGAGATCGTGAGATGAGCGATGATTTTCAATCATTAGCCCCGTTTTTCCCTTTATTCTCAGCTTCTCTCTTTACTCAGGTCAGCTCGCATAGATCGGCTGCAAAAGACGGAAGTTACAAGCCTCGGACAACTCGTCCACCATGTTTCCATAGCTCAATCTTTGAGGGACCATAACTCCGTTCCCAGAAGGTCTGGTACGATTTCAGAGACATCATTGGAATCAGCATGGGGCCGTTTTCAAGATAGGCGGAAAAACAGAGAAACGATTTTTATCGTGAACACTGCCTTTAAAGGCTATTCACCCGAAGTCCAGAAGCATGAAAGTTGGAATATGTCGTATAATTTAGCAACGTCTGTCCCGTCTTGACGAGCTTGATATCGCTCCGGCGTCTCTCGGGCGGAAAAGAAAACACGCAACTCGGCCGCGCGCCCCTAACGCAAACCAGGCATCACGCGCTGCAGAATCGGGAACACAGAGTATGTGCATTAAATATTTCTTCAAGTACTGCTAAGAACAGTACATTTCCAAACACACAGCCCATACACAGCCTCAAGCCTCATTTGATGCGAGATCACCTCGTCAAAGAAGTGTAGAAGTGTGTCGTGTCAATTTAGGTTAGGGGCTTTGTGGGCTCAATATGAGTTAAGAATTACGATTTACGGTTTACGAATTACGAGGGACTTGAAAAAATACGATTTACGATTCACGAAATTCAAAAGTTCCGGTACGCACAGCCCTGGTTGGTAGGTCAAATCGCTAAAGCACGTTGTGGGCTGTACTTTACCGTAGGAAAGGGACAGGGGAAGTGACTAAGAAAGTTCGTTGCTTTCTGATGATATCATCAAAGTGCATCTGATGGCGTCACCAGGACGTCGTGCCGAGTTCGTGCCAAATGCATAGGGCATCTGATGACGTCATCAGACGTCGCGCCAAGGTCGTGACAAATGCATAGGGCATCTGATGACGCCATCAGGACGTGTTGACAAGATCTTGCCAAGAACATAGGGCATCTGATGACGACATCAGGACGTCGTGCCAAGTTCATAGGGCATCTGATGACGTCTTCAGGACGTTGTGCCCAGGTCGTGCCAAGTGCATAGAACTTCTGATGACGTCATCAGGACGTCGCACCAAGGTCGTGTCAAGTGCATAGGGCATCTCATGACGTCATCAGGACGTCGTTTAAAGGTCGTGCCAAGTGCATAGGGCATCTCATGACGTCATCAGGACGTCGAGCTAAGGTCGTGCCAAGTGCATAGGGCATATGATGGCGTCATCAGAACGTCGTGCCAAGTTCATAGGGCATCTGATGACGTCATCAGGACGTTGTGCCCTGGTCGTGCCAAGTGCATAGAACTTCTGATGACGTCATCAGAACGTCGCGCCAAGGTCGTTCCAAGTGCATAGAGCATCTCATGACGTCATCAGAACGTCGTGCCAAGTTCATGGGGCATCTGATGGCGTCATCAGGATGTCGCGCCCAGGTTGTGCAAAAAGCATAGAGCGTCTGATCACGTCATCAGGACGTCGCCCCAAGCTCGTGCCAAGTGCATAGGGCATCTGATGACGTCATCAGCACGTCGTGCCAAGTTCATGGGGCATCTGATGGCGTCATCAGGATGTCGCGCCCAGGTCGTGCAAAGTGCATAGAGCGTCTGATGACGTCATGAGGACGTCGCGCCAAGGTCGTGACAAGTACATAGGGCATCTGATGGCGTCATCAGGACGTCGTGCCAAGTTCATGGAGCATCTGATGACGTCATCAGGATGTCGTGCCCAGGTCGTGCCAAGTGCATAGAACGTCTGATGACGTCATCAGGACGTCGCGCCAAGGTCGTGCCAAGTGCATAGGGCATCTGATGACGTCATCAGGACGTCGTGCCAAGTTCATGGGGCATCTGATGGCGTCATCAGGATGTCGCGCCCAGGTCGTGCAAAGTGCATAGAGCGTCTGATGACGTCATGAGGACGTCGCGCCAGGGTCGTGACAAGTACATAGGGCATCTGATGGCGTCATCAGGACGTCGTGCCAAGTTCATGGAGCATCTGATGACGTCATCAGGATGTCGTGCCCATGTCGTGTCAAGTGCATAGAACGTCTGATGACGTCATCAGGACGTCACGCCAAGGTCGTGCCAAGTGCATAGGACTTGTGATGACGTCATCAGGACATCGTGCCAAGTACATAGGGCATCTGATGACGTCATCAGGACGTTGTGCCCAGGTTGTGCCAAGTGCATAGAACTTCTGATGACGTCATCAGGACGTCGCGCCAAGGTCGTGCCAAGTGCATAGGGCATCTCATGACGTCATCAGGACGTCGTTCCAAGGTCGTGCCAAGTACATAGGGCATCTGATGACGTCATCAGGACGTCGAGCTAAGGTCGTGCCAAATGCATAGGGCATCCGACGACGTCATCAAAACGTCGTGCTAAGATCGTGCCAAGTACTGAGGGCATCTGATGACGTCATCAGGACGTCGTGCCAAGTACATAGGGCATCTGCTGACGTCATCAGGACATCGTGCCAAGTACATAGGGCATCTGATGACGTCATCAGGACGTTGTGCCCAGGTTGTGCCAAGTGCATAGAACTTCTGATGACGTCATCAGGACGTCGCGCCAAGGTCGTGCCAAGTGCATAGGGCATCTCATGACGTCATCAGGACGTCGTTCCAAGGTCGTGCCAAGTACATAGGGCATCTGATGACGTCATCAGGGCGTCGAGCTAAGGTCGTGCCAAATGCATAGGGCATCCGACGACGTCATCAAAACGTCGTGATAAGATCGTGCCAAGTACTGAGGGCATCTGATGACGTCATCAGGACGTCGTGCCAAGTTCATGGAGCATCTGATGACGTCATCAGGACGTCGTACCAAGTTCATGGAGCATCTGATGACGTCATCAGGATGTCGTGCCCAGGTCGTGCCAAGTGCATAGAACGTCTGATGACGTCATCAGGACGTCGCGCCAAGGTCGTGCCAAGTGCATAGGGCTTGTGATGACGTCATCAGGACGTCGTGCCACGTACATAGGGCATCTGATGACGTCATCAGAACGTCGTGTCAAGGTCGTGACAAGTGCATAGGACATCTCATGACGTCATCAGGATGTTGCGCCAAGGTCGTGCCAAGTGCACAGGGCATCTGATGACGTCATCAGGACGTCGTGCCAAGTACATAGGGCATCTGGTGACGTCATCAGAACGTCGTGGAGAGTGAGTAGCGCTTCATTTGTAACGTGCGCAACAAGTTTGTTACTTACTGATTGATTATTATAGCAATCCATGCTATTTGATAAATATTGAAGATTTCCCAGGGATATTTTCTTCGTAATATCAAGAAAAAGTAAACAGTTCTATTAAAAAGAGGTTTTCCAAGCGAAAGAGGTTTGGTTCGCGTCAGAAACGTTGCAACGAAAAGGGAACAATAGGTAAGTAGATTTAGGAGAGTTTACAAAAAGTGATCAATATTCTCCGAAAGAAATTTTCTTGGTCAACGCTTTAAACCGCGAAAACAAACTGTTAACCAAGGAATTTGCTCTCGGAGAAGGTTGTTCCCTTTTTGTAGACTCTCCTCAACCTATTTACCTAGTGTTCCCTATTTGTTGGAACGTTTCTGACGCAAACCAAACTTCTTTCGCTTGGAAGACCCATTTTTGATAGATAATCTTTAATTTCGAGGTCATCTGCTAGATCGATAGCTTGGCTCCGAGTGGAGCAGAAATAACGAAAAATTTAGGAAAACGCAACAGATGCCCGCGAAATCCTGCACTCTCACTCCTCACCCGCACTCTCAGTGGAGCTGTTTGTTCTGATAATGGAATGTTTCGCGGACCCGTCCTTTAAAAGTCTCTACTCTCTTAATAATCTCTAAGTCCGGATTCCCTCAAACCTGGGCATCACCAGTATATCGCTCCAGTCGCTTCGTGAGGTTTAGAGAAGTTTGGTTTTTTCATTAACTTCTGTGCCACACCTGGTTTTTAACGACAGAATCTTCTTTATTGGCCAGAAGTTTCGACAAGCTCGCCGTTATCAGAAGCCTGCAAAATCGTCGAAACAACTCTTGTGCAAAACTACACGGCCAACGCTGCCCCATTCTTGCAAGTGTTGACTTCCCATAAGAACTTCAGGCGGTACGAGCTCAAACACCAAAACTAACCCGTTTCGAACCAACCATGATTAAGCCCTGCTGCGGTTAGTAGACGAATGCAAGCAAGTGAAGCACCTTTGAAATTTATACCATCACTAAACGCGGTTACTACTAGCAGAAGTTAATATCTTATCATCCACTTCACCTCGAAAGCTGACGTAAATCCGGCAGGTGTACTAACTGCTGCTGTTGTTTCTCTGTTGATGTCCTCGATTACCCGAACATACTTTTCCGGGACTCCATCTGCTCGCAGAGCTTTGAACAATCGATCACGATGAGGAGAGTCGAACGCGGCTTCAAAGTTCAAAAGAGCAAGCTGTAATGGATCTGAATACCGCTGCGACGATTCAATTACTCTCCTCACGACGAAAATTTGGTCAATGTTTGAATTTCCAGGTCGAAAACCGGCTTGCTCATCTCTGGTCATTCCTTAACGATGTTTGATAAGTCGCTCGGAGAATGATACGTTCTAAAACCTTGTACATGACACGAAGTAGAGAGATTCCTCTGTAGTTCTTAGGATCCGTGACGGATAGCTTCTTGTGAAGAGGTACGATGATCGCATGTCTCCACGAATCGGGTATCCTTTCGCTCATCCATATAGCACGGATGGTGTTGGTCATTTCACGAGTCCCAGACGGAGGAAGAGCTTTCAGCATTTCAGCAGTGATGTTGTCATCTCCACCTGCATTTCTATTCTTCATTTTTCGAACACAATGCAAAACTTCAGACTCAGTCGGCGGTTCCTCACTGACATCGTAATGTGCTCTCTGAACATGGGGGAGCTCAGGTACAGATGGCGCTGGACGATTCAGTAATGAACTGAAGTAATCCTTCCATATTAGCAGCGTCGCATCACCAACTGCAACTCCATTGGTCAAGACAGAAGAACATCTCTTCATCTTCCCGCTATACTGTCGCAGCAACGTGTAGGCTTTCATCGGATTCTTCTCCTCCCAAGCCTTCTCGAACTCCTTAGCTCCACACGCCCGCTCTCGTTCGCGGTCACTTCAAAGCTGCCGACGCAACTTCCTACTCAGGCGATTCTCCTCCACGAAGCTTCCTGCAGTTCGGAGAGCATATACCGTGTTGTAAGTAGACGTCGTTCCCTCTGAGACATAGGCCAACTTCTTCTTAGGCTGTACGACCGGGAGTGTCGCTTTCGAAGCGTCCTGGATGCACTTGACAAAAGAATCCGATTCGCAAGGTTTCTTTTTTCGTCCGTACTCCGATGTGAATAGAAACGCGTTGTCGAAAATTCCTTCTGCATTCTTCATCTCTGAGACTTGTCATGCCAATCCTCTGGAGGGGCTGAGCCCTCGCTTCTTCTTATGAATCCTCGCAGTAAAGTCAACAGAACAGGACGGTGATCCGAATCGAATGCGACATCCCACACAGCTCTAGATCTTCGAATGTCCGATACTGGAATATTCCTCGTCAGAACATGGTCGAGCTGTAATTTCAAAGTTGTCATCTTCCGCTTCCGCTGCTCTTCTGGAGATAGCTGGGTTGGTACCTGCCACGTAAGCTGATGGCAGCGATGGTTCCTCTTGAATGTCGATCAGGGGTGTGCGGCAATTGCCGTTTGCCGATTGCCGTACGGCAAAATTTCGGCAAAAATTCGTAAAACAACATAGTTAACCCATAGCTGCAGATTCTGTGTTGCTCGGCGATGCGAAGCCGGCTTCTTTTTTATTGAACAATGTTCACAGCGGTGTTCAATAATATTTTCGATCTCGAGATCATTAGCTTAGTGAAGGGTTCCTACCCTGGCTGAGCTGAGTTTGTTGAGAAATCGTGTACAGATGAAAAAATGAGAATTCCTTGAAAGCACAGTTTAACCTCGGAACCGTTGTTTCTGTTTTTCCGCCTATCTTAAAAACGGTCCCACGTTGATCTCAATGATGTCTCTATAATAGTTCAAAACCCCCTGGAAACGGAGTTATGACCCCTCAAAAATTGAGCTACGGAAGCATGGTGGATGAGTTGACCGAGGCTTGTAACTTATGTCATTTGCAAGCGATGTATGCGAGCGGACCTGAGTTAAGAGAGAGGCTCAGAGTAAAGGGAAGAACGATACATTTGATGGAAAACCATAGCTCATCTCGCCACTATTGAGCTCGAATTCTCGCAAAAGGGGCGTGCCGAAGTGGATTCCTGATGTGGGCATCCCAGGTGGATTCCTCTCATATCTCGCTTTTTCGGAGGAATAGAGAGCTCGCACTTGGCAAGTGCTATATAGGGTGGGTTTACTTCACAGTTATGTGGAAATATCAGATTTCACCCCTGAGCTTATACTGTGCCTTTAAAGGTGGCGATACGACACAGATATCGGCCACAGTTTTTAGGCAGGCATACACTACCACCGCACCAAGCTTGCTTACAGTTTGCTGGACGTAACCGGACCGACTAGGCTAGGCCGCGCTGGCCGCAAGCACCTCTCTGAGAAAATCTATTGCGGGCCTATCACACTTTGCACTGTTCAAGAGGACGCCCATCCTTTGAATCTCTAGCATTGCTTTGTCGGAATCTCCAATCAGTGGAGAGGAATTGGCAGAATTATCTCCGTCGAGGGCTAAGCTAACGGCCCTGTTGAACTTGATAGAACATGATAGTAACTCTTATACAGAACACATACAGAACAACGCTTCTGGTCTTCTCTGATCACGTAAAGCTTTCAAGTAGCTTTTGATATGCGGGATTTTTTCTTCCTGTAGGCCATTGAAACGATAGGCACATAGTAAGTGGAAGATATTGCATGGACTACCAAATGACTTAGCAAATGCTGGTGTATTATAGCACAAAACAGATTTTGCCGTTTGCCGTTTGCCGGTCATTTTTGGGGTTTACCGTTGCCGTTGCCGTTTGCCGAAATTTTAAATTCCTTTGCCGCTCACCCCTGATGTCGATGCAATAATCAGACCACTGCGTTCACAAAAGTCGACAAGGTGGTAGCCATTGTCCGATGTTTGCTCCACTGGGTGGAACCATTTACCGAGTCTTCGGATTTCTGATCAAGTCAGCACCTTCGCATTTGCGTCGATCCCCACGACAACAGCATGTTGACAAGGTACCCTGGCTAGCAACGTATTGAGTTCCTTATAAAACGCATCCTTCGAATTGTCCTCGGCGGTTTCAGTGGGTGCATGAGCTTTCGCTATCCACAGATTGAATCCTCTGTGATCCCGCAGTCGTACGAATGCATTCCGGTACGACGTTGAGCCAAACTCCTTGACCATACCGCTGGAATCCTTCCTTACAGCTATTGCACAGCCTCCCACTCTCCTATCGTCAGCGTTACCGCAGTAGATGGCGTGCCCTCCGACGCTGATGACGGGTCTATCCTTGAGGCGGGTTTCCTGCGAAGCAGCTGTCGAGTGATATCCAAAAAACTGCGCTACCCAGACTTCTGAGCTATTTCCATGCACCGTTTGCTGCACTCCCTAGGTACGGATCCTAAGGTGTTATGGACCAGTGGCCTTAGTGTGCCGGGCGGCGACACCTTTATGCAATGTGCGGGATACTTTCGCGATATAGTTGTGCACGCTATATCGCTCGAACGTTCCCTGTGTACACTCAAACGTCTGCTGGGTTCAGTAGAAGCTGGGGCACCAACGAGCAGGTACAAACAGACTTGTATACACACCCCCAAACTACAAGAGAGAACACATGACAATCACGGGATAGCAACAAGATACACAAATAGGGCAAATCACTAACAAAGACTTGACAGTTGAGATTATTTGTAGTATGTATGTAAACGGTTAGATAAATAAATGTGTTAGATGAAGGTCAAGTCTAGAGTAAAAGGAACAAGAGTAAAATAGATGAACCACCAAATCCCAACTGGAAAATGATGCAGTCCAATTACTTACATTAGGCAGGGGAACGAGTGGAACCATGCACCAAAGCGAGCGGAAGCAAACGCTAAGCAAGTGGAAGCTAACGCTGAGCAAGCAGAACCTTACGTTAGGCAGCGGAGCGAGTGGAACCATGAACCGAAGCGAGCGGCAGCAAACGCGAAGCAAGTGGAAACTAACACCGAGCGAGGGCAAGTTAACGGGAAGCAAACAAAAGCTAACACTAAGCGAGTGGAAGCTAACGCAAAGCAAGCAGAAGCTAAGGCTAAGCGGGTGGAAGCTAACGCGAAGCAAGCAGAAGCTAACGCTAAACATGCGGAGGTTAATACCAAGCAAGCGGAACCTTACGATAGGCGGAAGGGGTAGAATGAGAACCATGCGCCAAAGCAAGCTGGATCATGAGCGAAGCGAGCGGATTCTCACCTTATGCAGAGGTAGCGAGGGAAACCCATGGCACGTCCATCGAAAAGAGGATAGTTGAAACAACTTGTGCTAGCAGCGCATAGAAAATACGAAGAATAGTTTTTCGACTATGTACCAATGCGTTTCGAATTCGAATACCACCGAACTGCTACCTTATACTGCCTATGAGTCAAATTCTACCTTGATCATAACCGCAGATACATGAAGATAAATGAAGTTCGCCTTTTACCCACTCTACGCATCATGTAACAACATCGATTTCCCATATGTTTATCTCAGAAAACTTGCAATAATTTTTTACTGGGCATCGGCTTTATCTCCGAACAAGCACAACAACAAACAGACAACCTATGTAGGAGGCATATTTCAGTGCGTTTTTCAATGATTTAACATTAAATCCCTTAAGGCCCGATCTATCGCATCACAGAACAGTGAAAACGCACGCATCGTTAGAAAACACGTATTTGGAGGGCGTAAAACAGAGCAATTCTCGACGATAGTCGAGCTTCTTCGCCAGTTCATTCTCCCTTGGTACGTTCTCTAGCTGCGAGAACATTTTCCTACCTTGTTATTCGTCCTTTTCTGTCGCTGAGATAAGAACAGCTGCGAACTGGTCGTAGTACGAGTTGTCGTCCTGATGCATTAAATCCATAACCACAAGATTTGGAGGGGTAACACGAAAATAATTGTTACATGTGTTAATTCACGTCAATTCTGCTTACCTTTATGAATCGTATCCTTGGCTAACCGCTACGATTTCTTGCTCGACTGGGTCAGCGCTCAGGTCGTAATCGTCATCTGAAACGTTCTTCTAGGTTTCTTGTCCTAGCATGCTCGACGACGGAAGTCATTGCTGGAACATGCACAGATGTTCAGAAAACTTAATTCATAAGGGTCATAATTTGAAGACTCACTAAGTCATTTTGAGCATGTTCGCCATGACACCTTCCAGGTCAGAGATAAAAAATCCTGATTGATTTTCGAAAAAAAAACGCTTTAGGAACGCAAAAAAAGGTAAAAAAATGGCAGCCACTGACGAATTGGTATTCTCTAGCATCCCTAAGTCGAATCATTCCAAGCGATTTACAAATTTTGTCTCTGAAGATGCTTACCGTGTTTCAAGCGAGAAGAGACCGCTTCCATACCCGGAAAATAAAACACGGATAATTATGTCGCCTCTTGAGATCGTCTGATTGCAAGAGAATTATGGTGATATTCAAAATGAGTGCTAATTTATCAAAGATAGGGGTGAATATCTTGCATCCATTGGCTGCCTATTGACTTCTTGATTCCCTTGTAGCGCAGTGTGATGCACGCGCGCTTCGGCTCCGCTTTGCGGCTGGAGCGATAATACCAATGCCATATATCAGATATTAATTAAATAATACCCTACCCAAAAGTACATCATTTGACATTATCGATAGAAGGAATAAAACTGACAGGGAGAATGAATTAAGGAGATATCAGATGGTAGCTGAGTCGAACGCAGAACTCAGATATCAGACAGGACTCGAGGTTTCTGAGCGAGAGTGTTACCATCACACCACCGACACCCCGGTCTGCATTCCTCAGCTATTCACACATAAACTGTGTAGGCACAGCAACAATCAATCGATAATGGGTATGATCTGGTAAGCACAAATCGGCTTTAAATCCAGTTAAAGGCACAGTCCAAGCTCTTCGGCAAAATTCGATATTATGGTGCAGCCGGTGTGTGTAGCAACCCTGCAAAACGCTGAGTTTCAACTCTTCCGAATAGGTGAAAAAAATCGAGCCCCCTTTCCCACCGCCCCCCCCCCCGAATCAGCATTCGCTTCGCCCACTTCACGGGTTTCAGTCTCAATAGGGACAAGACGCGCCATGGATTTGATCAAAAACAACGTTTTTCCATTTGTTATCGGTCTATTTTTACAGTGTGGTCTGCTCCGGTGCGATGGCTGCGAGCGAAGAGGGAAAACAATACTGAGACAGCTCGTCCACGATATTCTCATCGTTCAAATTTACATTCTTTGAGGGGCCATAACTCCGTTCGTAGCGGGTTCTGAGCGAATCTAGAAACAATAATGTGATTAGCACGGAATTCTCCCTAAACTGAGCAGAAAAACTGGATAACGATGATTGAGCTTGGACTGTGCCTTTAAAAGCAGTGTTCACGATGACCTTCGTTCCCGAGTGTTGCACTCAAAACAATACGTTGGATACTAAGTCTTACCAAAATTACGAAGAAACGGCGAGAAACGCATCAAAACGTCGTATTTTAGCGACATTTTCTCTTGTCTGGACTAGTTGTCCGATTGAGTAAACATGTTCACAGTGGTTGTCACCGGTAAAAAATGGGGTTAATCAAAAATGGAAGAATATTTCAGGCAAAGCAGTATTACTTGGGGTCCGAAGGAAAGAACGGAGCAAAAGAAAGGGAATAATTGGAAAAGACGGGACCACAAAAGATTTCATTGTCATAACGAACAGTTCCAATGAGAATGAAAAGGTGGGTTGAGAGTAAATCATTTGGTGCGCTTCTGGGGCGTTTTACTCGATTTCTTCGTCATTTCAGTTCTATCCGGTGACCTAACAACCGATTTAGCGATCAATCTCTAAATCGATGATTATCGTGAACACTGCCTTTAACCTGAGGCCTTGATGTTTTTATAACGTTTAAAGCTTGACATCTGAGTTTTGTGTTCAACTCGCCTATCTTGCTATATCTTATGCTATATCAGGCCAAAAAAGAGTATTAAACATTCTGAAAACATCAATATCAGAGAGAGAGAAATGAGAAAGAAAGTGCACGACTGCTAATGAACGAAGCAAAAAAAGACCATAGGCTGCTTGCACGGTGCTTTGCGTGCCTAAGGCTGATTGCACGGAAACGAAGCTGGTTCGCACCCTACCGATCCAGGATAAGGAGGATTGCACGGAACGAGGTGTCAGTGAGCTGGTTAACACCGTAAAATAAGCTGCTGGAACGCTTCGAAAAACCCCAATAAAGCTGCTTGCTCGGTGCTTCCTGGGTCGTCTACACTGAGAAAGCTCGCATGCACCATACCAAGACGCGAATAACGTATTTGCACCGAACGAAGTGGCTTTTAGCGTGTTAACAACCTGTTTCAAAAGTTCTGAGATCTTTGACGTCTTCTGACCTCATTGGCAAACGTTTTTGCCGCGCCAAAGTTTACCAGTGTGGTCTACCGGGCTCAATCATGAAAATGAGCCTGAAAAATGAAAATCGATTTCCAGCGCGATCGATGCCTTTAAGTATCAAAGGAGGTGTTTAATGTGACACTGAAATCTTTTGTGGACCCGTCATTTGCAATTCTCTACTCTCTGTTGCTCCATTCTCCCCTTAGGGCCCTAACTAATCCTGCTTTGCATACACTATTCTTCTATTTTAGATTGAACCAATTTTCCACCGATGACAACCACCATGGACATGATCATCCAACCGGACAACTAGTCCATGTTACAGAATATTGCCACTGAAATACAACATTTTAATGCGTTTCTCGCCGTTTCTTCGTAATTTTGGTAACACTTGGTGGCCAATGCATTGTTTTATGTGAAAAACTCGGGGACGAAAATCATTGTGAACACTGCCTTTAACCGACCACCGACGCCCACGAATACGTGAGTATGTGAAAAATTGTCACCGTCTACATAAAATGTCAAACTCCAGAAATATATGTGGAGTAATAGGAAACGCTGAATGACACGTTGCCTAGAAAAAATGGGGTTAAATGGGCGCTGCATTGTGGATTTCTTGTTACTAGGCAGCTAATATTCCTCGCGCATGAATGTATTCACAGGAGCATTAGGCTGCCGCAAACACAGAAAGAAAAAAAAATGAGCAGCTAGGGGCTCGCTAATGAATCTTGGTCCATCCGAAGCAGAATATTGTGACAACATCAGAGACGAAGTTACCCGGCAGGACATGTGTGTTCCTATGTTGTCTTGGTTATCTTTCTCTACGCAGATACATGGCAAGCAGCTTTAACCTCTATTTTCGTTGAATCCTCCACCAACATCTCGGAAAGCTCTCAGATAGTTAGAAGTAGACTAGATTTTTATTAATCCATACCACGTATTCGTCGGCAGTCATTCATTTCTGTGTGTGTGTGTGTGTGTGTGTGTATGTGTGTGTGTGTGTGCGTGCGTGCGTGCGTGTGTGTGTGTGTGTGTTTGTGTGTGTGTGTGTGTGTGTGCGTGTCTGTGTGTGTGTGTTTGTGTGTGTGTTTTTAAGAGCTAACTAGTTTAGGGAGAATTTCGTAGTATAAGTCTGATAATTCAACAGAGCGACCTTATCCCAAAAATTACGAAAAATTCTCAAGTCTGAATTGGTCGCGTGCATCCGGCATCAATACGACTAGGCGTAGCCCTCGATCGTTATTGCTTGCTACAGCCAGACGGGTGCCGCCAACCGTCTTCGCTCAGCTGACTTGTGCTCTCTACGGGCCCCGATTTCGTCCCTGTGCTTGGACTGTGACTTTAAAGGCACAGTCCAACCTCACGAATGAAATTTGGAGCTGGGGGAGGACGGAATACGGTAGGCGCCAGTGACAGATCTCGGCCGAGTCGCCCCGACAGCGAGATCGATGGCTCCCTCGCTCGTTAATTCACGATCGGAGGAGATCACGCACGCAAGATCAGGGACTTTGCGTGGAACTCAATAGTTTTTTCAAACAAAAGGGTTGACGATTTCCTATATTGAAGCAAATGAATCATCTTCATCAATAATTTGTGTGTATATAGTAATGGTATTAGTGCTCAAGTAGTCGGCAAAAGCGTAAAATATTCGCGCTCATGTCAGAATCTCGCCCACCCAGAGTTCCAACTCCTTGGAAAATCGGGGAACACTTCGCATTCTTGTCAGACTCTCCCCCCACGTGGTTCCAACCCCTTGAAAAATTTGGAGAAAGCTTCGCGCTCATGTCAGAATCTCACCTACCCGGAGTTCCAACCTCTTGAAAAGTCGGGGAGAACTTCGAACTCATGTCAGAATCTCGCCAACCAGGGGTATCAACCCCTTTAAAAAACTGGGAAAACTTCGCGCTCATGTCAGAACCTCACCCACCCGGAGTTCCAGCCCCCTGGAAAAAAAATCGGAAATAATGTCTTCCCTAAAAAGTACTTTAACCCCTCAAAAAACTCGGGGGCTGTTTGCTTTAATATATGTAGTTGTCACCCTTTTTGTTTGAAAAAAAAACTATTGAGTTTCACGCAGAGTCCCTGATCTCGAATGCGTGATCTTGTCCAATCGCCAATCAACGAGCGAGCGAGTGATCGATCTCGCTGTCGGGGAGACTCGGTCGAGAGCGGCCAATGCTGCCAGCCGCCTGGCGCCGACGCCACCCCGTACCCCGTCTTCCCCTTGCACCTAAAATTTGACATTATGGTCCGCCCACTGTGTATAGCAACCCTACCAAGAGCGAGACCTCAATTCGATCAAATAAGTGAGAAACTACAAGCAAAAGCCGACCCCGCCCCCAGTATCCTAAACACATATTCAAGCGTTTCGCTCCTTATAGGGAACCAAACCCTATGCAAACGGACAAATCGGTTTGTGTGGCTATGCTCAAAGTTGCACAATAGCAGAGCTTCTGGTTCCCTTTCCGGGGCGGTGTGGGCAGTTAGGCTTTTGGGGTAATGTGGGCGGGGCCGACTTTTTCCCTGTAGCCTCTCACCTATTCAAAATCAGTGTTCACGATAAAGAAAGTGTTTCAGTTTCCACTAAGAATGGGTAGTGGAAGGGCACACTGTAACGTTAACGTTGAAAGAACGCATGAAATCATACATCGGATGCAAAAGACGGCAGTTAGAAACCTCACACAACTCGTCCACCATGCTCTCCTAGCTCAATCTTTGAGGGACCATAACTCCGTTCTCAAAAGGTCTGATAACATTACAGAGAGAACATTGAATTAGCAAGGGACCGTTTTCAGGATGGGTGGAAAAACAGAAAAACGATTTCTATCGTGAACACTGCCTTTATGCTAATTTGGATCACGCGCTGGCAGGGTTGCTATTCACTGTGGGGAGACTATTTGACTTCAACGGTTGGCTTTCGCCTGGCGCGGTCATTCCGCATCTTCACCGAGGTGTGCCGTCCTAGAAGTCAGCCGTGTCAATTTGTCACGGTCCTCAGCCACAATTTGAGCATAATCCGTCCATTCGTCGCTATTCCACTTCCTGCGAAGTAAAACATCGCGCCTGAATCGCCTTCCAATTTCGAGTGATTTCAATCCTCCTTCACCACATCTGTCCAAAACTTTCGCCTACGTCCAGGCGCCCGTTTCCAGACAGGACTTGGAAGCATCCTTAGAGCGTGTGTGGACTAGACGATCTGGCGGTCTTCTTCAAATATGCCCCAACAGACGAAGACGACCTTCCGTTGCCGCTTGAGATGGCATTGGGAGATGTTTGCACCTCCCTCGTGTCACACGTTGATGTAAAGCGTCAATCCCGTTGTAGAGATCTCCGTTGTGGCACATCCGTGGCCAGAGATATCCGGGCAAACGTCTGAACATCTTCCTCTCCGTGCAATCCAACCTTTCCATCAGCGTCTTCGGTGCTGCCCGCGGCTACGATCCGTACATCATGATAGGGCGAATAGCGGATAAGTAGACGCGCAACTTGACTTCCTTCGCGATGGGTGTAGACCACGAACACTTGGTTAGAGAATTGAATGCAGACGTAGCTTTCGCACATCGTTGTTGAATATATATATATATATATATATATATATATATATATATATATATATATATATATATATATATATATATATATATATATATATATATATATATATATATATATATATATATATATATATATATATATATATATATATATATATATATATATATATATATATATATATATATATATATATATATATATATATATATATATATATATATATATATATATATATATATATATATATATATATATATGGTAGTATAACTATAAGTATAACTATAACTATATATGGTAGTATAACTACCATCGTTCTTCAGCAAACAGCCCAAGTAACAAAAATCATCCACCAGTTCGATACGCTGTCCGTCCCCACAGACTCCCATTGAAGGCCTCTGAGAGACCCACATCTGCTTGCATTTGTCCGGACGAAGACGAAGTCCATAGGCCGCGGCATACTTCGAAACGAGATTCACAATCCTTTGCAGTTTTGCGCTGTTTTCAGCGAATAACACAATGTCGTTGGCGTACTCCAGGTCGACAAGGTAGCGTCCTGATGGTGTTAGGATCACATCCACAGGAAACTGTTCTGCAACTCTACGCATGATGTCATCAACGGCGAAGTTGAAAAGAAAAGGTCCTGCTACGGCTCCTTGCCTTACTCTTGTTTTCACCTCAAAAGCTGACGTAAATCCGACAGGTGTACAAACTGCTGCTGTTGTTTCTTTGTTCATGTCCTCGATTAGTCGAACACACTTTTCCGGGACTCCATCGGCTCGCAGAGCGTTGAGCAATCGATCACGATGAGGAGAGTCGAATGCGGCTTCAATGTCCAAAAAAGCAAGCTGTAATCACTTCGAATACCGCTGCCACGATTCAATTACTCTTCTTACGACGAACACTTGGTCGATGATCGATCTTCCAGGTCAAAAACTGGCTTGATCCTCTCTAGTCGCTTCCTCACGATGTTTGATGAGTCGCTCGACAATGATACGTTCCAAAACCTTGTACATGACACGCAGTAGAGAGATCCCCCTATAGTTCTTGGGCTCCGTGATGGATAACTTCTTGTGAAGAGGTACGATGGTCGCATTTCTCCACGAATCGGGTATCCTTTCGCTCATCCATATGGCATGGATGGTGTCGCGAACGCGATGGGATTTATGGTCCCCAGCACGATGCGAACGTATCATGCATGGACCGACCCACGGGTATGACAACCCTGGATAGCGGTGTAGCCAACACCTAGAAGGATCTCACTAGATCCCTGGTTCCCCGGCCCACTATCGCGACGCATCGATGGCTACTATGCATCCGTCAGCTGGCCCCGTTACCGCAATGTTATCTCGCAACCTGCTCCCCTCAAGCAGGCGGAGTCCTCGCGTTCACTGGGGATCACCTTGTACACTAACCTGGGACAGCCGCACTAGCAAGCCACGTAACCCAAACAACATGTGGGGGGGGCCAAGGGGGGATATTCCCGCGTAGTACCAGCGTAATAGCACAACAACACAGGTCAACCATGTTGACACCGATATAGCAGCGCTATATAAACACCAACACAAGTACAAGGTACACAGTGGTAAGTTATAACCCTTTATCCTTTAGGCACTAACACATAAAGGCATTTACAGGGTTCGCCTTACAGTTAACGGTTCAATTGGCTCACATCCCACAGCGCGTAGTAGATAGCGTAGTCTACCACGGCGTAATATAGATTGCGTAGTACGTGGTGGCGCAATATCGCACCTCTCCCACTAGTCAACCGCACATCCCTAGCGGTGACTAATGCCAGAAGCCGTTGGGCCTCCGCCAACCTCCAGGCCGCTCGGTCTAGGCCGAGCTGGCGCCCAGATGCCGGCTTCCTCAGCAGCCAAAGCTGCTGGGGACGGAGCCCACGGTTCCGGGGTCACCCGGTAGGCCATCACTGCCGAAGCAGTGCAGTACCAATGGGTACTGTAGGCCAACGCCATCCGGCGCCGGGCAGACCACTGAACCGAGGACAGCCGCCTTATATAGGCAGCGCGGAGGAAGGGGGGCGGGGCGCCGCGGCTGGCGCGGGTGTTCACCTCCTCCACGCGGGTGGCGTAGTGGTGAACAGGCCGGGGCCTCACGGTCCGCCCCCAGCCACCGTCGCATCCGCGACACTCCCGACAACAAAAGAATTGCTGCTAGGGGGCCGCAGAAAACGGTGACAACAGGGGCAGGGTCACCGAGAGGACCCAATTAAGCGAATTATAAATTTACAGAAAGGAGGCAGCAAAAATTATGCTGCGGGGATGAGCCAGCGTATTATGAACCCTTATACAGACATTCTACCCTACCTAACGAGGCGAACCCTCTCACTCATCACAAGGGCGAGATACGATGCAAAATATATACACGAGCCCTCGTCAGAAACGGGCTTGAGGGGCATAAGGCCTCACCTCGAAAAGAACCGGAACACAAAAATATATGCATACAAGCCCTCAGCAGAAACGGGCTAGAGGGGCTTAAGGCCTTACTTCAAAGAAAAGCAAAATATATACATGCCCTCGACAGAAACGGGCGAAGGGGGCTTAAGGCCACTCCTAAAAGAAAAGCGAAATATGTACACACATGCCCTCAGCAGAAACGGGCGAGGGGGCTTAAGGCCACACCTTAGAGACCGAGGGGCTTAAGGCCTCCCTCAAGAAAAAAACCGGTAGATCAAAAATTAAAACTAAAACAAGACTACCTATGGCCCTCACTTGAAACGGGCGAGAGGGGCTTAAGGCCTCACCTCTAGAAGCTCACTCAAGAACATGAGCTACAAAAGAAATCAAAAACAGCGAAATAAAATATGAAAACATTCAAGACTAAAAACTAGATAAACTAAATTAAAATAGATCACAAATTATTTACAAGCCTTCTTGCGATGCCATCAGGCATACCATAGTCGATCCATCCGTCGTATAGGGAAAATATGTCATCTAGTCGACCATATAGCATGCCATCCATCTGAGCGCCACCGATCCATCAGAATACCATGACGCATCCAACCAGGCATCTCGAAGGCGCGTATTAGGCGTATTAGGCGACAAATCGATCTGGAAATAATCGGATAGAAAACGAGATCAAAAATATATACAAATTTGCCACCAGCGTAGTACGACCTAGCAACGAAGGCCAGATCAGAGCGAAATAAGTCTGACGTGAGTAGATCAGACCTGCGTAGTAGAGTCTGCCTTAGTGGTCCAGACTGTAAAAACGTGTTAGTTAGTCAGCTACTAGGGACCAGACTAAGCGTATTAACTAGCGTATTTCAGCGCAACACAAGGGGGTCGTACTGAGCGTATTGTGGTTATTACTAACCCGCGTAATAACAAGATTGAACCATGCGTATTCAAAACGGCGTACTATAGCAAGCCACGAAAATGGCTATACCTGCGTATTATGGTTAATTACAACTAACCAGCGTATTCAAAGCGGCGTATTAACTAGGTGTGAACATGCGTATTAGCTGCGTCTAACGCAGACGTATTAACGCCTGCCGCTACGGTCATCTCCCCTGCGTTCCGAGGGTGACCGATCGCGATTTGGCGGCGATTGGCGTCGCGTCGACTGCGCGACTGCGAGTGCAGAGTACGGGCCCTAAGGCCAGGCGGATTAGGGCGAAACGTTTTACGAGCTGAATCCTCGTAAAAACGCTGGGCCGTCGTATTAATGTTTGCGATTACAAACGGGTTATCAACGCACACAGCGTGGTGGTGACGTGTGCGGTGGCAGATAAGACATCTGTCGGCCCGGATACAGTGTTCTGTGTGATGTCGTAGACAAACCGAGCATAGCTCGCTGTCAACGAGCATATCAGCCCGTTGCAGCAAGCGCCTGCGCATAATACACTAAGCAGAATAATGCCCTCTGCCGGAGCAGAAGACACAAGGCGGCTGCCCTCCTGGCGGAGTACGTTGACGAGGAGGAGGAGGCGCCCGTTGGCTGCTCCTCGCCCCGTCTGCGGAATACTGCGTACTAGGACGAGGTCTGAGCGTACTAGGCTGGTCCTGGAACCGACCTGTACTTGCTTCGCTGTCGCGTTTACGTTGCGTATTATTGCTGGACCCTGGTCCATCCTCCCGACTTCGAGGCGAATGCCTGTCGCGGGATGATGGAGCAAGTACGGACCTTTGCGTAGTAAATCGCGAATTACGAGATCGAGACGAAGACGCGGTTGAGCGTCTCTCGAGTTGCGTATTTCGAGAATCGAGCGAAATAGACGACTCTGAGTCGTTCTCAAGAGGTCTGGAAGCAGCTTCCAGAGCACACTTGCTGAAGGTCAATGGAGCCGTCTGCGAAGTCGGTAGCGAACTAGTTAGCGTACTATGTTGCGGAGTACTCTGCGCAGTGTTTTGCGCAGTATTTTGCGAGGAAGTCTGCGAAGTATTGTGCGCAGTATTTTGCGTATTTGCTGTGAACCGTCTCTCGTAGAAACGGTCGAGAAAGATTTGCCCCTGTCTGTGATCCAGAACAGTGCTATATCTATCTCTACATTTCGAGCGTGCGATTGAACGAAGCGTAAATGGTCTCAAGCTCCACCGGAGGCGGAAGAGGTGTCTCGCGGAGGTGCTGAGCCGCTCCGACTTGATCGCGACCCTCGACTGTGGCCAGCATGCGTAGTTGTTGTCCTTCAAGAAGCCGGACATAGCGAATTAGCATCGCCACGATGGCGGATTAGCGTACTAGATTCGTGCGAACGAAGTCTGGCGTAATATGGAACCTTGCGAGCGCATTGAGGAAATTCTGGCGAGTCCAATGCTCTTCCAGCACATGTGGAAGCATCTCCTCTTGAAGAATATCCCGATGAACTGTGATTGCAGTAATGCCATGCATCAGTTCCTGGATCCAGGCAGTGAGCTCGACATAACTCACTGCCCAAGGTTCACTGAGCGGAATAGTGTCAGCGAGGTCTCGAATGAGCCCTACGCTTTCACGCGTAGTAACCTGAATCAGGTTTAGCGAATGAAGTAGTCGAGAAACCGACATGCGTATTCGATCATCCATACTAGGAGCTGTGGACTGAGGTCCACGCGGAATAGGTTCTTCGGAGTAGTTGTCGATATACTCGAAGATACTGCGTAGTTGAATAGCTGTGAGTTCTTCAACGGTGTGAAGACTCACAAACTGCGAACTAAACTGCGATACCGGCGGAAGCGGAATGACATCCGGAGGTGCGGTATTTGCCATGATAGGCGGGCAGTTTTCTGGCGTAATAATTTGAACTGACGGGTCAGGGACCCTGCTGGTGCTGGGTATGCGTCCGTAGTCCTGCGCAATACGTTGCTTGTGCTGTTCGTAGGCCTTGCTCATACGAATTGCAACGTTGCGAAGTATATTTCGATAGTCGTCCATGGTTTGCGTCCGGGGGTGAAAAGCTACCTCCAGAGGCTCACCAGGAGTCTCATCGAGATATCGCGTAGTATGAGAAGCGGAGTAATCTGCAGCTCCAGCGGCCGTTGGCGCAGTAGAAACATTGCCTTTGGCTGCTGGAGGTGCAGGCTGCTTGAAGCAGGAGCGTATTTTCTTCGTCTTTCAGACCGTATGCGTAGTAGTGGTCGTTGCACCGGATTGCGGTGTCTGAGACGACTCAAGCGTGCCGAATCGACGTGATCCTGCTGCGATTCGTCGACGTGAACGTCTTCGAGCGAAATAGTGGAAAACATCGGGGTGACCGATGTCAGCGGATTAGTCTGCGTA
Organism: Aplectana chamaeleonis; assembly: GCA_029168955.1. Taxonomy (NCBI): domain Eukaryota; kingdom Metazoa; phylum Nematoda; class Chromadorea; order Rhabditida; family Cosmocercidae; genus Aplectana; species Aplectana chamaeleonis. The sequence goes on along the minus strand of JAPDOI010001034.1, from coordinate 116,319 downwards.
GTAGACTGCGTATTAGGCTGTGTATTAGAGCCTCCATCGTCGTCGACAGAACGAGAGGTCGAAGCAGAACGAGACCGCTCCGACTTCTTTTAAGACGAAATCGATGGTCTGGGCATCTCAACGAGTAACCAGTAACTGAAATGAGTACAAATCAGTAGTGGTTTGTGTATTTATAGCGTAATATAGGATTAAGATAACAAATGATAGAGATTAGAGCTGCGAAGTAAGCAAGCGAAGGAGAAGATGGATCGAGTGACTGACGATCGATACCGTCTGCGGAGTGCGTGGACTCGACTGTCATCGGTTGGCTGCGTGCCCGAAAAGGTCCTGCGGTGATTTTGCAGGCACGGGACTGTTTCGCAACCACGACGACTACGAGGCCGAGCGAGGACGAAGGCGAACTAGGGGGGAATCGTCGAGGACGACGATTTCCACAGAAAATAATGCGCAGTAGGTGTCTGGGAAAGAACCTGCGAAAGGGGAAGCGAAGTAGGTGTCAGAAATGACACCTGCGAGGAAGAAATAAACGTAGTAGGTGCCTGGAAAAGGCACATTCAGAACGAAAGACACATAATGCGCAGTAATTAAGCGTAGTAGGTGTCGAAAATGACACCTGCGAGGTAGGAAAAAACGTAGTAAGTGCCAGAAAAAAGGCACATTTAGGCGAAATACACAATTCGCGGAGTAATTTAGCGTAGTAGGTGTCGACTAGCGACACTCTAGTGCGAAGTAGAGCGCTTAGCGCTCCTACTCGGCTGAAACCGAGTGGGTTTAGTCGTATTGGAACGTCGATTTTTGACGTTTTTGGACCGAAAATAGTCGTTAGGAAGCGTAGTAGGTGGAAAAATCGTGTCGATTCCCAGCGGAACAAGCTGATTTATAGATCTCTGGAGGTGGTTATTCTTTCCGACTCGTGATTGAGCGGATCGAATCTGACCGTCTCCAGATTTCTTCAGCTGCGTAATTACTCCCAAGGGCCATACGGCTCGAGGCGTATTATCCTGTTTAATTATCACAACTTGTCCCACTTGTGGGGTCAAGCGCGAATGTTGAGCGGATTTAGACTTTTTCTGTGCACGTTCGGCTAAGGACTGGAGATAATCCTGTCGCCAAACGGTCCAGAAATGGTCTAGCGTATTCAGAAGAGCGTAATATTGACTCTTAAGAAACTTTGCAGTTTCCGAGTCGCGTATTTCACCGTTCACAAACTGCGAATATTTTGGATTAGAGCTGGCAAGGATCTGTCCCAGTGTGAACTGCGGATTAATGAGGTCTATAGGCCGTAGTGTACAGATCTCTTCAGGCGTATTACTTGCGTTGACCGGTGCTAATGGTCGCGTATTTATGACTGCTTCGATCTCGGCAATTAGTGTCTCTAGCGATCGAAGGTCAAGCGTACTTCGTCGGATTGACTTACTTGACTTAATCGGTTGGCTTTCGCCTGACGCGGTCATTCCGCATCTTCACCGAGGTGTGCCGTCCTAGTAGTCAGCCGTGTCCATTTTTCACGGTCTTCAGCCACAATTTGAACACATTCCATCCAGCTGTCACTATTCCATTTCCTGCGAAACGAAACATCGCGCCTGAACTGTCTTTCGATGCCGAGTGACTTTAAATCCTCTTTAACCACATCCGTCCAGAACTTTCGCCTACGCCCAGGTGGCCGTTTCCAGACAGGATTTGGAAGCATTTTTAAAGCGTGTTGTACGAGACGATCCGGCGTTCTTCTTAGTATATGCCCGAGCAGTCGAAGTCGACTTTCCATTGCTGCTTGAGATGGCGTTAGGAGATGCTGGCACCTCCTCGTGTCAAGCGTTGATGTACTGCGTCGATTTCCTTGTAAAGGTCTTCGTTATGGCATACACGCGGCCAGAAATATCCAAGCAAACGCCTAAAAAGCTTCCTCTCCGTGCAATCCAACCTTTCCATCTGCGTTTTCGGTGCTGCCCACGTCTCCGATCCGTACATCATGATAGGGCGAATAGCGGATAGGTAGACGCGCAACTTGACTTCCTTCGCGATGGTGGTAGACCACAAACACTTGGTTAGAGAATTGAATGCAGACGTAGCTTTCGCACATCGTTGTCGAATATCCGCTGCATAACTACCATCGTTCTTCAGCAAACAGCCCAAATAACAGAAATCGTCCACCAGTTCGATACGTTGTCCGTCCACACAAACTCCAGTTGAAGGCCTCTGAGAGACCCACATCTGCTTGCATTTGTCGGGACGAAGACGAAGTCCATAGGCTGCGGCATACTTCGAAACGAGGTTCACAATCCTTTGCAGTTTTGCGTTGTTTTCAGCGAATAACACAATGTCGTCGGCGTACTCCAGGTCGACAAGGGAGCGTCCTGATGGTGTTAGGATCACATCCGCAGGAAACTGTTCTGCAACTCTACGCATGATGTCATCAACGGCGAAGTTGAAAAGAAAAGGTCCTGCAACGGCTCCTTGCCTTACTCCTGTTTTCACCTCGAAAGCTGACGTAAATCCGACAGGTGTACGAACTGCTGCTGTTGTTCCTTTGTTCATGTCCTCGATTAACCGAACATACTTTTCCGGGACTCCATCTGCTCGCAGAGCATTGAGCAATCGATCACGATGAGGAGAGTCGAACGCGGCTTCAAAGTCCAAAAAAGCAAGCTGTAATGGCTTCGAAAACCGCTGCCACGATTCAATTACTCTTCTAACGACGAACACTTGGTCGATGGTCGATCTTCCAGGTCGAAAACCGGCTTGCTCATCTCTGGTCGTTCCTTCACGATGTTTGATAAGTCGCTCGAGAATGATACGTTCTAAAACCTTGTACATGACACGAAGTAGAGAGATTCCTCTGTAGTTCTTAGGATCCGTGACGGATAGCTTCTTGTGAAGAGGTACGATGATCGCATGTCTCCACGAATCGGGTATCCTTTCGCTCATCCATATGGCACGGATGGTGTTGGTCATTTCACGAATCCCAGACGGAGGATCCCAGACGGAGGAAGAGCTTTCAGCATTTCAGCAGTGATGTTGTCATCTCCACCTGCCTTTCCATTCTTCATTTTCCGGACACAATCCAAAACTTCAGACTCAGTCGGCGGTTCCTCACTGACATCGCAATGTGCTCTCTGAACATGCGGGAGCTCAGGTACTGATGGCGCTGGACGATTCAGTAGTGAACTGAAGTAATCCTTCCACACTGGCAGCGTCGCATCACCAACTGCAACTCCATTGGTAGTGTTCAAGACAGGAGAACATCTCTTCATCTTCCCGCTATACTGTCGCAGCAACGTGTAGGCTTTCTTCGGATTCTTCTCCTCCCAAGCCTTCTCGAACTCCTTAGCTCTACACGTCCACTCTCGTTCGCGGTCACTTTGAAGCTGCCGACGCAACTTCCTCCTCAGACGCTTCTCCTCCACGAAGTTTCCTGCAGTTCGGAGAGCACATACTCTGTTGTAGGTAGATGTTGTTTCTTCTGAGACGTAGGCGAACTTCTTCTTAGGCTGTACAACCGGGAGTGCCTCTTTCGAAGCGTCCTGGATGCACTTGACAAAAGAATCCGCGTCGCAAAGTTTCTTCTTAGTCCGTACTCCGATGTGAATAGAAACGCGTTGTCGGAAATTCCTTCTGCACTCTTCATCTCTGAGACTTGTCATGTCAATCCTCTGGAGAGGCTGAGCCCCTCGCTTCCTCTTATGAATCCTCGCAGTGAAGTTCAACAGAACAGGACGGTGATCCGAATCGAATGCGACATCCCACACAGCTCTAGATCTTCGAATGTCCGATACTGGAATATTCCTCGTCAGGACATAGTCAAGCTGTAGTTTCAAAGTTGTCATCTTCCGCTTCCGCTGCTCTTCTGGAGATAGCCGGGTTGGTCCCTGCCACGTAAGCTGATGGCGGCGATGATTCCTCTTGAATGTCGATGCAATAATCAGACCACTGCGTTCACAAAGTCGACAAGGCGGTAGCCATTGTCCGATGTTTGCTCCACTGGGTAGAACCATTTACCGAGTACTTCGGATTCCTGATCAAGTCCCATCTTCGCATTTGCGTCAATCCCCACGACAACAGCATGTTGACAAGGTATCCTGGCCAGCAACGTATTGAGTTCCTCATAAAACGCATCCTTCGAATTGTCTTCGGCGGTTTCAGTGGGCGCATGAGCACTCACTATCCACAGATTGAATCCTCTGTGATCCCGCAGTCGTACGAATGCATTCCGACACGACGTTGAGCCGAACTCCTTGACCATACCATTGAAATCCTTCCTTACAGCTATTGCACAGCCTCCCACCCTCCTATCGTCAGCGTTACCGCAGTAGATGGTGTACTCTCCGACGCTGATGACGGGTCTATCCTTGAGGCGGGTTTCCTGCAAAGCAGCAAACGGTGCATGGAAATAGCTCAGAAGTCTGGATAGCGCAGTTTTTTGGATATCACTCGACAGCGATCGACAGTTCAGGGTGGCGAAATTGTGGCTTGTGGCCAAAGACTCCATGACTCCCTAGGTACGGATCCTAAGGTGTTATGGACCAGAGGCCTTAGTGTGCCGGACGGCGACACCTTTATGCAATGTGCGGGATACTTTCGCGATATAGTTGTGCACGCTATATCGCTCGAACGTTCCCTGTGTACACTCAAACGTCTGCTGGGTTCAGTAGAAGCAGGGGCACCAACGAGCAGGTACCAACAGACTTGTATACACACCCCCCTTCGTCGGATTGTCTTTTTTAAAGACAATTTGACTATTCCGACGAGGCGTTCATAGAATCCACCTTTCCAGGGGGATAGCGGAGTGATGAATTGCCATTCAAATGCGTGTTGAGCTGTAAAGCTGCGTATTTGAGAATCATTGGCGAAGTGAAGGCACTGATTGTGGAGGATCTTGCTGCCCAACTTGAAGGTTGGAGCATTATCCGAGATCACACAGTCTGGTGCACCTCTACGCGCAATGAATCTGCGAAATGCGAGCAAGAACTCCACCGTAGCGTTGTTATGAACAACTTCTAGGTGTACGGCACGAGTTGTCATACATGTGTACAGACAAACCCATACCTTGCGAGTTCCTGCAGGCTGCGTATTGACCACAAGTGGTCCGAAGTAGTCTAAACCGACCTTTTGAAAGGGTCTGTGAACTGTGAATCTTTCAGCCGGTAGATCAGGCGGATTAGGATACTCGTAGGCACGACCTTGGTACCTAGTGCAAGTAACACATTTGGCGAGTAATTGGCGTACTGTGGAATAGATCCGCGGAATAACGAAACGTTTGCGTAGTATTGTGACGGTATGTCTGGTTCCTGTATGAAGCAGTTTCAGATGATACTGCATCACAAGCGCATTAGTGAGCGAATGATTGCAGAAAAGCAAAATGGGCGTTTCTGGCGAAGTAATGACGTTGGAATTCGCCATACGCGTATTAACACGAACTATTGACATAGCGTCTTTGAACGTGTTGAGCGTATTAACAGGTGCTGACATGAACCTGTGAGCGCATTCACGTTGATGTTCGCGTATTAGGATGGATTCTGCAATAGAGAAATCATCCTGCGTAATCTCTGGAACAGAGGCGATTTCAGTGAGCGGGATAGACTGATTGAGCCGTACTTGTTTCTCTGTAGAAATTCTGTCGTACACGAATGTACGTAGGAATTTGAGAACAAGTGCGGTCGAGCGTATTAATTTGCGATACTGACCAATTCGAGTGAATGGCAGTGCGGATTCGTGCGGAGTAGTGTCTGCAATGGACGATTGAACCACAAACTCCAATTCCGTTTCCGGCACTGAAGTGGGTGTGATGGAAAAGTTAATTTCAGTGTTCGGCCATTGGCCAGGCGGAGTAGATAGGAACGGCGGACCGTTCCACCAGATGTGCTGTGCAATCTCGTTGGCTGTTAGACCACGAGTAGCACAATCTGCTGGATTTTGCGTAGTATTGACGTAGTAAAATTTGCTTTCAATTTTTGCCTGAGCGAAAATTTCAAGCGCGGAATGAATCTGCTGTATGCGATTCGCGATGAAGGTTTTCATTGGTCGCTTGGAATGGATCCAATGAAGCGAAATAAGTGAGTCTGAGAAGATTCTCACTGTCGTAATAGCGATTTTCAATTCCTTAAAAAGGAATTGAGCGAGTTTCACCGCAATATGGCAAGCCATGAGTTCCAAACGAGGTATGGTTAACTTCTCGTCTGGAGCAACTCTGGTTTTGCTCATAAGCAGGTGCGTAATAGGTTTTGCGTTAGCTGCTGTACACTGAAGGTACGCAACTGCGGAGTACATACGTTGTGAGGCGTCTGCGAATATCAGGAGTGCGTATTTACAAGGTTCGTCACCAAAGGTGATGAATCGCGGAATAATACAAGAATTTCCATCGATATCTTGTGCGATGTCGTTCCTACGCGCGGAATAATGATCGCTGAAGGGGGTATCCCACTCACATTTGTCGCGCCATAAATTCTGTATGAACAGCTTGGCTTTGACAAACAGCGGAGCGAGAATCCCTAACGGATCAAATTGAGAGGCTAATGCCTTTAGCGTATTTCTTTTCGTGTTGACCACGAAAGGAGCGAGGTTGACCGATACATGAAGAGTGTCAAGACCTGGATTCCAACGGATTCCAAGCAACTTCACAGTATCGGATGTGCGAATTATACGATCTTCGCGCGGAATATGGTCCATGACCTGCGTACTATTGCACATGAACTCCCGAAGGTTCATCTGCATGCGTTGAAAAGTTTCCTTGCAATCCCGTTGTTTCTTAATGCATTCGTCGATGCTGTTTGCACCGACTAGGACATTATCCACGAAGGTATTTGCAAGTACTTCTTCTCTTATCGTATTATGGCTATCTCTTTCCAGGGCGTATTTTATCGACATGTTTGGCAAAAATGGTGAAATATTAATGCCAAATAATCATGATGTACGGATCGGAGACGTGGGCAGCACCGAAAACGCAGATGGAAAAGTTGGATTGCACGGAGAGGAAGCTTTTTAGGCGTTTGCTTGGATATTTCTGGCCGCGTGTATGCCATAACGAAGACCTTTACAAGGAAATCGACGCAGTACATCAACGCTTGACACGAGGGAGGTGCCAGCATCTCCTAACGCCATCTCAAGCAGCAATGGAAAGTCGACTTCGACTGCTCGGGCATATACTAAGAAGAACGCCGGATCGTCTCGTACAACACGCTTTAAAAATGCTTCCAAATCCTGTCTGGAAACGGCCACCTGGGCGTAGGCGAAAGTTCTGGACGGATGTGGTTAAAGAGGATTCAAAGTCACTCGGCATCGAAAGACAGTTCAGGCGCGATGTTTCGTTTCGCAGGAAATGGAATAGTGACAGCTGGATGGAATGTGTTCAAATTGTGGCTGAAGACCGTGAAAAATGGACACGGCTGACTACTAGGACGGCACACCTCGGTGAAGATGCGGAATGACCGCGTCAGGCGAAAGCCAACCGATTAAGTCAAGTAAGTCATTAATGCCAAAGACGATGCGAGTGAAGCGTAATATGCGGAGATTGTCTGGTGTTCGAGGACGAGAGGTGTCCTTCAGCCAGAGGAATCTCGTGGCATCTCTCTGATCCTCCTGGAGGTGGATCTGATGAAATGCCTTTTCGACGTCTGCTATGAGCAGATATCGGCGTAATCTTGAGCGTATTAATGCTCCAGCAAGATCTGGTAGCATGGATGGTCCTTGATACAGGCAGTCATTAAGGCTTGGGCTGCCTTTTAGATGACTGCTAGCATCGAAGACTATGCGTATTGCCGTAGTAGAACTCACTTTGAGGACAGCTTGATGAGGCATATAGTATACCTTTGGTCCATCAAAGACGAATTCAGCGCATTCCTCAACTATCCTTGAACTCAACTGCTTTTCAAGCGTGGAGCAGTTTGTTGCCCAGAGCTGAGATTTAGCCTTGAGCGAGCGATACTGGTGATCCAAGCGTTTGAGAGCGAGTATTTTGTTATCGGATAGGGGCGGATGTTTCGGTTTCCAAGGAAACTGAACGCGTATTATACCGTTATCGTACTGAACGGCAGCGTAATAGTTTTGGATGACTTGCTGATCTACAGCATCGTCATCCTGCGTGTCGTGAATTCCGAGGAATACCAGATATCAGAGTTGTCGAACGTCAGGCTCTTGACTGTTGGGAATCTGGTGCGAATCTGAGTGCGAAGTAGAAGCGTATGCGGCTAAAGCACTACATACTTGCGTAGTCTTACGAGTGCGTATTCCAGAAATGACTGGGCCACATCTGGTGCGTATTAGATAGAATCCGGACGGAAGTTGAAAGTTCTTCGAGACGTCTATGATTTTCCAGTAGTAGTCAATACCAACGAGAATGTCGATGTCGACAAGTTCTCCGGTAAGACTAGTTTCCTGACTTTGCAGACGTGATCTACGAAGTGCTTCGAAATCTTCCTGCGAAATATGCGATTGCGGATTGAGCGAAGTAGTCACTTTTCGGGTACGCAAATGCATCCTGAAGGGTACATCTGCGTGATCCCTCAAAGTCGCGGTTACCAGCGATGAGGTTTCCGTGGTGGAATATCCTCCAAAGCTGTGCGTAGTAAGTTTAGAGGGCTGCCGGAAGGCTAACCCTAAGCGTTTACCGGTATTCTCTTTGATAAAGCTGTGTTGAGCTCCACTATCGAGCAGCAACACTAGAACTTCATCAGAGTGCGTATTAGAATTATAGATCCGCGAAATACAAACCATCAGACGAGGTTCTGAGTCATCAAATCCTGCTTGATTCGTCACTACACATTGCTGTGAGTGCTGATCTTGCTGATTTTCATCAGAATCTCGAAGGTTTTCAGCGTAATATGGCTCGAGGAAGTCGGTTGTGACCGAATTTTGGTCTGACCGAGTTCCTGGGGCAAAGCGTATTCGATGCGGAGTATGAGAATTCCTTCTTCTATGAGAAGAATGGTTTCTCTGCGTATTGTAGCGATCACGAGAGCGATTTCTATGCGAATTATAGCGATCGTAAGAACGATCTCTATGCGTATTATCAAGATCTCTGGACTGGCTGTTATGCGTGTATGGAGATCTTCCACGATCACTAGACGAACGACTGGGAAGGTGGGGCGTATTTCTGTGTCTGCTGGTAGATCTACTACGTGATCTACCACGGAAACAGAGCGTAGTATGATGCGGACCTCTACAATATGAACAGTTCGAGGCGGTGCACCTTTCAGCGTAATGATTATCAGCGAAACATTTGACGCAAAGATTATATATTCGGACAATGTTATTGCGACAATTGAGCAAATTAACATACGGGCAATGTCCTGGTGCGTGACCTTGTCGGAGACAAAGCTTACACCTAGAAGCGGATATTGCCTGCGGAGTAGTATCTCTGTGCGTATTTCTGTGACGCGTGTTTGGACTGAAATCTCGTCCGCGAATCGGACTTCTAGATTGGCTTCTAGAAGCACGCCAAGTGGATCTGAGCGAATTATAGGGCGTATTTTCACGCGAATTAGATCTAAGCGAAGTATGACGCGTATTTTCTCGCGAGGATGATCTGAGCAAAGTAGTCGTCTGAGTTCGAGAATTGAAGGCAGTTTCCGAGGTGTCTGCAATTGTTTCGAAGGCTCGCACGATGTGATCTATTCCTTCTAGCAACTGCGGGACATTAAACGGATTCTGTGCCGAGTTCTCGAGCATTCCGACTTGTTCCATCGTCCTGGATGGAAACTTGCTGCGTATTATCTGCAGGAGAAAGATGTTGCTGTCGTGCTCTCCATATCGTTGGAGCTGTGTCCAAACGGATTTGAGCTGGGCGAGCAGTACTCTTTGTTGCAGTGCGGATTTCCCAGCTGGTCCGAAAGCTTGAAGCTTACGGCTGAGCTGAGAGCGAATAAATTGTGGACGAAAATACGTCTCACAAAGCGTATTAATAGCTAGTTCGTAATTAGCCGCAGTGATGTCAAAACCGGATACCATTGACAAGGCTTCTCCCTGTAGTGAGCTTCGGAGATGACGAAATTTGACTATGGGTGGTACCGAGCAGTTCGAATGAACTGCCGAGTCAAATACATCCCAAAACTCGGGAAAACGTTCCAAGTCTCCGGAAAAGGTAGGGATATCAAACTTTGGCAAACGATTAGGCGTGGTAGGTAGCGAATTCACAATGGGCAAATTAAACGCAGGCGTATTCAGAATGGGCGAAGTCAAAATCGGCGGAATAAAGTCTTGCGGATTACGATTATTTTGCTAATTAGCAGCAATAGACGTAATATTTAGCGGAATATTTGGCGTAATATTCAGCGTATTCTTATCAGCGCTCATTGCTGATACCAACAGTGGAGAACTGGGGGATCTGTTTTCAGCATTTTGAGCGGTGACGAGCGAATTATTGAGCGGAATAACAGGTGTTGTAGACCTGATGCGAGTGAGCATGACTTCAATCGTAGTAAGAAGGGAACGAGCGTCAGCCTCTACTTTTTTTCCACCACTAGTTGCCCAGTGGTTGGAAAAATCACCGTAGGTGGGCTGTTGCTGGTCCAACTCCTTTAGCGACGTAATGTAGTCCAAGCAATTGGGCCACACATTGCGTAGTTCTTCAAGATCTGTGACTATAGAAGCATGAGAAATCATTAAAGATTTCTCTCGCTTGCTTCTATAGCGGTCGAGATCTTGAGGCGTATTATCCAGGTTTATGTCTTCCAGTAGACTTGCGTCTACTGATTGACAGGTAACCTGGAGGCTATTAATGCAGGTGGAGATTTGTGCCTTACGGACGGTAATCTCCACAGCTGCTAGCAGACGACTATCGGTGTGCGAATTCAAACGGCGGAGTAGGCGTACCGAATGTCAATGCAAAGTGCAAGTGCAAAGTGCAATGTGCGAAGGGCAATCAATGAGATTGTTTACGACTTCGCATGACCTTTTCGGCGCCGTCTGGCACTCTCTCACGCGGAGGAGAATCTCTCGCGTGGGAGAACGCGCTATCCTCGGCCCTCTCTGAGCGAAATAGCGTGGGAACGGCCAGCCACGACAACTTACAACGAGATCGATTATCGAGCGGAATTGCGGCGAAAATATGGGAACGCCGAGCGAACTAGAAAGCGAAATAAGGGACAACCAAGGTGGCAGGGGGGTTTTAGGGGGTAATTTTGTACGGAGAACAAGAAAATGAACCCGAGAAGACAGGAAAACAAAGTTTAAGGGTAGTTTTGGCAGAAATTACGCCAAAATGACCCAAATTAGGTCAAAATGGACGCAATGAATGGGAAAAGAGAGGGAGAAGGAGAAAAGGTAAGAATTTAGGTTTTTACACAAAAAATTAAGGTTTTAAAGAAAAACCTTTTAGAGTGCAAAAATGACAAAAATAGCGTACTAGGGGTAGAAAAATGAGGAGAACAAGATGCGTACTAAGAGGAAAGAAGGGGATGATAATAAAGGGGTGAAAATTACCCTGGTTGTAAGATGTTAACCCTGCGTAATAAGCCAAAATGAACCTAACTGTGTAGCTTGTGGGCTTTTTGGTGGTGTGCTTGCTGAAAAGCGAAACCAAACCCATGGCCGTTCAAACCTATTAGGAGGGGTAGTGTGGTGCCCATGCTAGTTGAGGGAAAGACTTGGGGAGGAGTGGGGAACCATAACCCCTGAAAGCCGTCGGAAGCTTCCTACAAGTGAGGAAGTCCAGAACCCTCCGGAGGTGGCGCCTAAGAGGCACTAACCTGGCAACGAGCAACGGCGGCGCTAACCTGGCAATCCGTCAGGTTTCCCGATCCCGTCGTGAGAAACATGGCGCACGTATCGGGATTGACCAAGCCACACATCCAGCTGACCTCTGGTCATTTCACGAATCACAGACGGAGGGAGAGCTTTTAGCATTTGAGCAGTGTAGTTGTCATCTCCACCTGCCTTTCCATTCTTCATTTTCCGGACACAATCCAAAACTTAAGACTCAGTCGGCGGTTCCTTACTGACATCGTAATGTGCTCTCTGAACATGCGGGAGCTGAAGTACTGATGGCGCTGAACGATTCAGTAGTGAACTGAAGTAATCCTTCCATATTGGCAGCGTCGCATCACCAATTGCAACTCCATTGGTAGTGTTCAAGAAAGGAGAACATCTCTTCATCTTGCCGCTATACTGTCGTAACAACGTTTAGGCTTTCTTCGGGCTCTTCTCCTCCAAAGCCTTCTCAAACTTCTTAGCTCTACACGTCCATTCTCGTTTGCGGTCACTTTGAAGCTGCCGACGCAACTTCCTCCTCAGACGCTTCTCCTCCACGAAGTTTCCTGCAGTTCGGAGAGCACACATACTCTGTTGTAGGTAGATGTTGTTTCTTCTGACACGTAGGCAAACTTCTTCTTAGGCTGTACAACCTGGAGTGCCTCTTTCGAAGCGTCCTGGATGCACTTGACGAAAGAGACCGCGTCGCAAAGTTTCTTCTTAGTCCGTACTCCAATATGAATAGAAACGCGTTGTCGGATCTTCCTTCTGCATTCTTCATTCCTAAGACTTGTCATATTAATCCTCTGGAGAGGCTGGAATACTCATGAAATCTTCGACCACAAGCCACATTTCCTCCATCGTGAACTGTTGACCTCTGCCATACGGTATCCAACAAACTGCGCAATCCAGACTGAACTACTGATGATAGACCCTTCGCGAAGGGCGTATAGTATACCATCCACTATGGCAACGCTGAGGGGCCTACTGAGCAGGCAGCAGCGACTGTTTATTCATATATGTTTCATCATGTTTGTTGCCAGTGTACAGGTCATGACGTGTTCAGCAGTGAGTACAGCTTTTTCCTTTACCCTAACCATGAAACGCTCTGCAGAGTAGCACCGCGGCGCGTCTCGCTGCTGCAAGGAAATGATGGAAATTTGGGGGCGCCAACTCAGAAAAAGGAAAACAAGTTACATACTTGTAACATAATTTTAACTTACTTGAATGTTTCAAGTAACTTACATTTATATTACATGTAACATACGTTTATGTTACTTGTGACTTCAGTTTATGTTACATGTAACTTACATTATATATTCACCAAGGTTGGCCATCACATGACGCAGAGAACGCGCTCGTACGCGCTCAAGACAACACGCTATGCGGAAAACGCAGCGCAGGGCCTGCTCTGTTAGTTAGGGGTCACGCATCTCAAACTTGGGTAGTTGAAGCGACAGAAACGCCTGTCCTAAGCCTGACGCAAAAGGCGCATTCCTTTTTAGAAATGCCGTCTTGGCCTATTTAGGTTAATTGCGAATCATCTCGTGCCATTTAAGTTGCATGTAATATATTTAAAGCGCACTCCCGTCGATATGTTGTATGTAACTTGAATGACCTGAGATAAGTCACAAGTAACTCTCATCGGCTTAGACATGTTACAAGTAACTTGTTATCACTTTTCTAAGAAGTAGCGGACAAGGCCGGCATCGTGTCGTGCGACAGCGACTCGGATTCCTCGCAGTTTTTGCCGCTGGGACAGCAGCGTCTCCTTAAGCGACGCCGTCAGCGAGTAGCAGCGGAAAAAGGTCTCAACCATTTCATCACCGGCGTGGCATGCTGCCGTCAATCGAGAATTTTCCATAAACTTGATCTTCTGATGATCTTTTGAAGTTTTATTCCTAGTTTGATTTTTCTGTTTTTAGTTTTACTAGTTTTTTTGGTTCCAACGTGCGACAGTTGTGATTTATGCGACTACTGCAAACCGTCTATTAATTTCGGTACCTGGAAATCTATAGTTCAAGGCATAATCACTTCACTGGACGCAAATTCCAAGTTCACTTTACAGCTCTCTGAGCGCATTATTTTTTGAAAGATGTTTCCGGGCATTTTCTAAACTCTTGAAGCACACCAAAGCAGTAGAAGCTACTCAGAGCGAAATGTGATGTTGAATGAAAGGGGGTGAACGCTTCGGGAAAAAAGCGACGCCAGCGACATCGGCGCTGCGATTCCGCGAATCCTCCGCGCCCTACGCCGCGTCAGGCTTCAAACACGCCCCAGGCCTCTCACTCGGCGGCGTGCTGCCGGTCGTCGCAACTTTGCACAGCGCTTGAGTGAAAACTGTCGGCCGACTGAAGTGCAGTTAGCGCAATGCGTGCTGAACATGCACAAATTTAGGACATGGGAACATGATGAAACTGGTGGAACACATCTGATCACGTATGGATAAACGGTCTCTGCTGTCTGTTTAGGTTTTCTGGAACGCTGATGAACGGAAAGTGAGAGATTGTGCGATAGCTGTAAAGAAGTAATTCGCTGATATGGTCTAGGAGCTCGACTTAACCTCGAGTAGGAATGCATTCGTACGAATGCGGCTTCATAAAAAATCCATCTGCGGATCGTGAGCGCTTATTCGCCCACGAAACCTTTGAAGACAATTCGAAAAAAGTTTTCGATGAGGCACTCAACGCGCCGCTAGGCTGAACAGCAGGTGATTGCGCAAAAAATATGATTTAAAAGCGACGTGATCTCGAAGCCGTCGCGCGTAGCAGCTGCCACGCAAACGCCGCGCACGACGGTTGACTTCGCCGCTACTCCACGATTCCTTTGTCACGCACGGCGACCACTGTTAGACCAGCCTTCTGAGTGCGATAGCATCGCTCCAAGTATGACTCCCCCTTGAGCGTTTATGCTTGCCGCGTCGGATCGTGTCATGGACGGTGGAGTAGAATGATGCTGCTGTCCAAGTCGTCGACTGCTCATGAACAATATGGGTTTCACCGATTCTCCGATTTTATAGACTTCAAAAAATAGCTGTCCTGCTCCCCGGACCTGATGGAATACCTTGTTTTTTCGTTTCTCAAGACAAAAAACAACAAAAATTGCATCGTATCGTCGATTTTTTAAAGAAAGCGCTAAAGTGTGTTAAGGATGAAATTGTCCTGCGTGCCATGATCGACGCGCCGTCCCTGCATCAAGTCTTAGCTATGTAGATGCTGTGTGTAGCCCAGTTGTCAGAACTAGCCCTCAAAGTCGAGGCGGTAATCGATGAACTCTTTATTGTGCTAGTAAATGCTTTAGCGCTGTGGTGACCGAGTAGGCAAAAAAGTCTTTTTTTTCCAAGAGAGCTCAAGAATCGATGTATGAACCTGATGCTATTATTATCATACCTTAACCGCCATTTATATTGTCAACATTATGGAGGTCGTAATCGGCAATGCCATAATTGTCTTGATCAATTCAATTGAAATGGCTAACCTTACAATACCATGGTCAAAGCCGTCATGGTGATTAACATTATTGCACTAAATGTCATACTTATTATATCATCAAGAGTATTAGAGAGCTCGCGAAGGTTATTTTTATCAGGATGGCATCACACTTTCAACTGTGGGTTTGTTCGCGTATCTGTAAAAGTCTGTTGCACTCAATAGGAGAGAGTATGAAAGCACTGACATAAACATTTGGTGGAGCGACCTAGATGCCCTATCAATTCAAGAACAAAAACTTTTCAATAAATACCTATGCTGCAACTTAATTGCATTTACTTGATGACCTCAAGATGAGGTGAGAGTATACCTTTCGGATGTCTTGGATAGGAGCTGGTCGCAACAACATGTCGGACGTATTAATGTTTTCTGTGATCTAGGACGTGCTTCGAAGCTCTCTCAAGAGAAGGTCACTTGGGGGGAAGTGGAAATTCCGAACGAAACAAAACTTTTTTGGGACCAGCTTTGACGAAAAATTTGATTTTGACTTCTGTGGCCGTGCTCCTTACATCTGAACGGAGTTATAAGCCATTTTTGGTGAGTTGCCATAGCAATTTGTAAATAGGCACACCGTAACTTGCCTTGATCTCTAACATGTAGAATCAAAAAACGACTCCGTATTTGTATTCAACGCCCCAATTCACCCTTTCGAATAAACTTCGGGTCAAGAAAGATTTCGATTTTCGGCACCCCGAAAAATCCACAAGGACTCCTCTCTCCCTCTATAAGAATCCAGAGTGAGAAAAAATTCCTGCTCAGATATCGTACAGAGTGGCTATTGAAGGCAGGGTTCACAATATAAACTGTTATTGTGCTATCCTCATGAGTAGGTAAATCTGGTAATCACAAATGTGAAAATAAGTGAAAAGTTGTAGAAAAAACGTTCAGGAATAAGATATGGTCTGGTGTCCGCCCGGAATCATCGAAATTTCCACAAATCCTGTTCTGTCAACTTTTATTTTGCTTTTGAAGTAATTTCTGAGCATTTCCGGAAACTATTGACTACTTTAACAGCAAAGTAAAAGGAGGATAAGCATGCATTAATGAAAATCTCGTTAATTACGGGGCCCACCGACACCTGTAATCAGCCGTTATATCTTGTTTTTGAGCGTTTTTTTTGCAAATTTACGGGTTTCTTCACTCGTTTTTATTTTTGTGAGATCCATATCTACATTCGCATGAAGATAACTCAGAATTCGTTTTTATCGCGAACCAGGCCTTTAAAGGCAGTGCCCACGATAAAAATGGTTTTCGGGTTTCTTCCAATAAACGAAGGTTTAGAGTCTAACTGTTTCATCAGTGAAGGAAGAATCATGAAAAACGCTGCAAAACATCTAAAATTAGCTCTTCTTCTTGTATGCCTTTTTTCAATGGTGGATGAGTTGCGCGGGCATGGGCCCGAAGTAGACAGCGTGCGCAAATGTGCCCCAATGCTGAAACTCAGCCGCGTTCGCGCTCCAATGCTAACGTAGAAGCGGACCAAACTGTACTTCGGAAAACTCGACCGCGAGCAGAAGGGCTAGCGCGAGCGGACTTCGGAGCCGTATGGAGCTCTTTCGGGCTCGTTTTCTTTCGTTCTTTCGACCACAGTGCTCCGATTAGACCCTGATCTTTAGAATTCCGGCCAAAAACCGAGGACGAAATTTATCGTGGACACTGCCTTTAAGGCCCCCGTCAAACTTCGTCAAAAAACCTGCTGAGTCCGGTTGCCCCCAGCGCCAACCAGTTCCCCTGCGAAACACGCAATCGATAGTCAGCGGCAGCAGTAGGTGGGGCAGGGCGCGGACGACGGAAGTCGAGATGCGGCGGGACTCGGCAGGTCGCAGTCGGCCGAAAAAAATGCCCCCAAATCACGTGAGAAACACCTATATCGACCGGGTGGGGTGAGGATGATTTCGGCGGGACTCAGTGGGACTCAGTGGGACTCAGTCGGTGCATGGGCCCCGCCCTTGTACGCATGAGAACCATCAGTATCGATCGGGGGGATTGCGGTGGGCATCAGACGGTCGCAGTCGGACTCAGTGGGTTGATTTTTTTGCACCCGTTTCCCACGAATTCGATGCTTATCGACCCGGTGGGACTCAGTAGATTCACCGACTATGACGGGGGCCTAAGAGCGCTGAACACAAATATGAGGCCCTTCTGAGTTTTGGGCTATGTTGTTCGGTTACGGTACGGCAAGTCCATTCAACCCCCGCAACTTATCGCTTATAACTTCGTTCACTGGAACGGAGCGCAGCTATAATGATCAGATTCAAATTTCTCGTCTAAAATTGATTTTAGAAAGTTGGCTTCTGTTTCAGACGGCCACTTTCCGCAGGTGACCTGCCCTAGTCAGGCAATAATTCATGTCTTCGAAATCTTACCTGAGCTGGCAAACACTTTTGAAATTGAGTGGGCGTCTACTGTTTCTAAACGCACACAGTGCGTCCACTTGACTTCTATCGTACGAGGTGCCTTCGGCGCTATGGGCCTGATTAGGTCTATGGTAGACATAGTTGCTTCGCAGAAACTATCGCTGCCCTCAGCCTACTGCAAATCAAATTTTAATTTCGACCAGCTGCGAAGCTGTCGCTGAGTACAGCGACAGGCTCTGTTAACAAGTAAGCCTAAGGGGCCTACAGAGTTCAAGTCGCGGCGTTGCTCACAGCAGCGAACAATGCTGGATTACCATGGGTGACTGTGGCGATCCACGGTGGAGGGGCGAAAAGCTACGAAAGGGGAACACAGAGTGTTTCGACGCCGCGACGGCCTTGCCAGCGAGCGACAACCGATCGCTGCAACTCTGCAGACGCCTATAAGCCGTATACTTTCTGCGACAAATGACAGCTACAGCGCATATCGGCCCGATCGATATAGCTTATGAACTATATATCGTGTCGCTCGTTGCAGCAAGGATACCGCTGACTTAAGGGGTGTGCGGAAATGCAGCGACCGGCGGGCGGTCGCCGATCTTTAGTCCTGATGTGACGACTAAAGTCTTTCCAAGCAGCCCGTGGGTGTTCAAGATTATCTTTCCCAAGAGGACCTAGGAATAGATTTCGACCAGAGATCACCTTCCATGTCTCATTATTGAGCGATCATGTCAACAAGCAGCCGTGGGTCAGCGTATGCAACGCGTATTTTACAATATCTACATAAGCTTCTCGAGGAAGTCCTGCAAATGAGGGAAAGGAGTATCACTAAGTTTCTTCAAGGTAGGATGCGCGAGAAATTCAGTCACGCCTGCCCACCAAGGTTGAGTTTTGTCAGTGTGGGCGCGACCCATTCTGTTGGGTTGGGGTTATTCCCTTCCAAACCTCCCGGGGTGGTAGTAATCCTGTCGTTTAACACGAGCACCAAGCGCCCTCGACTGTCGATTGACCACACCTTAGCCGCAAATTAACCACCTCTGTAACAGATATCAGCTTTATAATTCAATGCAACGCATCTGTCACCTAGAGCATTACAGTTACTACACATAAAGTGATGCGAAAAGCGATGAAGGCATTCGCGGCCTCTTTTACACCTTGAATTCATTACGATTCGCTGAGGTTTTTCTTGATCACTGGAAACAATTTGATCCCCTGGATCATTATAATGGCGGGGCAACATATGGACAGTTGGAAATTGGAGGAGACAATAAAATTTTTTCAATTCAGAGGCAATTAATGGCAGCATACACGCTCGTAAACGTGGTTGAGATAACAATGTGGATCGAGCCGTATGGCTTACAACATAATGCCTACGCATTTTGAAGTGTCAAAAAGGACCCACAACGCCGCTACATGAGTTAGAAGTCGGCCCCGCCCTGTATTTTCACGCCCCCTGTATTTGCCACTTTCCTCCAACGCAGGGTTGCTGGGCCATCTTCTCCGTCAGTGACGTGTGTGGTTCACTTGTTAGGCAATCTACCAACAGTACCGACGGTGAAGATGACCCAGCAACCTTGCGTTGGAGGAAAATGGCAATTACAGGGGGCGTGAAAATACAGGGCGGGGCCAACTTCTAACTCATTTAGCGGCATTGTGGGTCGTTTTTGACACTTCAAAATGCGTAGGCGTTGTAATCTGGGCCATACCATTCTATTTCCGCAGTTATCTCAATCATGTTTACGAGCGTGTATGCTGTATACTTGTTATCCGAAGGTAATTCCTCGGATAATGGATCGATTCGGATAATGCCATTTTAAATTTATCGGATATTGGTTCGATTCAGGTAATGCGTTTTTTCAAATTTTCGGATATTGGATCGATTCAGATAATGCCATTTTTCCAATGATTCGGATACGGATATCCGTCGGATAATTTTGGATATTATCGGAATATATCTGAGGCAAAACGGTGAAAAATAAACCAGGTACTCAAGGCAAGCCTTTGATAACACCCATAATGTAACAAACAGTAGTACTTCTTTGTTATTTCAGCATGTTAACATATAAACTTCAAGATGCATATATATATATATATATATATATATATATATATATATATATATATATATATATATATATATATATATATATATATATATATATATATATATATATATATATATATATATATATATATATATATATATATATATATATATATATATATATATATATATATATATATATATATATATATATATATATATATATATATATTGCGTGCGGCGTTCGGTAATGCTCATAAATGAATTCAGCAAGGTAAATAACCTATGTTCACTTGTTTCTATAACAATAGCATGATAATGTAATACTTTATTCTAAATTATCACATTATTCGTCGTTCGAAAATGATAAGGACACTATTAAAAAACAAAAATTA
The DNA here is from genome assembly GCA_029168955.1 of Aplectana chamaeleonis. Taxonomy (NCBI): domain Eukaryota; kingdom Metazoa; phylum Nematoda; class Chromadorea; order Rhabditida; family Cosmocercidae; genus Aplectana; species Aplectana chamaeleonis. Next base: position 96,359 of record JAPDOI010001034.1, on the reverse strand, counting down.
TCAAACAAGGATTTACACATACATGAAATCTAATATGATATCGCACCTCCAGAGTTGGAAATCAATTCAAAAATTCTATTCGGCGTAGAAGTGATCAAATTGGATATCACATTTTTATCCAAATTTCTCCAGGCTTCGAGTACAGCGGCCTTTAGCTCGTATACGGTTACATACTGCTTGTTTTTCGCGTAAATCTGGCGCACAATTATGCCCCAGATATTCTCTATCGGGTTGCAGTCAGGACTACATGCGGGCCATTCCATCACGCGAACTCGGTTTTGTTGAAGCCACGCCTTTGTAGATCTGGAAATATGGACCGTAGCGTTATCTTGCTGGAAAATGTAGCGTTGACGCCTGTTTCCAGTGAAAAACGGCAGAAGAAAAACGCAATGTTTCTTGATACTCCTCCGAATCCATCCGACACGAAGTGAAGGCGATTTCCAAATCACCTTCGCTGCAGAATGCTCCCCAACACATCAGCTAACCGCCTCTGAAATTTCTTCGACTAAATACCATCGGATCCTTGCGAAGATCTCTCCAGTAGCATCGAGCACCGTCAGGTCCATCAAGGTTAAACTTCTTTTCGTCGGAGAAAATTACCTGGAACATATCGCCTTTATCTTTTTGAATTCTATCGGGTTTTTAGAGAATCCCATACCTCTGACCAGTCGGTTGCCATGTTGTTCCTTGCAAACCGGAGTCGAGCTAATTTGTGGGCTTCTGAGAGTGATGGAGCCTTCCTCATCACTCGACGGACGATGTTTTTGTTTGCGTTTACGACGCTCCAAACAGTAGTCTTCGACACATTGAGCGACAACTGAGCCCTCATTTGGTTGAAAGATAGACTACTGTTTGAGCAGAGTCGGCTAATCCTCCGTGCATCCCTACCGCTGACCTTTCTTGGGCGTCCAGGACTCTTCTCCAAGCCGTAAGAGTAGGATCTCGTAGGAACTGGCTGATGCAGTTGGGGGAACGTCCGAGCTGGGAGGCAATTAGACGTTGGCTCAGCCCGGCAGCGTTGAGGGCACGTATTTGGGCTTGTTCGGAAACAGTAAGCGATGTACCACGGCCCATGATTGGAATAAAGATGTTGGGTGTCCTCGTGTTGCGTTCATATAGTAAACTTGTTACGGGAAATTTTGTTCGAAGTGAAAAATTCCATTTTTTGCAAGGTGTCCCTATCATTTCCGAACGGTGAAATTTTCTAAATGTAAAGGAAAAATCTTATGAAATTAGGCACGGTTTCAAGGAAGTTGCGAACAGAGGTTTTATCACGCTGAATTCATTGATGAACAGTATTCATCACCATTCCCAGAAATTTTTTGTAAATCTCATTTTTTAGAGGTGTCCCTACCATTTCCGCACGCACTATATATATTTATATATATATATATATATATATATATATATATATATATATATATATATATATATATATATATATATATATATATATATATATATATATATATATATATATATATATATATATATATATATATATATATATATATATATATATATATATATATATATAACGTCGGCGTGGATCCGGAAGAGACTTTGCGTTCACTGTTGAAGGTTGGCGCGAACTCGGTGCACCTATGTTATAGCATGTTGCACCAAGTTTGCGCCAACCTCCGATGGAGAACGCAAAGTCTCTTCAGCATTCACGCCGATGTTTTATATATATATATATATATATATATATATATATATATATATATATATATATATATATATATATATATATATATATATATATATATATATATATATATATATATATATATATCACACACACACACACACACACATACACAAAATGAGTAGAATAGTAGCTGCGAGAAATGGACATATGCATAAATTACACGAGTGAGGAAAGAAAAGTGAGTCAAATAGTTGATATAAAAAATGGAACGGTTTACTACATTCAACCTAGAATGAACCGATTTTATCCGATTTTTATCAGTTTTATCCGTTTTTATCCGATTTTATCCGAATTTGAGACCCCTCGGATAATGGTTCGATTCAGATAATGCGTTTTTTCAAATTTTCGGATATCGGATTATCCGAATCTCGGATATCCGGTCGGATATCCGAAATGGAGTGATTCGGATACTAAGTATAGTATGCTGCCTTTAAAAAAAAAGAACACCAATCTGTACAGTTTCTTGCAGCGCCTTCCTTGTACTATATTATCTGTATAGGACATGATTAATAAACACCAAATAAAGCCAAACTACATCTTTTCACTCATTTTTATGTTATAAACAACAGATTGGTAAAGCGTTTTCATGTTCGCCTTGGTATCCTTTGTTGCTACGTCGTGCGGGAAAAAGAAATTTCAAAAGTGTGCGCTTTAGAGAAAACAAAGCTAGCAAACGAGTTATGTTACCCGCTCCCAAAAATTCCTCCAGCTGACTTTTTGTGCGACCATCCTTTGTCTCTTCACTGCAGGTGTATTTCTCACCGTCTGCCTGAAGGTCTTCAACCCCTTGTCTCAAATGTTCGCCGCAGAGTGATACAGCATTCAAAAACTGCTCGGTGTCTACGCAATTTTTCATTTCAAAACAGGAGGAGCGTTTTCTAAGCTAAGCGTTTCGTATTTTCCCACTAGTAGTCTAAAGAGTCAGCCACTTTTCTTAGTAACGGTGAAAAAACGACCTCTCTCACACCTTATTTGCTGCCAAAAGTGCATGCTAATTCGTGCACACGTGCACACCGCTACAAAAAAAATCGTCGCCTCATGCCGAGCAGTCAAAAATCATCGACATTCAGAGGTAGAGATAAATGCAAATTTGCGTAATGAGAAGAGTTGATCAATGAAAGCAAGCACTTCAGTCAATGTTTTTGACTAGATGAGTCAACGTTCATTGATTGAAATTCAATTTTAAGCCAGCTGATGCTTTTGATATTAGAGATCATTGATGGAGATGATGTGGAGTGGGCTCGTCCGCCATCAAAAGATAAGAAAGTTGAGGCTTCAAATTTGGCCCTAAACAGCGGTTTTTTCGCGATTTTTTCTCATTGGTCCTACTTTTCTAAACCCAGCAAAGGGTTTAGAGAGGAAAAGAAGACAAGCATATTTTATCGCGACCACTGCCTTTAACTCGCTGCCACCATGCAGATTACTGCCACCCTTGAGCTCCAATGCTTGAGTTGTCTGAGTTTTCGTCTGTTGAAGTGGAACACCAACCAATTTCGATCGACATTGCGTCGCATCCTGGATACTTGGTAATTTCTGTAAAATCATTTGTAGTTTTGCTTAATCATTATGCAAGTAGTATGGATTCACATTTTTATTGATCAGTGTTCAGCGTTGACAGAAGTCCTTATTTACAACCCACAATCTACCACTTACGCTGTGGAGCATATGAATGCCATATTTATTTGTTTGGGCACAGGGTTCACTATGCACACGTCAACTGGTTAATCAAGGAATTCTCATGATTTAAACATTATGTTATTGTCTCTCCGAAATTCATTCACGTTATGTGAAAACATCAATCGCTCGCGACCTTTAGAATATTCACGTTTTGTGAAAACACGAATTCCTCACTTTTATCACATTCAGTTCTCTCTGTAATTTTTGTGCTCTCCTAAACTACCCTTGGAGTCTCTGTGGCCATTTCTTTCCATGGTGATTAGCTATGTTTAGATCTTCACTCCAATGTGGTTTCTCAAAAACTTCTGAGCCTCTGCGCAGTGTCTCAGAAATATGAACTTTAACTATACGAGTAATACATCAAGTTCACCTGAACGAGGCTGTTTGCTCACGCGATGTTCACAATCGCTCCAGCCGCGAAGCGGCAGGAGAGGTTTGACTTTGCCCGGGCCTTGTGATCACTTAGAATTTTGTAAAGTAGTTAACAAAACCCGTAAAACTAATTTTCTAGAGATTTCTATCGGAATATAGGTGAGAGGGTCCACGAGGCACCTGCTGACAAAATTTGAGCCAAATCGGTTCCAAACTAACAAAGCTAGATCGGCGAATGCTTAGCGAAAATTCCTGTTGTTCGTGGTGTAACGTGTTCCTGCTTCCTGCTTCCTGCTTCCTCGTGCGTTACGCACCCCTAGTAGTGGCCACTGCCAGTGGTCGCAGGCGATCAGTTGGGTAGGCAGGTATGTTGGTATGTGGACAGATAAGCAGGTTGGTGAGTAGGTACACAATGAGTACTTACTGTTTAACATTAGCTACTTCACTTCTTACTGCTTATCATGTCAAGTGGTATTATCAGTTGCTGGATCAAATTACTAAAACACGTAGTAGGCTATAATTTTCGATGGGAATGGACCGGGAAGGTGACTAACAAGTTTGTTACTTACTGTGTACCATTAATTTCTTTACTTTACTTTTTACTGCTTATCATATCAAGTGATATTATCAGTTGGTAGCAGGGCTGTGCGTATTTACGAATCACAGTTTACGATTTACGAATTACGGTTGTTTTCGGCAAAATTTTTTTACGATAAACGATTTACGAAATTTCGGCCCGAAATCGTAATGAATCGTAACAATTCGTAACAGATGGTAAAATGCGGTTAAGTGAACGATGCCAATTCGTGCTTCAAGGCACAGATAAATTTTCATTTGTTGCATGCTCTTGGCGTTCATTTACTTATCCTAATTTCAATACCTACTTTACAAAATTCTGAGTGATCACAAAGCTCGGGCAGACCTAACCTCTCCAGCGATTGGGCGGTTCGGGTGATTTTGGGCGAATCCTTGATCTGGCGATCCGAGAAGGGAGCAGTCAGCAGCGGAGGGTACAATTACGGCGGAATATAATTATTTATTAGGAAATTCAATTACAACCGACCGCTCCGTTCCTGATACTCACCGGCTCGAGGTTTTTGAGAAATTCTATATGCCATTTTTCTGCTGGAGAGCAACGCGTGGAATTATTTAGTTTATAGAGCCTAGATAGCACACAAGCATCAATGGCAGAATACTGCTATCGCGGAGCCTCATTGCTGATTGAAATGTTTACTATCCAAAAGAGGCTTGGAATCTGCAAATGTTCGCGAAAGTACACTGTTTACATAATAGAGTGTCAGGGCTGTGGCCAGAAATATGTTGGAGAAACTATGAGGCCCCTGTACAAACGGCTTGATGAACATCGCAGGGCATTACAAAACCCAGCCTCTTACCCTACCAACAGTTTTGCAAGGCCTAGAAAGCTAGAACACGCGCACGTAGCTCCCCCAATATGGCTTACTACAGTATTGCACCGCTCAGTGTACAACACAGTCGAAAGGAAAATTCTAGAGGCCATTGAAATAAAACGGTTATCACCAGAAACAAACAACCGCGATGAATTGCGCGACGTTCTTCGAATCATTGCGTGATGCACCAACCGCTCTTTGGGTTACTGTAGGTATCCGTCATGATAGGAATACCACTGCGCCTTTGGCTATTTAAGAGAGTCAAAGCGGTAGGATGCCGTTTTTTATTGGCTGCGGCTCTCAGTCACAACAGCGACAAACCAGGTCAGTCTGCCGTAGCAACGATTCCAGTGCTGCAGTAATCTATGTGTTTCAGGTTTGAAGAAGGTGCTATGCACCGAAAGCTTACCAGAGAGCAGCAGTTCAAGAAAAAGAAGTTTTGCGAGTTTTCTGGAAGACACTTTTTCTCGACGAACTTTCGCGAACTTTTGCAGATTTCGAGCCTCTTTTGGATAATAAACATTTCAATAAGCATCAATGTTTGTCCGAATGAGACTGTCCTGCCACGCGGTCGGCGTGCGTGTTCAGTGTCTGTAGCACTTCACCCACCTGAAATGCATTCCAAATTTATACGACACACCCCAGCTTTCATGGTGCTGCACTTCGTGTCAATCTATCGAACAACCGGTGAACGCAAATTGACGTTGCCTTCTCGAAAACCTCTGAGAACTATTTTTCAGAGAACTGGGTCGACTGCCTGGAAAATGGCACCAGAAAATGTCGAAAAAAAAGTTATGCGACGTAGACGAGATTTCGCGAAAATTGCAATTTTACAGCTTCGGCATGAATTTGTTCATGGTAAAACTGACCAAAAACATTTAGCTGATAGTTAACAAAATTGTCCTGGGCTACGTACACAATGAGAACCTTGCTTGGAGAGCTGCGAACCAACTTGTAAGGTCGACGCCTCCAATCTGCTCATATTAGCTCAGAACGAATAAATTTCGAAAAAGCACGGGCTCGTATAGTCTGCCCTGAGCGTGTACCTGACGCCCGAGAACCACCCACCATTTTCTTTATCGATTTGAGGCTTGGCGATTATGTACGCCATTGGAACAATGCGACTGTTACGGAGCCTGCGTCGTCTTTCCGTCAGAAAGAATGCCCGAACACGCAGTACAAGTGAAATAAATGATCTTCCCACACTTCCAGGCAACCTTTGGTGTTCCTTGTACATGGTGCGAATTCGTGGTTCAGCTTGCCATATCATCTGATTCTGGTTAACTCATGAGACATGCTCCTCCGAAATTCATATTCGAGGACGAGGACGGTTCCTTGTTCAGATCTTTTAGAATACTTTTTTTTTGAAGAAGAACAGGTTCAATCTGGACGGATCTGATAGATATACCGACAACTGAAAGCACCTGAGCAAGGAATCGCACTTATCCTCGAATATGAACTTTGGGGGACCGAGTCTTATGTGTTTCAGGTGATATGGCAAGCTGAACCACGAGTCCGCACCATGTACAAGGGACATCAGAGATTACCTGTAAGTGTGGGAAGACCATTTACGTCCTTTGTAAGGCGTTTTTGTCTATTCCTTCTGCCAGGAGGATGAAGCAGGCTTCATGTGACCTCAAACATGTCGCCTTGTTTCAATGGCGTGCGTGTTCGCCAAACCTCAAATTGATCAAGAACTGGCGGTTCGATAAAAAAAAACTAGGTCTCAAAACAGACTACGCGAGTCCATGGTTTAGCCCTTCGAAGCGAAGGTGTGCTGGTTGGAAGCGACGTCTTAAAAAGGTGGTTTGTAACACTCCAGACAGGGTTCACACAAGTGTGCTTGTTCCCCAGGATAACTTCGCGGACCATCGACTTAATGTCTCGGGAAATGTGGGTATGGAGCTTCGGGAAGGATGGCTCTCGTAAACAAAATTGATAGTAACCAATTGTTAAAGGCAGTGTTCACGATGAAAAAAGTTTTCGAAATTCCACTAGGATTGGGTAGTGGAGGGACACTCTGTAACGTTAATGTCGAGAGAACGCATGAAAGCGAGCCAGGAAGAGCACCAGAGGAGTCCGAAGTTGCATCTTCGAGCGCATTGAAAACCCCAAAAGCGCATCACACGCCCACCGACGTGAACAAATGAATGCTCGAGATCGTGAGATGAGCGATGATTTTCAATCATTAGCCCCGTTTTTCCCTTAATTCTCAGCTTCTCTCTTTACTCAGGTCAGCTCGCATAGATCGGCTGCAAAAGACGGAAGTTACAAGCCTCGGACAACTCGTCCACCATGTTTCCATAGCTCAATCTTTGAGGGACCATAACTCCGTTCCCAGAAGGTCTGGTACGACTTCAGAGACATCATTGGAATCAGCATGGGGCCGTTTTCAAGATAGGCGGAAAAACAGAGAAACGATTTTTATCGTGAACACTGCCTTTAAAGGCTATTCACCCGAAGTCCAGAAGCATGAAAGTTGGAATATGTCGTATAATTTAGCAACGTCTGTCCCGTCTTGACGAGCTTGATATCGCTCCGGCGTCTCTCGGGCGGAAAAGAAAACACGCAACTCGGCCGCGCGCCCCTAACGCAAACCAGGCATCACGCGCTGCAGAATCGGGAACACAGAGTATGTGCATTAAATATTTCTTCAAGTACTGCTAAGAACAGTACATTTCCAAACACACAGCCCATACACAGCCTCAAGCCTCATTTGATGCGAGATCACCTCGTCAAAGAAGTGTAGAAGTGTGTCGTGTCAATTTAGGTTAGGGGCTTTGTGGGCTTAATATGAGTTAAGAATTACGATTTACGGTTTACGAATTACGAGGGACTTGAAAAAATACGATTTACGATTCACGAAATTCAAAAGTTCCGGTACGCACAGCCCTGGTTGGTAGGTCAAATCGCTAAAACACGTTGTGGGCTGTACTTTACCGTAGGAAAGGGACAGGGGAAGTGACTAAGAAAGTTCGTTGCTTTCTGATGATATCATCAAAGTGCATCTGATGACGTCATCAGGACGTCGTGCTAAGGTCGTGCCAAGTGCATAGGGCATATGATGACGTCATCAGAACAACATCTAATGACGTCATCAGGAAGTCGTGCCAAGGTCGTGACAAGTGCATAGGGCATCTGATGGCGTCACCAGGACGTCGTGCCGAGTTCGTGCCAAATGCATAGGGCATCTGATGACGTCATGAGACGTCGCGCCAAGGTCGTGACAAGTGCATAGGGCATCTGATGACGCCATCAGGACGTGTTGACAAGATCCTGCCAAGAACATAAGGCATCTGATGACGTCATCAGGACGTCGTTCCAAGGTAGTGCCAAGTTCATGCAGCATCTGATGACGTCATCAGGATGTCGTGCCCAGGTCGTGCCAAGTGCATAGAACGCCTGATGACGTCATCAGGACGTCGCGCCAAGGTCGTGCCAAGTGCATAGGGCATCTGATGACGTCATCAGGACGTCGTGCCAAGTTCATGGGGCATCTGATGGCGTCATTAGGATGTCGCGCCCAGGTCGTGCAAAGTGCATAGAGCGTCTGATGACGTCATGAGGACGTCGCGCCAAGGTCGTGCCAAGTACATAGGGCACCTGATGGCGTCATCAGGACGTGTTGACAAGATCCTGCCAAGAACATAAGGCATCTGATGACGTCATCAGGACGTCGTTCCAAGGTAGTGCCAAGTTCATGCAGCATCTGATGACGTCATCAGGATGTCGTGCCCAGGTCGTGCCAAGTGCATAGAACGCCTGATGACGTCATCAGGACGTCGCGCCAAGGTCGTGCCAAGTGCATAGGGCATCTGATGACGTCATCAGGACGTCGTGCCAAGTTCATGGGGCATCTGATGGCGTCATTAGGATGTCGCGCCCAGGTCGTGCAAAGTGCATAGAGCGTCTGATGACGTCATGAGGACGTCGCGCCAAGGTCGTGCCAAGTACATAGGGCACCTGATGGCGTCATCAGGACGTCGTGCCAAGCTCATGGAGCATCTGATGACGTCATCAGGATGTCGTGCCCATGTCGTGTCAAGTGCATAGAACGTCTGATGACGTCATCAGGAAGTCGTCACGCCAAGGTCGCGCCAAGTGCATAGGGCATCTCATGACGTCATCAGGACGTCGTTCCAAGGTCGTGCCACGTACATAGGGCATCTGATGACGCCATCAGGACGTCGTGCCAAGTACATAGGGCATCTGCTGACGTCATCAGGACATCGTGCCAAGTACATAGGGCATCTGATGACGTCATCAGGACGTTGTGCCCAGGTTGTGCCAAGTGCATAGAACTTCTGATGACGTCATCAGGACGTCGCGCCAAGGTCGTGCCAGGTGCATAGGGCATCTCATGACGTCATCAGGACGTCGTTCCAAGGTCGTGCCAAGTACATAGGGCATCTGATGACGTCATCAGGACGTCGAGCTAAGGTCGTGCCAAATGCATAGGGCATCCGACGACGTCATCAAAACGTCGTGCTAAGATCGTGCCAAGTACTGAGGGCATCTGATGACGTCATCAGGACGTCGTGCCAAGTTCATGGAGCATCTGATGACGTCATCAGGACGTCGTGCCAAGTTCATGGAGCATCTGATGACGTCATCAGGATGTCGTGCCCAGGTCGTGCCAAGTGCATAGAACGTCTGATGACGTCATCGGGACGTCGCGCCAAGGTCGTGCCAAGTGCATAGGGCTTGTGATGACGTCATCAGGACGTCGTGCCAAGTTCATGGGGCATCTGATGGCGTCATCAGGATGTCGCGCCCATGTCGTGCAAAGTGCATAGAGCGTCTGATGACGTCATGAGGACGTCGCGCCAAGGTCGCGCCAAGTACATAGGGCATCTCATGACGTCATCAGGACGTCGTTTCAAGGTCGTGCCAAGTGCATAGGGCATCCCATGACGTCATCAGGACGTCGAGCTAAGGTCGTGCCAAGTGCATAGGGCATATGATGACGTCATCAGGACGTCGTGCCAAGTTCATAGGGCATCTGATGACGTCATCAGGACGTTGTGCCCAGGTCGTGCCAAGTGCATTGAACTGCTGATGACGTCATCAGGACGTCGCGCCAAGGTCATGCCAAGTGCATAGAGCATCTCATGACGTCATCAGGACGTCGTTCCAAGGTCGTGCCAAGTTCATGAAGCATCTGATGACGTCATCAGGATGTCGTGCCCAGGTCGTGCCAAGTGCATAGAACGTCTGATGACGTCATCAGGACGTCGCGCCAAGGTCGTGCCAAGTGCATAAACATCTGATGACGTCATCAAGACGTCGTGCCAAGTTCATGGGGCATCTGATGGCGTCATCAGGATGTCGCGCCCAGGTCGTGCAAAGTGCATAGAGCGTCTGATGACGTCATGAGGACGTCGCGCCAAAGTCGTGCCAAGTACATAGGGCATCTGATGGCGTCATCAGGACGTCGTGCCAAGTTCATGGAGCATCTGATGACGTCATCAGGATGTCGCGCCCATGTCGTGTCAAGTGCATAGAACGTCTGATGACGTCATCAGGACGTCACGCCAAGGTTGTGCCAAGTGCATTGGACTTGTGATGACGTCATCAGGACGTCGTGCCACGTACATAGGGCATCTGATGACGTCATCAGGACGTCGTGCCAAGTACATAGGGCATCTGCTGACGTCATCAGGACATCGTGCCAAGTACATAGGGCATCTGATGACGTCATCAGGACGTTGTGCCCAGGTTGTGCCAAGTGCATAGAACTTCTGATGACGTCATCAGGACGTCGCGCCAAGGTCGTGCCAAGTACATAGGGCATCTGATGACGTCATCAGGACGTCGAGCTAAGGTCGTGCCAAATGCATAGGGCATCCGACGACGTCATCAAAACGTCGTGCTAAGATCGTGCCAAGTACTGAGGGCATCTGATGACGTCATCAGGACGTCGTGCCAAGTTCATGGAGCATCTGATGACGTCATCAGGATGTCGCGCCCATGTCGTGTCAAGTGCATAGAACGTCTGATGACGTCATCAGGACGTCACGCCAAGGTAGTGCCAAGTGCATTGGACTTGTGATGACGTCATCAGGACGTCGTGCCACGTACATAGGGCATCTGATGACGTCATCAGGACGTCGTGCCAACTACATAGGGCATCTGCTGACGTCATCAGGACATCGTGCCAAGTACATAGGGCATCTGATGACGTCATCAGGACGTTGTGCCCAGGTTGTGCCAAGTGCATAGAACTTCTCATGACGTCATCAGGACGTCGTTCCAAGGTCGTGCCAAGTACATAGGGCATCTGATGACGTCATCAGGACGTCGAGCTAAGGTCGTGCCAAATGCATAGGGCATCCGACGACGTCATCAAAACGTCGTGCTAAGATCGTGCCAAGTACTGAGGGCATCTGATGACGTCATCAGGACGTCGTGCCAAGTTCATGGAGCATCTGATGACGTCATCAGGACGTCGTGCCAAGTTCATGGAGCATCTGATGACGTCATCAGGATGTCGTGCCCAGGTCGTGCCAAGTGCATAGAACGTCTGATGACGTCATCAGGACGTCGCGCCAAGGTCGTGCCAAGTGCATAGGGCTTGTGATGACGTCATCAGGACGTCGTGCCAAGTTCATGGGGCATCTGATGGCGTCATCAGGATGTCGCGCCCATGTCCTGCCAAGTGCATAGAACTTCTGATGACGTCATCAGGACGTCGCGCCAAGGTCGTGCCAAGTGCATAGGGCATCTCATGACGTCATCAGGACGTCGTTCCAAGGTCGTGCCAAGTACATAGGGCATCTGATGACGTCATCAGGACGTCGAGCTAAGGTCGTGCCAAATGCATAGGGCATCCGACGACGTCATCAAAACGTCGTGCTAAGATCGTGCCAAGTACTGAGGGCATCTGATGACGTCATCAGGATGTCGTGCCAAGTTCATGGAGCATCTGATGACGTCATCAGGACGTCGTGCCAAGTTCATGGAGCATCTGATGACGTCATCAGGATGTCGTGCCCAGGTCGTGCCAAGTGCATAGAACGCCTGATGACGTCATCAGGACGTCGCGCCAAGGTCGTGCCAAGTGCATAGGGCATCTGATGACGTCATCAGGACGTCGTGCCAAGTTTATGGGGCATCTGATGGCGTCATTAGGATGTCGCGCCCAGGTCGTGCAAAGTGCATAGAGCGTCTGATGACGTCATGAGGACGTCGCGCCAAAGTCGTGCCAAGTACATAGGGCATCTGATGGCGTCATCAGGACGTCGTGCCAAGTACATAGGGCATCTGCTGACGTCATCAGGACATCGTGCCAAGTACATAGGGCATCTGATGACGTCATCAGGACGTCGTTCCAAGGTCGTGCCACGTACATAGGGCATCTGATGACGCCATCAGGACGTCGTGCCAAGGACATAGGGCATCTGCTGACGTCATCAGGACATCGTGCCAAGTACATAGGGCATCTGATGACGTCATCAGGACGTTGTGCCCAGGTTGTGCCAGGTGCATAGGGCATCTCATGACGTCATCAGGACGTCGTTCCAAGGTCGTGCCAAGTACATAGGGCATCTGATGACGTCATCAGGACGTCGAGCTAAGGTCGTGCCAAATGCATAGGGCATCCGACGACGTCATCAAAACGTCGTGCTAAGATCGTGCCAAGTACTGAGGGCATCTGATGACGTCATCAGGACGTCGTGCCAAGTTCATGGAGCATCTGATGACGTCATCAGGACGTCGTGCCAAGTTCATGGAGCATCTGATGACGTCATCAGGATGTCGTGCCCAGGTCGTGCCAAGTGCATAGAACGTCTGATGACGTCATCAGGACGTCGCGCCAAGGTCGTGCCAAGTGCATAGGGCTTGTGATGACGTCATCAGGACGTCGTGCCAAGTTCATGGGGCATCTGATGGCGTCATCAGGATGTCGCGCCCATGTCGTGAAAAGGGCATAGAGCGTGTGATGACGTCATGGGGACGTCGCGCCAGGTCGCGCCAAGTACATAGGGCATCTGATGACGTCATCAGGACGTCGTTTCAAGGTCGTGCCAAGTGCATAGGGCATCTCATGACGTCATCAGGACGTCGAGCTAAGGTCGTGCCAAGTGCATAGGGCATATGATGACGTCATCAGGACGTCGTGCCAAGTTCATAGGGCATCTGATGACGTCATCAGGACGTTGTGCCCAGGTCGTGCCAAGTGCATTGAACTGCTGATGACGTCATCAGGACGTCGCGCCAAGGTCATGCCAAGTGCATAGAGCATCTCATGACGTCATCAGGACGTCGTTCCAAGGTCGTGCCAAGTTCATGGAGCATCTGATGACGTCATCAGGATGTCGTGCCCAGGTCGTGCCAAGTGCATAGAACGTCTGATGACGTCATCAGGACGTCGCGCCAAGGTCGTGCCAAGTGCATAGGGCATCTGATGACGTCATCAAGACGTCGTGCCAAGTTCATGGGGCATCTGATGGCGTCATCAGGGATGTCGCGCCCAGGTCGTGCAAAGTGCATAGAGCGTCTGATGAGGTCATGAGGACGTCGCGCCAAAGTCGTGCCAAGTACATAGGGCATCTGATGGCGTCATCAGGACGTCGTGCCAAGTTCATGGAGCATCTGATGACGTCATCAGGATGTCGCGCCCATGTCGTGTCAAGTGCATAGAACGTCTGATGACGTCATCAGGACGTCACGCCAAGGTCGTGCCAAGTGCATTGGACTTGTGATGACGTCATCAGGACGTCGTGCCACGTACATAGGGCATCTGATGACGTCATCAGGACGTCGTGCCAAGTACATAGGGCATCTGCTGACGTCATCAGGACATCGTGCCAAGTACATAGGGCATCTGATGACGTCATCAGGACGTTGTGCCCAGGTTGTGCCAAGTGCATAGAACTTCTGATGACGTCATCAGGACGTCGCGCCAAGGTCGTGCCAGAAGTGCATAGGGCATCTCGCGACGTCATCGGGACGTCGTTCCAAGGTCGTGCCAAGTACATAGGGGATCTGATGACGTCATCAGGCCGTCGAGCTAAGGTCGTGCCAAATGCATAGGGCATCCGACGACGTCATCAAAACGTCGTGCTAAGATCGTGCCAAGTACTGAGGGCATCTGATGACGTCATCAGGACGTCGTGCCAAGTTCATGGAGCATCTGATGACGTCATCAGGACGTCGTGCCAAGTTCATGGAGCATCTGATGACGTCATCAGGATGTCGTGCCCAGGTCGTGCCAAGTGCATAGAACGTCTGATGACGTCATCAGGACGTCGCGCCAAGGTCGTGCCAAGTGCATAGGGCTTGTGATGACGTCATCAGGACGTCGTGCCAAGTTCATGGGGCATCTGATGGCGTCATCAGGATGTCGCGCCCATGTCGTGCAAAGTGCATAGAGCGTCTGATGACGTCATGAGGACGTCGCGCCAGGTCGCGCCAAGTACATAGGGCATCTCATGACGTCATCAGGACGTCGTTTCAAGGTCGTGCCAAGTGCATAGGGCATCCCATGACGTCATCAGGACGTCGAGCTAAGGTCGTGCCAAGTGCATAGGGCATATGATGACGTCATCAGGACGTCGTGCCAAGTTCATAGGGCATCTGATGACGTCATCAGGACGTTGTGCCCAGGTCGTGCCAAGTGCATTGAACTGCTGATGACGTCATCAGGACGTCGCGCCAAGGTCATGCCAAGTGCATAGAGCATCTCATGACGTCATCAGGACGTCGTTCCAAGGTCGTGCCAAGTTCATGGAGCATCTGATGACGTCATCAGGATGTCGTGCCCAGGTCGTGCCAAGTGCATAGAACGTCTGATGACGTCATCAGGACGTCGCGCCAAGGTCGTGCCAAGTGCATAGGGCATCTGATGACGTCATCAAGACGTCGTGCCAAGTTCATGGGGCATCTGATGGCGTCATCAGGATGTCGCGCCCATGTCGTGAAAAGTGCATAGAGCGTCTGATGACGTCATGAGGACGTCGCGCCAAGGTCGCGCCAAGTACATAGGGCATCTCATGACGTCATCAGGACGTCGTTTCAAGGTCGTGCCAAGTGCATAGGGCATCTCATGACGTCATCAGGACGTCGAGCTAAGGTCGTGCCAAGTGCATAGGGCATATGATGACGTCATCAGGACGTCGTGCCAAGTTCATAGGGCATCTGATGACGTCATCAGGACGTTGTGCCCAGGTCGTGCCAAGTGCATTGAACTGCTGATGACGTCATCAGGACGTCGCGCCAAGGTCATGCCAAGTGCATAGAGCATCTCATGACGTCATCAGGACGTCGTTCCAAGGTCGTGCCAAGTTCATGGAGCATCTGATGACGTCATCAGGATGTCGTGCCCAGGTCGTGCCAAGTGCATAGAACGTCTGATGACGTCATCAGGACGTCGCGCCAAGGTCGTGCCAAGTGCATAGGGCATCTGATGACGTCATCAAGACGTCGTGCCAAGTTCATGGGGCATCTGATGGCGTCATCAGGATGTCGCGCCCAGGTCGTGCAAAGTGCATAGAGCGTCTGATGAGGTCATGAGGACGTCGCGCCAAAGTCGTGCCAAGTACATAGGGCATCTGATGGCGTCATCAGGACGTCGTGCCAAGTTCATGGAGCATCTGATGACGTCATCAGGATGTCGCGCCCATGTCGTGTCAAGTGCATAGAACGTCTGATGACGTCATCAGGACGTCACGCCAAGGTCGTGCCAAGTGCATTGGACTTGTGATGACGTCATCAGGACGTCGTGCCACGTACATAGGGCATCTGATGACGTCATCAGGACGTCGTGCCAAGTACATAGGGCATCTGCTGACGTCATCAGGACATCGTGCCAAGTACATAGGGCATCTGATGACGTCATCAGGACGTTGTGCCCAGGTTGTGCCAAGTGCATAGAACTTCTGATGACGTCATCAGGACGTCGCGCCAAGGTCGTGCCAAGTGCATAGGGCATCTCATGACGTCATCAGGACGTCGTTCCAAGGTCGTGCCAAGTACATAGGGCATCTGATGACGTCATCAGGACGTCGAGCTAAGGTCGTGCCAAATGCATAGGGCATCCGACGACGTCATCAAAACGTCGTGCTAAGATCGTGCCAAGTACTGAGGGCATCTGATGACGTCATCAGGACGTCGTGCCAAGTTCATGGAGCATCTGATGACGTCATCAGGACGTCGTGCCAAGTTCATGGAGCATCTGATGACGTCATCAGGATGTCGTGCCCAGGTCGTGCCAAGTGCATAGAACGTCTGATGACGTCATCAGGACGTCGCGCCAAGGTCGTGCCAAGTGCATAGGGCTTGTGATGACGTCATCAGGACGTCGTGCCAAGTTCATGGGGCATCTGATGGCGTCATCAGGATGTCGCGCCCATGTCGTGCAAAGTGCATAGAGCGTCTGATGACGTCATGAGGACGTCGCGCCAAGGTCGCGCCAAGTACATAGGGCATCTCATGACGTCATCAGGACGTCGTTTCAAGGTCGTGCCAAGTGCATAGGGCATCTCATGACGTCATCAGGACGTCGAGCTAAGGTCGTGCCAAGTGCATAGGGCATATGATGACGTCATCAGGACGTCGTGCCAAGTTCATAGGGCATCTGATGACGTCATCAGGACGTTGTGCCCAGGTCGTGCCAAGTGCATTGAACTGCTGATGACGTCATCAGGACGTCGCGCCAAGGTCATGCCAAGTGCATAGAGCATCTCATGACGTCATCAGGACGTCGTTCCAAGGTCGTGCCAAGTTCATGGAGCATCTGATGACGTCATCAGGATGTCGTGCCCAGGTCGTGCCAAGTGCATAGAACGTCTGATGACGTCATCAGGACGTCGCGCCAAGGTCGTGCCAAGTGCATAGGGCATCTGATGACGTCATCAAGACGTCGTGCCAAGTTCATGGGGCATCTGATGGCGTCATCAGGATGTCGCGCCCAGGTCGTGCAAAGTGCATAGAGCGTCTGATGACGTCATGAGGACGTCGCGCCAAAGTCGTGCCAAGTACATAGGGCATCTGATGGCGTCATCAGGACGTCATGCCAAGTTCATGGAGCATCTGATGACGTCATCAGGATGTCGCGCCCATGTCGTGTCAAGTGCATAGAACGTCTGATGACGTCATCAGGACGTCACGCCAAGGTCGTGCCAAGTGCATTGGACTTGTGATGACGTCATCAGGACGTCGTTCCAAGGTCGTGCCACGTACATAGGGCATCTGATGACGTCATCAGGACGTCGTGCCAAGTACATAGGGCATCTGCTGACGTCATCAGGACATCGTGCCAAGTACATAGGGCTTGTGATGACGTCATCAGGACGTCGTGCCAAGTTCATGGGGCATCTGATGACGTCATCAGGACGTTGTGCCCAGGTTGTGCCAAAAGCATAGAACTTCTGATGACGTCATCAGGACGTCGCGCCAAGGTCGTGCCAAGTGCATAGGGCATCTCATGACGTCATCAGGACGTCGTTCCAAGGTCGTGCCAAGTACATAGGGCATCTGATGACGTCATCAGGACGTCGAGCTAAGGTCGTGCCAAATGCATAGGGCATCCGACGACGTCATCAAAACGTCGTGCTAAAATCGTGCCAAGTTTTGAGATCATCTGATGACGTCATCAGGACGTCGTGCCAAGTTCATGGAGCATCTGATGACGTCATCAGGACGTTGTGCCCAGGTTGTGCCAAGTGCATAGAACTTCTGATGACGTCATCAGGACGTCGCGCCAAGGTCGTGCCAAGTGCATAGGGCATCTCATGACGTCATCAGGACGTCGTTCCAAGGTCGTGCCAAGTACATAGGGCATCTGATGACGTCATCAGGACGTCGAGCTAAGGTCGTGCCAAATGCATAGGGCATCCGACGACGTCATCAAAACGTCGTGCTAAAATCGTGCCAAGTTTTGAGATCATCTGATGACGTCATCAGGACGTCGTGCCAAGTTCATGGAGCATCTGATGACGTCATCAGGACGTCGTGCCAAGTTCATGGAGCATCTGATGACGTCATCAGGATGTCGTGCCCAGGTCGTGCCAAGTGCATAGAACGTCTGACGACGTCATCAGGACGTCGCGCCAAGGTCGTGCCAAGCGCATAGGGCTTGTGATGACGTCATCAGGACGTCGTGCCACGTACATAGGGCATCTGATGACGTCATCAGGACGTCGTGTCAAGGTCGTGACAAGTGCATAGGACATCTCATGACGTCATCAGGATGTTGCGCCAAGGTCGTGCCAAGTGCATAGGGCATCTAATGACGTCATCAGGACGTCGTGCCAAGTACATATGGAATCCTATGACGTCATCAGGACGTCGTGCCAAGTACATAGGGCATCTGGTGACGTCATCAGAACGTCGTGGAGAGTGAGTAGCGCTTCATTTGTAACGTGCGCAACAAGTTTGTTACTTACTGATTGATTATTATAGCAATCCATGCTATTTGATAAATATTGAAGATTTCCCAGGGATATTTTCTTGGTAATATCAAGAAAAAGTGAACAGTTCTATTAAAAAAGAGATTTTCCAAGCGAAAGAGGTTTGGTTCGCGTCAGAAACATTGCAACGAAAAGAAAACAATAGGTAAGTAGATTTAGGAGAGTTTACAAAAAGTGATCAATATTCTCCGAAAGAAATTTTCTTGGTCAACGCTTTAAACCGCGAAAACAAACTGTTAACCAAGGAATTTGCTCTCGGAGAAGGTTGTTCCCTTTTTGTAGACTCTCCTCAACCTATTTACCTAGTGTTCCCTATTTGTTGGAACGTTTCTGACGCAAACCAAACTTCTTTCGTTCGGAAGACCCATTTTGATAGATAATCTTTAATTTCGAGGTCATCTGCTAGATCGATAGCTTGGCTCCGAGTGGAGCAGAAATAACGAAAAATTTAGGAAAACGCAACAGATGCCCGCGAAATCCTGCACTCTCACTCCTCACCCGCACTCTCAGTGGAGCTGTTTGTTCTGATAATGGAACGTTTCGCGGACCCGTCCTTTAAAAGTCTCTACTCTCTTAATAATCTCTAAGTCCGGATTCCCTCAAACCTGGGCATCACCAGTATATCGCTCCAGTCGCTTCGTGAGGTTTAGAGAGGTTTGGTTTTTTCATTAACTTCTGTGCCACACCTGGTTTTTAACGACAGAATCTTCTTTATTGGCCAGACGTTTCGACAAGCTCGTCGTTATCAGAAGCCTGCAAAATCGTCGAAACAACTTTTGTGCAAAACTACACGGCCAACGCTGCCCCATTCTTGCAAGTGTTGACTTCCCATAAGAACTTCAGGCGGTACGAGCTCAAACACCAAAACTAACCCGTTTCGAACCAACCATGATTAAGCCCTGCTGCGGTTAGTAGACGAATGCAAGCAAGTGAAGCACCTTTGAAATTTATACCATCACTAAACGCGGTTACTACTAGCAGAAGTTAATATCTTATCATCCACTTCACCTCGAAAGCTGACGTAAATCCGGCAGGTGTACTAACTGCTGCTGTTGTTTCTCTGTTGATGTCCTCGATTACCCGAACATACTTTTCCGGGACTCCATCTGCTCGCAGAGCTTTGAACAATCGATCACGATGAGGAGAGTCGAACGCGGCTTCAAAGTTCAAAAGAGCAAGCTGTAATGGATTCGAATACCGCTGCGACGATTCAATTACTCTCCTCACGACGAAAATTTGGTCAATGTTTGAATTTCCAGGTCGAAAACCGGCTTGCTCATCTCTGGTCATTCCTTAACGATGTTTGATAAGTCGCTCGAGAATGATACGTTCTAAAACCTTGTACATGACACGAAGTAGAGAGATTCCTCTGTAGTTCTTAGGATCCGTGACGGATAGCTTCTTGTGAAGAGGTACGATGATCGCATGTCTCCACGAATCGGGTATCCTTTCGCTCATCCATATAGCACGGATGGTGTTGGTCATTTCACGAGTCCCAGACGGAGGAAGAGCTTTCAGCATTTCAGCAGTGATGTTGTCATCTCCACCTGCATTTCTATTCTTCATTTTTCGAACACAATGCAAAACTTCAGACTCAGTCGGCGGTTCCTCACTGACATCGTAATGTGCTCTCTGAACATGGGGGAGCTCAGGTACTGATGGCGCTGGACGACTCAATAGTGAACTGAAGTAATGCTTTCATATTGGGAGCGTCGCATCACCAACTGCAACTCCATTGGTCAAGACAGAAGAACATCTCTTCATCTTCCCGCTATACTGTCGCAGCAACGTGTAGGCTTTCATCGGATTCTTCTCCTCCCAAGCCTTCTCGAACTCCTTAGCTCCACACGCCCGCTCTCGTTCGCGGTCACTTCAAAGCTGCCGACGCAACTTCCTACTCAGGCGATTCTCCTCCACGAAGCTTCCTGCAGTTCGGAGAGCATATACCGTGTTGTAAGTAGACGTCGTTCCCTCTGAGACATAGGCCAACTTCTTCTTTGGCTGTACGACCGGGAGTGTCTCTTTCGAAGCGTCCTGGATGCACTTGACAAAAGAATCCGATTCGCAAGGTTTCTTTTTTCGTCCGTACTCCGATGTGAATAGAAACGCGTTGTCGAAAATTCCTTCTGCATTCTTCATCTCTGAGACTTGTCATGCCAATCCTCTGGAGGGGCTGAGCCCCTCGCTTCCTCTTATGAATCCTCGCAGTAAAGTCAACAGAACAGGACGGTGATCTGAATCGAATGCGACATCCCACACAGCTCTAGATCTTCGAATGTCCGATACTGGAATATTCCTCGTCAGAACATTGTCGAGCTGTAATTTCAAAGTTGTCATCTTCCGCTTCCGCTGCTCTTCTGGAGATAGCTGGGTTGGTCCCTGCCACGTAAGCTGATGGCAGCGATGGTTCCTCTTGAATGTCGATCAGGGGTGTGCGGCAATTGCCGTTTGCCGATTGCCGTACGGCAAAATTTCGGCAAAAATTCGTAAAACAACATGGTTAACCCATAGCTGCAGATTCTGTGTTGCTCGGCGATGCGAAGCTGCAACAAATAATTTTTTTGACTAGTTCCAGGTACTAGTTCCTGCACATTTAAAGTACAATTGTACCAATGAAAATAGTTTGTCTGGGTAATCAGAGGAATTCACTCAAATTCTAAGCTGTTTGGAAGCCTTTGAATGTCTTTTTTTAATCATCGAATTTTTAGCCCCGTAGGAATGACAAAAGTGCAGTAAAATACCATTTTATGGAAGCATACCGTTTACTGCAAATTCCAATGTTACAAATCCACGTGGTATCAAAGTTGTAGCGTAAAAGTAGCCTTTCGAAACGTATGAACCAGTTAAATACTCGTGTAAATCGATCCGCTTATCGTCGGTTGGTGGGCTGATCGTAATTTTCGGGACAGAAAGTTGATCAATTCTGCAAATTCGTTCGGCTTCTTTTTTATTGAACAATGTTCACAGCGGTGTTCAATAATATTTTCGATCTCGAGATCATTAGCTTAGTGAAGGGTTCCTACCCTGGCTGAGCTGAGTTTGTTAAGAAATCGTGTACAGATGAAAAAATGAGAATTCCTTGAAAGCACAGTTTAACCTCGGAACCGCTGTTTCTGTTTTTCCGCCTATCTTAAAAACGGTCCCACGTTGATCTCAATGATGTCTCTATAATAGTTCAAACCCCCTGGAAACGGAGTTATGACCCCTCAAAAATTGAGCTACGGAAGCATGGTGGTTGAGTTGACCGAGGCTTGTAACTTATGTCATTTGCAAGCGATGTATGCGAGCGTACCTGAGTTAGGAGAGAGGCTCAGAGTAAAGGGAAGAACGATACATTTGATGGGAAACCATAGCTCATCTCGCCACTATTGAGCTCGAATTCTCGCAAAAGGGGCGTGCCGAAGTGGATTCCTGATGTGGGCGTCCCAGGTGGATTCCTCTCATATCTCGCTTTTTCGGAGGAATTGAGAGCTCGCACTTGGCAAGTGCTATATAGGGTGGGTTTACTTCACAGTTATGTGGAAATATCAGATTTCGCCCCTGAGCTTATACTGTGCCTTTAAAGGTGACGATACGACACAGATATCGGCCACAGTTTTTAGGCAGGCATACACTACCACCGCACCAAGCTTGCTTACAGTTTGCTGCACGTAACCGGACCGACTAGGCTAGGCCGCGCTGGCCGCAAGCACCTCTCTGAGAAAATCTATTGCGGGCCTATCACACTTTGCACTGTTCAAGAGGACGCCCATCCTTTGGATCTCTAGCATTGCTTTGTCGGAATCTCCAATCAGTGGAGAGGAATTGGCAGAATTATCTACGTCGAGGGCTAAGCTAACGGCCCTGTTGAACTTGATAGAACATGATTGTAACTCTTATACAGAACACATACAGAACAACGCTTCTGGTCTTCTCTGATCACCTAAAGCTTTCAAGTAGCTTTTGATATGCGGAATTTTTTCTTCCTGTAGGCCATTGAAACGATAGGCACATAGTAAGTGGAAGATATTGCATGGACTACCAAATGACTTAGCAAATGCTGGTGTATTATAGCACGAAACAGATTTTGCCGTTTGCCGTTTGCCGGTCATTTTCGGGGTTTACCGTTGCCGTTTGCCGAAATTTTAAATTCCTTTGCCGCACACTCCTGATGTCGATGCAATAATCAGACCACTGCGTTCACAAAAGTCGACAAGGTGGTAGCCATTGTCCGATGTTTGCTCCACTGGGTAGAACCATTTACCGAGTCTTCGGATTTCTGATCAAGTCAGCACCTTCGCATTTGCGTCGATCCCCACGACAACAGCATGTTGACAAGGTACCCTAGCTAGCAACGTATTGAGTTCCTCATAAAACGCATCCTTCGAGTTGTCCTCGGCGGTTTCAGTGGGTGCATGAGCTTTCGCTATCCACAGATTGAATCCTCTGTGATCCCGCAGTCGTACGAATGCATTCCGGCACGACGTTGAGCCAAACTCCTTGACCATACCACTGGAATCCTTCCTTACAGCTATTGCACAGCCTCCCACTCTCCTATCGTCAGCGTTACCGCAGTAGATGGTGTACTCTCCGACGCTGATGACGGGTCTATCCTTGAGGCGGGTTTCCTGCAAAGCAGCTGTCGAGTGATTTCCAAAAAACTGCGCTATCCAGACTTCTGAGCTATTTCCATGCACCGTTTGCTGCACTCCCTAGGTACGGATCCTAAGGTGTTATGGACCAGTGGCCTTAGTGTGCCGGGCGGCGACACCTTTATGCAATGTGCGGGATACTTTCGCGATATAGTTGTGCACGCTATATCGCTCGAACGTTCCTTTGTACACTCAAACGTCTGCTGGGTTCAGTAAAAGCAGGGGCACCAACGAGCAGGTACCAACAGACTTGTATACACACCCCCAACTAATATTGTCTTGCATAAAATATTTTTCCAATTTCGATTACCCCATTTTTCACCGGTCACAACCACCGAGAACATGTTCATACAACCGGAAAACTAGTCCAGACCAGAAAATAATCTCACTGAAAAAATGGCATTTAGGAGCGTTGACCTCCGTTCTTCGAGATTAGTAGCTAAGCATTGTTACAAGTCGAAAAAGTCGGAAACAAAAATTATGGTGAAGACTGTCTTCAGTTACGTGAAACACACTGAAAAGCGAATTTGCGCCCAGGGGCCGGATTCATCAACGCGGCAGTGCTGGTACCCCTATCCAGTGGTAGCGCTACCCGCGGTAGATTGCTACCCTAACCATCACATTGTGATTCACGAGCGCTATGCTACCGTGGGTAGCGCTACCAAGCAGTTACGCCTAAATGCGTTATGTGTGTGGTGACGCAGCCGTGTTTTACAAACCACGGCTATTGCATATCGCTCGTAATCGCTTTCCGAAAGCTTCAACTTTTGAAGACTCACAAACCTAAAGCATAAAAACGCAGAAAAACCATTAAAAAATAAATCTATATTTGAATCACTTGAGGAATACATCAGTATGGGAAACGTGACGATGGTTTTCGGTTTTTTTCGGTAGACTTTATTATTATGTTCTTTAATCTGTACCGCAGTTTGAATATTGAGAATGTGGATGATGTGTATGTATATTTTTCGCAACATTTTCGTGGGACGCTCGAATGATTTCGCGTCTCATAGCTGGATTGCAGTACCAATCCCCAAGGCGATTTTTTACATAGAAAATGTTAACATAACTATAAACAAACAGAACAAAAAATCAGCTGTATCAGAAAAGCTTTAGCCTAATTGTGTAATCATTGATTTGCCTCAGTACTTATGCGAATGTTTTATACCTTATACTTACCTAGTTTTCGTATAGTGTTTAGGTTGGGAAAAACCAAGAGTAGACCACGGCTCTTCATTTTTAATAATGTTTTTAGCCTGCATTTTTCCAAATCTCATCATCATCAAGCCTTCGCAGGCCTCGTCCTTTGGGTAAATTAAAAGAGTATTTTGCCCAAGAATCAAAAGCTGTGAAATCCCAATTTTTGGTAAAAAGAGAGTCATAGGTACATACAGGCTATAAAACGGCGAAATTCCCTTGGTTCCTACGCGTGCTGGTGTGGAGCGGAGGTTAGAGACACGGAGAGAGCGTAGGTTAGACGGAGGCCAAAGCGTCGCGCGCGCCGCTCGCGCCTTGAGTGATGTGAATTTAGACGTTTTATACAGGGTAATAGGACTGTACTGTGCGCGCTTTCGAGTGAGTAGAGTTTCCAACGCCGCAGCCGTCGATCTGTTGACTCTAACAAGGAAACCACAATAAGTCATAGTGGCCATTCCAAATGAAATATACTTTTCTAGAACCATTTTCGGACGAAAAGTCCGAATATGCCCATCGCAGCTGCCTAGACCCACTCTGAAAAAAGTTATTGGCATTTTTTCTCTGATTTTCGCACTTATTTTACTCTCCAAAAAGCGCATTATTTTTAAGAAAATCCGGAAACGGAACTCATAATCGTGTTCAGCGCCCAAAACTACCACACTGAGCAAAGTTAGGTTGAAGGAACATCTTCCAAACTTTGCGCAGACTAACAGCGTTTCGGACTTTTACGGATTTTCGGTTGGGCGTTTATGTATACCAATTAGAGGGCTCTCAAAGCGTTTTAGAAAAATATTTCAGATTTAACTTAAAACTTGCTCTGGGGGGTTATTTGGGGTGCTGATCACGAATCTGAGCTTCATTTATCGATTTCCCGAAGTTTTCGACTGTATTCGTTCACAGATTCCCATCGAGGGAGAATTTGATGGCAAATCACGACTTTTGACGATTTCCGGAGTGCTTCTATAGAATATGCTCAAGTTATTTTTCTGAGGGTTATTTGGAGTACTGAACACGAATCTGTTGTCGGTTAATCGATTTTTGGCAGCTTACGGTAGATTACGGTGGGTATACGGTAATTTGGTCAAAGTCTCAGATTTGTCTCAAAGTTTTTATGTGGGAGTTATTTGGGGTGCTGAATACGAATTTGATGTCCATTTGTCGATTATCGGAATATTGAGGTAGGTTTCGCCTCCTAAACAACATGTTACCTACCGTTACCTACAGTAAACCCTAAAATTCGGGCAAGCAGGCCCCAGATTCGTGTTCACCACCCCAGATTACCCCTACATACTTGTTTTCAGCAAAATCAGGATGAAAAAAATTTAAAAACACTCTAAAATTTCCATGGGGCTTTTGAATTTCCCTTACCTTGCCGCGAAGCTTTAAAAAACGCTCATAACTTTTTTCAGAGATGGTCTAGGCAGCTGCGATGGGCATATTCGGACTTTTCGTCCGCAAATGGTTCTAGAAGAGTACATTCCATTTGAAATGGTCACTATGACTTAATGTGGTTCCCTTGTAAGTGGGTTTTAGAAACTGGAAAAAAAACAAAATTGGAGAAAATTGTATAAAAAAGCCATATCGAGTCAGTTTTGGCGCCAGAAACTTGACTGACTCGAGACGCAATTGCGGACCGGAAGTCGGCCCAGATTTTCAGAATCAGAATCCACAAAAAAAAACTCAACCTGGCGAAGAGAAATTATTTCTTGAAACTCAAAATTATTTTTGCACCAACCTAATAATTCGAAAATAATCTAGCCTTGACGATAATTAATGTGTATTGAGATGAGAGTGGCGGAATTATAAGAGGGGTCCAAAAACAGCCGAATGGACGAGCGCGTAAGTTTGGCATCAGAGCGCGTGATCTCGCCGGGTAGGGCGCCGCTGGTAGCACCCTACCCGAGATTCGCGCTGGGTAGGCTTTGGTAGGTTGCTATCGTGGGTAGCAAGTTTCGTGAATCGCGCCATTCGCGCGAATATCGGTAGGAAGGTACCCTTACCCTGCCTACCAGCACTAAATTTCGTTGATGAATCCGGGCCCAGGCTCTCGATGTGCGCGTCGAACGGTCATCGCGCCGGGAGTTTCTGGGCGAGCTTTACCATGGCAGAAAACAGCTGACCAAAAAACCCTCTCCCTCTCCTAGCCTCTTTTCCAGGATTCAAGGCGTTCTTGTAACGAAGTGTTTTATACGATTATTTGGTAGCCATTGGGGTTGACCCCGTTTGAATGGAAGAATATTTTTTCCTTTCATTTTTTCGTTCAAGGTGTGTGTTTCTTGCATTTTGTGGTTAACGCTAAATGACCCAGCTAGTTAAACCCTCTCTGAATTCAGAAAATCAGAAGTTCTATGAATGTAAAGAATTGTTTAGCAAGGGAATACTCACCCAACAAATCCATAGGATTTTCGATTTAAAATCTCAATACCAACACATGAAGGCCTGGCAACCGACTAAACCCCACTGAAGCCAAAAATGTGTGGAATTCTAAATACAAAATGGACATATCATTAAAAATAGGCGCCATCAAGACGTCAAATTGGTTGAGGGGGTTACTATGGAAGGAAAATTTGTCGAATTCTGTTAGGAAATGCTACTTAAAAGCACAGTCCATAATCAGAATCGTTCCTCTGTTTTTCTGCTTATCTTGGAGACAATCTGATGCTGATCGCAAGTGTGTCTTCCACATACAAACCTCAGCATCTCATCGATCAACGCAGAAGGATTGCTGTAATTGTGTAAAGTGTACTGGGAGTGTGCAACCTGCCACTGCGTCCCCACCAGGGATGTTCGGCAAACGATTTTGAGATTTCGGCAAACGGCAATCGGCAAGAAAATTCCAAAAACGGCCGGCAAACGGCAATCGGCAAAAGGCAAAAAACCTCATCCCTTATATTGACCCATAAATTATTCAAATGTGCCGCTTTACTATTTTCCTTTATTTTCCAATACTTATGTCAACATTCTAATGATTTCATTTGAATTGAGTAGTTCCATTTCAAGGCATCAGATGAACAAAAACAAGACATATGGGATCTCATGGAAATCAAAGAATTCGCCGCTGCGGCTTCGCAAGGAAGCGGCTTCAGCTCCTACAGCCACCGAAGCGGCACTATCGCCGAGTCGCAGCGGCAATGTCGTGGCGGCCTCGCGATAGTGCCGCTGCGGCTCCGCGATGGTGCCGCTGCGGTTCCGCGCTGTTGCCGCTGCGGCTCCGCGATGGTGCCGCTGCGGCTCCGCGATGATGCCGCTGCGGCTCCGCGATGGTGCCGCTGCGGCTTCGCGGTGGTGCCGCTGCGGCTTCGCGGTGGTGCCGCTGCGGCTCCGCGGTGGTGCCGTTGCGGCTCCGCGGTGGTGCCGCTGCGGCTCCGCGATGGTGCCGCTGCGGCTTCGCGGTAGTGCCGCTGCGGCTTCGCGGTGGTGCCGCTGCGGCTCCGCGGTGGTGCCGCTGCGGCTCCGCGGTGGTGCCGCTGCGGCTCCGCGGTGGTGCCGCTGCGGCTCCGCGGTGGTTCCGCTGCGGCTCCGCGGTGGTTCCGCTGCGGCTCCGCGGTGGTGCCGCTGCGGCTCCGCGGTGGTGCCGCTGCGGCTCCGCTATGCTGCCGCTGCGGCTCTGCGGTGGTGCCACTGCGGCTCCGCGGTGGTGCCGCTGCGGCTCCGCGGTGGTGCCGCTGCGGCTCTGCGGTGGTGCCGCTGCGGCTCCGCGGTGGTGCCGCTGCGGCTTCGCAAGATCTCATAGAAATCAAAAAATTCGCCTCCGCGGTGGTGCCGCTGCGGCTCCGCAAGATCTCATGGAAATCAAAGAATTCGCCGCTGCGGCTTCGCAAGGAAGCGGCTTAAGCTCCTACAGACACCGAAGCGGCACTATCGCCGTGTCGCAGCGGCAACGTCGTGGCGGCCTCGCGATAGTGCCGCTGCGGCTCCGCGATGGTGCCGCTGCGGCTTCGCGATGGTGCCGCTGCGGTTCCGCGATGTTGCCGCTGCGGCTCCGCGATGTTGCCGCTGTGGCTCCGCGATGGTGCCGCTGCGGCTCCGCGGTGGTGCTGCTGCGGCTCTGCAGTGGTGTCGCTGCGCTCTCACAAAAATAGGACCGACTGCGAGTAACTCATATGAAATTAGTCATAATACAAGTGGGTGGGCCTACGAACAAAAATACAAACCTGCGGCGCTTACTTCTTATGTCTGATAGGAACAGAGTGTATACCCGTTATTGCGACCGAGGAGATACGGAATGTACGTCAAATTGGGGCTATTTAACCAGCAACGATCCGGTTCTACCACACATAGCAGTAAATCGTGATCGACGCGGGTTCGCTGATGCATCCTTGCTGAGTTCGTGCGATTCCAACGCGGAACTTCCGCGGTACTGTCGCGTCAATGTCGCGGCGTTGTCGACACTCAAGATACTGCAACAGAATCTCCGCGGCACAGTAATTATCACGGAGCTGTCGCGGTACTACCGTGTAACTATCGCGGCACAGTCGAGGGTCGCGGTACATTCCTTTCACTGCCGCGGCATACTTTTTAGAGTCCTTGCCCACGTGCATCGTAAAAATGCTTCTGTGTCGCAGAAGCGCTTCCGGCTGCTTTTAGCTATACCAAAATCTGTCGAGACGAATTTGTCGCACATCTGGAAGAAAAACCGTACCGTTTAGAATAGCGATCCGTACCACTTTCAGCAGGTGTTGCGCTCTTCCAACCCACAAAATCTTATAGCGGTAGTTATGCTTGACAAACCAGCAAATTCTTGAAAAAGAAACCTGTAGAAAGCTACACGACGCTGACTATCATTCGGAATCTAACATGACGGACGACTCACCCTCACTCTAATTTCGTTCCAGTGCAAAGTTAAGCGTTCCCACCCACATTGAAGTTGCACTGCCTTTCAATGTTTGCGCCGTCAAATTCGATGTCGCTACACTTTGTATAGCACCTGATAACACATTTCTTTAATTGGGGAAAGTAGCGCAGCGCAACCCAAAACTGAAGTAAATGTTGTTGAACAGGATGAAGGGACTAGGCGAAGCAACTGCTCTGTCATTTAACATGTATTAGGTCTACAATTGGGTTTCACGGTTTTGTCGTAACTCTGAATCCTCTTCAAAGGCAGCATACTCGCTCGTAAATGTGGTTGGGATAACGATGTGGATCGAGCCGTATGGCTTACAACATAATGCCTACGCATTTTGAAGTGTCAAAAATGACCCACAGCGCTGCTACATGAGTTAGAAGTTGGCCCCGCCCTGTATTTTCACGCCCCCCCCCCCGTATTTGCCATTTTCCTCCAACGCAGGGTTGCTGGGCCTTCTTCGCCGTCAGTGACGTGTGTGGTTCACTTGTTAGGCAATCTACCTTCAGAACCGACGATGAACATGACCCAGCAACCTTGCGTTGCAGGAAAAGGGCAAATACAGGGGGCGTGAAAATACAATGCGGGGCCAACTTCTAACTAGTGTAGCGGCATTGTTGGTCGTTGTTGACATTTCAAAATGCGTAGGCGTTGTAATCTGGGCCATACCATTCTATTTCCGTAGTTATCCCAATCACGTTTACGAGCGTGTATGCTGCCTTTAAGAATGCTGTCATAGTCGGCCGATCGGCTGTAGCCATTCCGGTCGTCGAGCATTTACTTTACTTTGGCAAAGCTGGTGAAATTTTTGAATTTCGAATTTTCGAATAGAATCAAAAACCATTTTTTTCGAATTTTCAAATAGTTTTCTCGGATTTTTTTTCTACTCTTCGGATAAATATTCTCGAATTTACAAATGATAGCTTCGATATTAAAACCATGTTTGAGCTATCATTTGCTGTGACTATCACTGTGTAGAAATATTCATCGGGTATACAGGCAATAAAACGGCGAAATTCACTTGGTTCCTACGCGTGCTGGTGCGGTGCGGAGGTTAGAGACAGTGAGAGAGCGTAGGGCAGACGGAGGCCGAGGCATCGCGCGCGCCGCTCGCCCCTGGAATGATATGAACTTCGAAGTTTTATAGAGGGTACTTACTCTTAATCTCAAGCCATTTTTAATCAGGATGGCTGCTGAATCTGTCACTGGGGCTGAATTTGTCGGAACTGGTTAAAGGCAGTGTTCACGATAAATTTCACTTCCGATATCTCCACGGTTTACGGAAGGTCTGGTGCCCTATATAGCAAGGCTTGCCTAAAAAGGACACGAAAGAAGCGTTTTTGAGTCAAAATAGGCCCTCCCTTGTCTAAGTTGGTTTTTGAGCGTGGAGGAATTGACCGCTAGAAGGATGATAATTATCAGTGCAATGAAGCAAACAGCTCACTTATCAGCACTTCCTTCACTTGATCATTCCTATAATCCGAATCTATATTTGTTCCTTTCGAGGGGCGGATCTGGGGCCCGGGGCGTGTCTGGGGCACCAAAATGCTTGGTTGCAGCCGTTATTTTGCCACTCCTGGCTCGCTTTCTACCGTTCTTTCGACACTGGGAGCCTAGGATCCTTCTCGCCTATCATTTCACTGTGAGAAGTCAATGCGGAGGATCATCGTGAACGCTGCCTTTAAGAAGGCTCACCAAAATGCTAGCACAAAACGCTTTGCTTAAAGGCAGTGTTCCTGATAAAAATCGTTTCTTCGTTTTCCCGCCTATCTTGAAAACGGCCCGATACTGATTGCAATGATGTCTCTGAAATCGTACAAGACCTCTTGGGAACGGAGTTATGGTCCCTCAAAAATTGAGCTAAGGAAACTTGGTGTCCGAGGCTTGTAACTTCCGTCTTTTGCAGCCGATCTATGCGAGGTGACCTGAGTAAAGAGAGAAGTTGAGAATAAAGGGAGGAACGGGGCTAATGATAGGAAATCATGGCTCATCACACGATCTCGAGCATTCATTGGTTCACGTCGGTGGGCGTGTGTTGAGCTTTTTGGGCCTGCCCTGCGCTCGAAGTGGCAACTTCGCGCTCTTTTGAAGCTTTTCCTGGCTCGTTTTCATGCGTTCTTTCGACGTCAACGTTACAGTGTGCCCCTACAATACCTTTTCCTAGTGGGAACTGAAACACATTTTTTATCGTGAACACTGCCTTTAAAGGCACAGTCCAAGTTTAGGAACGGAATCTGAGATTTTCACATAATTAAGAAGTAGACCCACCCCGTATACCGCTTGCCAAGTGCGAGCTCTCAACCCTTCCGAATAAGCGAAATATAGGAGGAAGCTACCCTGAGGCGCCTCCATCGGGAAGCCACTTTGGCACGCCCCTTTTACGATCTTTCGAGCTCAACAGCGCGAGATGAGCGGTGTTTTCTGAGAAATAGCCCCGTTCTTCCCTTCATTCTCAGCCTCTCTCTATATTCAGGTCGTATCGACTAGATCGGTTGCAGATGACGGAAGTTACAAGCCTTGGACAACTTGTCCACGATGCTTCCGCAGCTCAATTTTTGAGGGGCCATAACTCCTTTCCCAGGAGGTCTTGAACGATTCCAGAGACATGCTTGTAATCGGCGTGGGACCATTATCAAGATAGGCAGGAAAACAGAAAAAAGATACTGAGGTTGGACTGTGCCTTTAAGGCAAGACTTGGCCACCACTATCCCTTTCTGGGGAAGTGCCTTATCGCACCCAAGCGCCGAAACCCTAGAGCCGCTCTCAAGGCCTAACAATACGCCACGGCGCGGCTAGTTAGATTCGCTGAAGCTCAGAAAGTACAGAAATCAACGTAAATTCGCTAAACACAACCCATAATAGCCCCTCAAAGCTGATATTCTCAGAGTAGTCATTATAGATTAGTGAGCTCAAACGCTCCCGTTCGTTTTTCAAGTAACTGTTTCTCTGGAAAGAGAGGGTTTCGGAAGCTAAAACCCTGGTACTGTCCAGATCTGGCTGATAGCTACATAATAAATGCGGAAAAGAGAGAAAAACGGTTTGCATTGGCTGGCCGTTCAATTGTGCATTTCGATTATTCGAATTTCAAAAATTCGAATATGCTATTCAAAATATTCGAATTTCGAATATTAATCGAAAGTCATCAGTCGAAGGACATCATCTAATTCGTATTCACCTCTCCGAGGAACCCCCGCATTCAAATTTTGAGTCAAATCTGAGACTTTGATCAAACTACCGTATACCCGTCGTAATCTGTAGAAAATTGGCATAGGGACCACAGATTGATGTTAGGCACATCAATTCACCCTCAGAAAATGAATTTGAGACACATCCGTAGAATAAATCCGGAAACTTGGAAAGTGGCGTTTTGTTCTCAAAATTTTCCACTGCTGGGGTGATTTGCTTCAAGCGAATCAAGGCGAAATTTTTGTAAAATCAACAAGTAAACCTCAGAATACTCAACCGAGAATCCGTACAAGTCCAAAATGCTATCGTCTGTCACAGTCTGCACAAAGTGCGGAAATTTCGCTTTCGCTCATATTTCGCTTAGGCGCTAGACACAATTATGAGATCCGTCTTCATGTTTTCGGAAGATTACTGAGAAAAAAGCACAGAAAACGACCTTCTCGAGATCAAGACTGCTCAGAACAAGCGGCTCGGGATAATAGGTTCGTTGGGGTGGAAACAGCGTTCCGAGAGGTGAAGGTTGTTTAAGATACCTGAGTGAGGAATGGTGAAGCTTCCCTATAGACTTGCAACTTCAAAACTTGACGTTTTCTCAATCCTCTTTTTTTTGCATTCAGTAGATATATTTTTTAATCGTGAATTTTCAAACATTTTTTTCGTTAGCTGACCTCCTTTTGAAATTCACTATTCCGAATGAAGTGATCTGCCTAGGTCATGAAAAATTTCCTTTGAGCTGTCTTGGAGTCGAAATTTTTCGGAAATTTTTTCCAAGCGATTTTCGAAAAACTACCCGTTCTTGGCTTAGAAAAATTTTGCGAATAGCGTTTTCTGTTTTTAAAAATACGTTCCCTCTCTACCAGCCGATTTCAGTTTATGAAGTGCATTTTTTTCGCCTGAATCTATCGGTTTTTCGTCCATAACTTTTTTGTGCTTGGAGATAGACCTTTGGTGAAGGCTGTTTTCGAAAATTCGATGGATTTTTGCGTCGACTAGTGTTCCAAGTTTGGAAAAATATTTTCTCGATCCTGCAGCCTAATTCATTTTACGAAACACCGGTTTTTCGCCCATAACTCTTTAACCGTTGAAGATAGCGCCCCGGTAAAGGTAGTTTTTGAAATCTGCGTAAAATTCAGCGTCGAATGATATACCGGATTCCTGACTTCGCTTGCTCCATAAGTCAGCCAGGTCGGTGGAGCCGAGCCCCGTTGGAGGCTCCAGGAGAACTCCGTGTCTCCTACTTACACCAAAGAGGCGAGAGCACCCTATGGAGATTCTGTAAAGAAGGGGTCTCCCAAGCAGAAGTGGTTTGGTTAGTGTTACAAATGCTTCAACAAAAAGGGAACAATAGGAAAGCGGAATGAGGAGAGTCTACAAAAAATGAACAATATCCTCCAAGAACTCTTTTCTTTTTCGAAACTTCCAAACAGCGGAAACAAACCGTTTTGGTTCTCTATGAGGAAGCGCTTTTGGCTCCATAAAGGACTTTGATTATGTGAGTGCCGATAAAATATGTATATATGCATGTGAACCTAATAGCTATCATTAAAAGGGGAGATGATGTTAAATTGTTTTAGGGAACCAGTCAATTCTTCCTGGTAAAATACCACAACGGTTTGTTTCCGCTGTTTGGAAGTTTCGAAAAAGAAAAGAGTTCTTGGAGGATATTGTTCATTTTTTGTAGACTCTCCTCATTCCGCTTTCCTATTGTTCCTTTTTTGTTGAAGCATTTGTAACGCTAACCAAACCACTTCTGCTTGGGAGACCCCTTTTTTACAGAATTGTTCACTTTTTCTTGATATTACGCTGTAATATCCCATGCAAGAATTTCGAACAAAGACCTCTTCATCTCCCCACTAGATCAGTCCTCTTTCTGTGGTCACAAGAATCAATGACCCAAACTGTTGTAAAACTATCTCAGAAAAATCACTCGATGTGGCTGACAAGACCGATGTTCACATGATATTAGCTAAGAAATGAATGATATCCATGACATCGATCCACATAATTCATTCATATTGATCGCGTCAGCCACTTCTGGCTACACCGGGTGTTATTTGCACCTTCCATGTTTTTCATACGTATCGAACGGGTCGGCCACGGTGATTTTCTTAACCAACTCTGACAGGGACCTTAGGCCCCGGTTATAGTTGGTCGCCCAGACGTAGCCAGCCCGGTCGATAATCATGAAAGCCTGCTGGCCTACAGCCGGATGCAGAATCTGCCTGCAGTTCTTCGCTTTCAAATGAAACTAACTTAAAACCGGGACAGTCAGACACTACCTTCCATTCCATCTGGACACTTTCACATCAGTGGAACAAAGCAGTTTTACATACTCATTATTTCGTTTCCGTTGCCCCATTCGTTCGCAGAACAGCCGCTTCGATTCCATGAATCTGATATGAAAAAGCTCTGCTGAGCTGCGAATGGAGATAGTTCTAACAATTTGTTTTTGAATTTGGATGCTAATAAGCAAGTACCATTTATTGCAGAAAAAATCAGTAGGCTGGTGAAGAAGGAAGAGGGAGCACTCAAAATGGGGTTGTGTGAATGACCTTACGAAACTGAAAAGCAGCCTGGCAACATGACCTGACATGACTCACATAACATCTCAAACTTTCTGCTTGCTATGCTTGTCATCCTTACACTTTTGCAAAAGTTTTGCAAGGTGTTCTCTCCTGCGCGAATTCCGGGGCATAATTTCTCGGATGGCTAGCATCGAGTCTGGGCGCCTGCTCACTCTACGGGGTGGTCTTCACAACTTTTCGGATGAGCAGCAACGGGTTCCAAACACCTGCCCACTATCCGGGTTTCCACGACGTCCCGATGACTTCATCAGAAGCTCGAAGCACTTTTCACGACGTCCCGATGACGTCATCAGAAGCCCGAAGCACTTTTGGGACTATCCTAGACGGGGGGGGGTCACCCACGATTTTCCCATGAAAATGAATGGAAAACCTGATAAAAGATGTTTGATGCTGCTATCAATCATTGTTGTTGATGAAGTTCTGTAGAAATAATTCGATTGATAGCGTTATAGATCGGTGGTTCATTCCATTTCTGACTTGAATCTTGAGTGCCCCCGTCTAGGATAGTCCCGCACTTCTCACGATGTCCCGATGACGTCATCAGAAGCCCGAAGCACTCTTGGGACTATCCTAGACGGGGGCACCCACGACTTTCTCATGAAAATGAATGGAAACCTTGATAAAAGGTGCTTGATGCTGCTATCAGTCATTGTTGTTGATGAAGTTGTGTAGAGATACTTTGATTGATAGCGTTATAGATCGGTGGTTCATTCCATTTCGGACTTGAATCTTGAGTGCCCCCCCCGTCTGGGGTAGGCCCGCACTTTTCACGACGTACCAATGACGTCATCAGAAACTCGAGGCACTTTTTACGACGTCCCGATGACGTCATCAGAAGCCCGAAGCACTTTTCACGACGTCCCGATGACGTCATCAGAATCCCCCCTCACCTACAAATCGGTTAATTACCAGCCTACGAACCTCCTACCAACTTACCTGTCTGCCAAGTTGATTGCCTGAGACCATTGGCAGTGGCTATTAGCAGTGAGGACTGAAAAGCGTGACGGCCTACGGCCCACGGCCCACGGCCTACGGCCTACGGCCTACGGCTCACGGCCTACGGCGCACACCATGAAATTTTCTTAAGCTATCGGGCTCACAACTTTGTTACTTGTGAAGCGATTTTGCTGAAATTCGGACAGCATATGTCTTCTGGACCCCTTCGCTTATATCCAGAAGGAAATCTTCAGAAATTTTGTTTCAAAGATTCTATAAACTATTTTATAAAATTCTAAGTGATCGCAAGGCCTAGGCAAAACCAAACCTCTCCAGCCGCTTCGCGGCTGGAGCGATAACTATGGAGCACGGCTCCACCGACCTGGCTGGCTTATGGAGCAAGCAAAGTTAGGAACCCGATATATCATTTGACGCAGAATTTTACGTGGATTTCAAAAACAGCCTTCGCCAGAACCCTTTCTCAAACGGTTGAAGAGTTAAAGGCGAAAAACTGGTGTTTCGTAATATCAGTTAGGCTGAAGGATCGAGAAAATATTTTTCCAAACTGGAAACACCAGTCGACGCAGAATTCCTTCGAAATTTTGAAAACATCCTCCACCAAAGGCCTATCTCCAAGCACAAAAAAGTTATGGACGAAAAACCGATAACTTCAGACGAAAAAAATGCACTTTATAAACTGAAATCAGCTGGTAGAAGGGGACGTATTTTTTGAAAAATGTGAACGCTATCCGGTGCAGAATTTTATGGGGACTCCAAAAGCAACCTTCACAAAAGGCTATCTTTTAGAGTAAAGAAAGTTGTGGCCGAAAAACCGGCAGTGACACCCACCCAATCTTAAAAATGGCTTGCATGAGTGTTGAGTCACTTTCATTCTTTTTCGGGGCATTTCGCCGGTTGTCACAAGTTTTCCCAATGGTGAAGGTTCCCCACTTCACCTGCCCAGGGGTGAGGGTTGGTGGAGTACATGGATTCCAGTCGATACGCATGTGATAAACTGTTCACTCACGAGAGAGGAGGCGGCCAGGACTATCAGAAAGAGAAAGTTCCTTTTTAGTTGACCATAGGTCGCGCTAATCTACGGCTTATTAAAAAGAAGTTAAATTCTGCTCGACCAGGTCATGAGCAATATCTTTCAGGTTAGCAGAAGTGGTAGCCTAGATGAATCAACGAACCAGCCATACAGCGCTTCGTATAATCCTCAAAACTTCTTTGTAGACCCAATAAATATAGTCCGAATGATTCGAACAACACTCATTTCGATTTTGAATGCTACAGTATTCAAACAAAATATGGAAGAGGTTGAGATGCGACTTTTAGAATCAATGCGAGAGCGCGTGAGGACACTGAATGAGAGGGAAATGGCGTGAAGAGTTGACAGGAGTCGATGAAGATGGGCAGATCAATGACGTGACCAAAAGTATGGAAATGCAATATTGCAATATGCGGAAAGCCAGCGCTCGCACAACCTGCCGGCCAAAAGGCAGCGCTGGCACTTTCGGCAGGTGCACCGGCTGTCCGCTGGTGCGATCCATATCTGACGTATTCTACGACGCTCCGATCCCTAGTTTGCCTGAGTACAGGCAGGGAAAAGAAAAATGAAGGACCGTTCACATACTGAAAGCCGAAAAACCGAAAAACAGCTCTCCAGTTTCGCATGTTTTGTGACAGTTGAAGCGGGGCCGGGAAAACAAGCTTTCCTAGGTTTTTATTCCAAGTTTCCAAGTTCAGGCCCTAACGTCAACATCTCAATTTTTCGACTTCGGGCTTCGATTTCACAGTTCCGGCACTGGTAAACACCACTTTTGTGTTCACTGACAGGGTCGAGCAGAACTGGATAGCTTGCCAATGGGAGGTACATAGAAAGCTATCCAGAAGTGACGTGAAAATTTACGAGGAGAAAATGGAAAATTGGAATGGGGCGTCAAACTTTTGAGTTTGAACAAAATTTTATGAGTTTATTTTTGATACATAAATGTTTGTTGAGAGGTTGTCGCTGAATATGCTGGGGCAGAAAGCGTTTCTCTCGTAATTCGTGATTGATGAATGGTTTTTCATTTCAGAAAACCTTCAAATTGAAAAAAAAATACAAAAATTCCTCAGGAACTCAAATGTTCCCGTTCATCAAGTTCTGCCATTATAAAAAAAATAACGAAAATTGACTCAGAAATTTTTGCCTTTGTTAGATTGCAAAAATTCTACACATTGAAGTGAAATTGTCGAGTTTTTCGAAAAAATCCTCACCTGGTGGTCCTCCA
This sequence comes from Aplectana chamaeleonis, assembly GCA_029168955.1. NCBI lineage: Eukaryota > Metazoa > Nematoda > Chromadorea > Rhabditida > Cosmocercidae > Aplectana > Aplectana chamaeleonis. The sequence continues at coordinate 58,124 of JAPDOI010001034.1, read as the reverse complement.
AGACTTGCTAAAGAGCTGCTGCACCCTGCTCAGTGAAGCTTTTCAATTTTCGTATCAGCATTGCAACCCGGGGATTTCGAATGATTCCAATCCAGGCTTGAACCCTCCCCTTTCGATTCTTCCGAGGAACTTGTGTACAGCGGAAATCTGGCCTGAAAAGCCTGCACATAGCTTACCACGCAAATACGTGCCGCGGCTTTCCAATCAAAGCTTCTCGCATACTTCCTCTTGTAGTAAGAAAACGACATCACAAATATTCTTTATTCATATTTCTTCAACCGGCGAGAGTGCATATGAAATGGGATCAATATAGATAGCACCGGAGCATCTTCAGTGACTACCGACGGGGAGCACAACGGCCTATGCCGTCCAGAGAAGATTCGGCCATGACTAGCTCAATTATTTGGATGCTGTAGAGAATAGGATTTTCACAAAACTCTTTCCGATTTGGAAATAATGGTGATTCTCACCTTGCGAGAGGGTCTTTCTCTCCGCACTGCTCTTCGAGCTGCTGTAGAAAAATTGTGAAAGAGATTCCTTTTTCTCTTTGCGGTTTCCGTACCGACCTAGCTTGAGATTGTCGACGCTTGATGATTTTAGGAACCAACACCATAATCCTTCTCCTTTATATTTCGCAGTGTTCCGGAGTTCGTCTACCGATTCCATTGCCTTCAAAGGGTTGTGCCGGGGAATACTGTACGCTACCAAATGCAGCCGATCGAACAGGTGTAGAAAAATTGTGAAAGAGAAGGTGGACATGAGTATGAACAATACAGGTACTGTTAGTCGCGAGTGTATGGCACTGAGCAGGTTTGACGGCAACCCAGTTTTGAGGAACTTTTTCTTTTTGCTGGATGCACGAAAAGTAGCCAAGCTAGGACTGTGCGCTTACTTAGCGTGATTGATGCCCTGTAGGCCGAAACGCTTTCATTGGACTTGGTCTTGAAAGGAGATCTCATGTCAACAGTCACTGATAATCAACTTCTAGGGACGCCTTGAAAGCGGAGGGTACTTTGGAGCCTGCGCTTTCGGGACGATTCACAAATGAAAACTAAACGGAAAATATCACATATTTTTGATTTCTTTTCCGTTTAAACTGCTTTCATGACAATTCTGGTTGCTTTTTGTCTTAGAACCTTATCACTAAGCATGGACCGTTCCCCCAGTCGAGTTTTTGTTGAGGCCGGCGCGTAGCCAAAGAACGATGGAAATCGGGCCGACCCGATCAAAAAAATCGGGCACTCCCCGTGCTATGAAAAATAATACCACTAGAGAAAAAAACAATGATAAATGATATGAAAGCAATTTAAATCTTTGAAAAATGGAAAATAAAAAAGAATCACTTACATTGAAGGTTTCGTCGCGGAATCAGGCCAGCTTACTAGCAAAAACAAAACAACAAACAACCCAAATGGGCTTCAATCAGGTCATAGGGCAGAGTAAGAAACCGCAAGCAAAAATATAACAATCCTATCCGTTGCTAGTACTTGAATAAAACCAGCAGTTAAAACTAACCAAGCAATCACAACTTAGGAATTCGGCATCTTCGTCTGCATAGAATTATTTGAAGAAATAGACGATTATAGATCTTCGAATCATTTCAATGTGGTTGTCTGATCAGTAACTAACATCATCAGGAAACAACATCATCAGACAACTATATTGTTATCATGCCGAGGTTTATGGAGAGTCGCACAGGGAGATTCATTTCAATGTGTTCCAGCGACTCCGCCGTTAGCACAAGACGTCGAATCCAGGAGAAAAATTTTTGTCCCCGCGAGCACCGCAGCTAGCAGGGGCACAAATCGCGGCAGGACTCGCCACGAGCCGCGACGCACATCCTGCTCGACAGCGCTAGCTGGCGCGTTGCCAACCTTCTCCGGCCAGCGCACTTATTTATAGTGCAGCCGCCGATCTATTGACTCTAGGTGGGTTTTAGAAACTGGAAACTAAACAAAATTGGAGAAAACTGTGTGAAAAAGCCATATCGAGTCGGCTTCGGCGCTGGAAACTCGAATGACTCGAACGCGTGCGGCCGCAAAGCGTGTCGAGACGCAATTGCAGACCGGAATTTGGCCCAGAGAAGCACATTATTTATTCTTATAAATATTTATTTATTCGAACATTTATTTATTTTGATTTTGAATCGTTCCTTTTTAGCGCGTCTTTGCCGTCGCGCTCAAAAGTAACGAAACAGTGTAAAGAAATCTTGGAAAGCACACAAACGTAAACCAAAATTTAAAGCTTAAAAATAACTACCCATTATTATCCGTATCCCGTTTTAAACAATGTGCTGTAAGCGTCCCTACCCACGCGGGCTCTTCGGATCCATAAAGGTCGTCCGACTAAAGTTAGGTATTTGGGCCAGATATCTTAGGATAATTACAGAACTGCGCATGTTTTTTTGCTAAAAACGGCGTTATGCGGCCTTTTTTGTGCTCACAAAGCGTCGCATCGCCATAAATCACTTGAAATTTGACGAAATTAGATTTTCAGGGAGTTTTTCTTGTGTTCCTCTCGGTCAGGTAAATGCAGTGATATGTGTAGAAAATCTATTGGACTCCGCTATTTTGTTGAAGGATGCGGCACGACATCGTCGGACGTGTGCAGGACCGTAGTAGGGGTGTGCAGGACATCATGGGACGTGTGCAGAACCTCAATATGGTTGTGCACGACATCGTCGGACGTTTGCAGGACCGCAGTAGGGGTGTGCAGGACATCACTTGACGTGTACAGGACCCCAAAATGAATGTGCACGACATCATCGGACGTGTGCAGGACCGTAGTAGGGATGTGCAGGATATCATAGGACGAGTGCAGGACCCAGTAAGGGTGTGCAGGACGTCATGTAATTTGTGATGAATCTTAGTAGGGGTTTACAGGACATCATGGGACATGTGCAGGACCCCAATATGGATGTGCAGGACGCCATGGAATGTGTGCAGGACCTTAGTAGGAGTGTGCAGGACATCATGGGACGTGTGCAGAACTCCAGAAGGTATGTGCAGAACAACATGGAATGTGTGCAGGACCCTAGTAGCGATGTGCAGGACGTCATGAAATGTGTGCAGAACCCCAATATGGATGTGCACGACATCATCGGACGTGTGAAGGACCGTAGTAGGGATGTGCAGGATATCATAGCACGAGTGCAGGACCCCAGTTAGGGTGTGCAGGACGTCTTGTAATGTGTGCTGAATATCGGTAGGAGTGTGCACGACATCATGGGACGTGTGCAGAACCCCGACATGGATGTTTACGGCATCATGGGACGTGCGCAGAACCCCAGAAGGTACGTGCAGAACATCATGAAACGTGTGTAGGACCGTAGAAGGGGTGTGCAGGACATCATGGGACGTGTGCAGAACCTCAATATGGATGTGCACGACATCGTCGGACGTTTGCAGGACCGTAGTAGGGGTGTGCAGGATATCATAGGACGTGTGCAGGACCCCAGTAAGGTTGTGCCGGACGTCATGTAATTCGTGATGAATCTCAGTAGGGGTTTACAGGACATCATGGGACATGTGCAGGACGCCAATATGGATGTGCAGGACGTCATGGAATGTGTGCAGGACCTTAGTAGGAGTGTGCACGACATCATGGGACGTGTGCAAAACCCCAATATGGATGTTTACGACATCATGGGACGTGCGCAGAACCCCAGAAGGTATGTGCAGAACATCATGAAACGTGTGCAGGACCGTAGTAGGGGTGTGCAGGACATCATGGGACGTGTGCAGAACCCCAATATGGATGTGTACGACATCGTCGGACGTTTGCAGGACCGTAGTAGGGGTGTGCAGGACATCACTTGACGTGTACAGGACCCCAAAATGGATGTGCACGACATCATCGGACGTGTGCAGGACCGTAGTAGGGATGTGCAGGATATCATAGGACGAGTGCAGGACCCAGTAAGGGTGTGCAGGACGTCATGTAATTTGTGATGAATCTTAGTAGGGGTTTACAGGACATCATGGGGCATGTGCAGGACCCCAATATGGATGTGCAGGACGCCATGGAATGTGTGCAGGACCTTAGTAGGAGTGTGCAGGACATCATGGGACGTGTGCAGAACCCCAGAAGGTATGTGCAGAACAACATGGAATGTGTGCAGGACCCTAGTAGCGATGTGCAGGACGTCATGAAATGTGTGCAGAATCCCAATATGGATGTGCACGACATCGTCGGACGTGTGCAGGACCGTAGTAGGGGTGTGCAGGACATCACTTGACGTGTACAGGATCCCAAAATGAATGTGCACGACATCGTAGGACGTGAGCAGGACCGTAGTAGGGATGTGCAGGATATCATAGGACGTGTGCAGGACCCCAGTAAGGGTGTGCAAGACGTCATGTAATGTGTGCTGAATCTCAGTAGGAGTGTGGAGGACATCATGGGACGTGTGCAGAACCCCGATATGGGTGTTTGCGACATCATGGGACGTGCGCAGAACCCTAAAAAGGTATGTGCAGAACATCATGAAACATGTGCAGGACCGTAGATGGGGTGTGCAGGACATCATGGGAAGTGTGCAGAACCCCAATATGGATATGCACGACATCGTCGGACGTTTGCAGAACAGTAGTAGGGGTGTGCAGGACATCTTATGACGTGTACAGGACCCCGAAATGGAGGGGTGTGCAGGACATCATTTGACGTGTACAGGACCCCGAAATGGATGTGCACGACATCGTCGGACGTGAGCAGGACCGTAGTAGGGATGTGAAGGATATCATAGGACGTGTGCAGGACCCCAGCAAGGGTGTGCAGGACGTCATGTAATTTGTGCTGAATCTCAGTAGGGGCTTACAGGACATCATGGGGCATGTGCAGGACCCCAATATGGATGTGCAGGACGCCATGGAATGTGTGCAGGACCTTAGTAGGAGTGTGCAGGACATCATAGGACGTGTGCAGAACCCCAGAAGGTATGTGCAGAACAACATGGAATGTGTGCAGGACCCTAGTAGCGATGTGCAGGACGTCATGAAATGTGTGCAGAACCCCAATATGGATGTGCACGACATCGTCGGACGTGTGCAGGACCGTAGTAGGGGTGTGCAGGACATCACTTGACGTGTACAGGATCCCAAAATGAATGTGCACGACATCGTAGGACGTGAGCAGGACCGTAGTAGGGATGTGCAGGATATCATAGGACGTGTGCAGGACCCCAGTAAGGGTGTGCAAGACGTCATGTATTGTGTGCTGAATCTCAGTAGGAGTGTGGAGGACATCATGGGACGTGTGCAGAACCCCGATATGGGTGTTTGCGACATCATGGGACGTGCGCAGAACCCTAGAAGGTATGTGCAGAACATCATGAAACATGTGCAGGACCGTAGAAGGGGTGTGCAGGACATCATGGGAAGTGTGCAGAACCCCAATATGGATATGCACGACATCGTCGGACGTTTGCAGAACAGTAGTAGGGGTGTGCAGGACATCTTTTGACGTGTACAGGACCCCGAAATGGAGGGGTGTGCAGGACATCATTTGACGTGTACAGGACCCCGAAATGGATGTGCACGACATCGTCGGACGTGAGCAGGACCGTAGTAGGGATGTGAAGGATATCATAGGACGTGTGCAGGACACCAGTAAGGGTGTGCAGGACGTCATGTAATTTGTGCTGAATCTCAGTAGGGGCTTACAGGACATCATGGGGCATGTGCTGGACCCCAATATGGATGTGCAGGACGTCATGGAATGTGTGCATGACCTTAGAAGGAGTGTGCAGGAAATCATGGGACGTGTGCAGAACCCCAATATGGATGTTAACGACATCATGGGACGTGCGCAGAACCCCAGAAGGTATGTGCAGAACATCATGGAATGTGTGCAGAACCCCAATATGGATGTGCACGACATCGTCGGACGTTTGCAGGACCATAGTAGGGGTGTGCAGGACATCACTTGACGTGTACAGGATCCCAAAATGGATGGGCACGACATCGTAGGACGTGTGCAGGACCGTAGTAGGGATGTGCAGAACATCATGAAACATGCGCAGGACCGTAGAAGGGGTGTGCAGGACATCATGGGAAGTGTGCAGAACCCCAATATGGATGTGCACGACATCGTTGGACGTTCGCAGGACAGTAGTAGGGGTGTGCAGGACATCTTTTGACGTGTACAGGACCCCGAAATGGATGTGCACGACATCGTCGGACGTGTGCAGGACCGTAGTAGGGATGTGAAGGATATCATAGGACGTGTGCAGGACCCAGTAAGGGTGTGCAGGACGTCATGTAATTTGTGCTGAATCTCAGTAGGGGCTTACAGGACATCATGGGACATGTGCAGGACCCCAATATGGATGTGCAGGACGTCATGGAATGTGTGCAGGACCTTAGTAGGAGTGTGCAGGAAACCATGGGACGTGTGCAGAACCCCGATATGGATGTTTACGACATCATGGGACGTGCGCAGAACCCCAGAAGGTATGTGCAGAACATCATGAAACATGCGCAGGACCGTAGAAGGGGTGTGCAGGACATCATGGGAAGTGTGCAGAACCCCAATATGGATGTGCACGACATCGTCGGACGTTCGCAGGACAGTAGTAGGGGTGTGCAGGACATCACTTGACGTGTACAGGACCCCAAAATGGATGTGCACGACATCATCGGACGTGTGCAGGACCGTAGTAGGGATGTGCAGGATATCATAGGACGAGTGCAGGACCCAGTAAGGGTGTGCAGGACGTCATGTAATTTGTGATGAATCTTAGTAGGGGTTTACAGGACATCATGGGACATGTGCAGGACCCCAATATGGATGTGCAGGAAGCCATGGAATGTGTGCAGGACCTTAGTAGGAGTGTGCAGGACATCATGGGACGTGTGCAGAACCCCAGAAGGTATGTGCAGAACAACATGGAATGTGTGCAGGACCCTAGTAGCGATGTGCAGGACGTCATGAAATGTGTGCAGAACCCCAATATGGATGTGCACGACATCGTCGGACGTGTGCAGGACCGTAGTAGGGGTGTGCAGGACATCACTTGACGTGTACAGGATCCCAAAATGAATGTGCACGACATCGTAGGACGTGAGCAGGACCGTAGTAGGGATGTGCAGGATATCATAGGACGTGTGCGGGACCCCAGTAAGGGTGTGCAAGACGTCATGTAATGTGTGCTGAATCTCAGTAGGAGTGTGGAGGACATCATGGGACGTGTGCAGAACCCCGATATGGGTGTTTGCGACATCATGGGACGTGCGCAGAACCCTAGAAGGTATGTGCAGAACATCATGAAACATGTGCAGGACCGTAGAAGGGGTGTGCAGGACATCATGGGAAGTGTGCAGAACCCCAATATGGATATGCACGACATCGTCGGACGTTTGCAGAACAGTAGTAGGGTGTGTGCAGGACATCTTTTGACGTGTACAGGACCCCGAAATGGAGGGGTGTGCAGGACATCATTTGACGTGTACAGGACCCCGAAATGGATGTGCACGACATCGTCGGACGTGAGCAGGACCGTAGTAGGGATGTGAAGGATATCATAGGACGTGTGCAGGACCCCAGTAAGGGTGTGCAGGACGTCATGTAATTTGTGCTGAATCTCAGTAGGGGCTTACAGGACATCATGGGGCATGTGCTGGACCCCAATATGGATGTGCAGGACGTCATGGAATGTGCGCATGACCTTAGTAGGAGTGTGCAGGAAATCATGGGACGTGTGCAGAACCCCAATATGGATGTTAACGACATCATGGGACGTACGCAGAACCCCAGAAGGTATGTGCAGAACATCATGGAATGTGTGCAGGACCCTAGTAGCGATGTGCAGGACGTCATGAAATGTGTGCAGAACCCCAATATGGATGTGCACGACATCGTCGGACGTTTGCAGGACCATAGTAGGGGTGTGCAGGACATCACTTGACGTGTACAGGATCCCAAAATGGATGGGCACGACATCGTCGGACGTGTGCAGGACCGTAGTAGGGATGTGCAGAACATCATGAAACATGCGCAGGACCGTAGAAGGGGTGTGCAGGACATCATGGGAAGTGTGCAGAACCCCAATATGGATGTGCACGACATCGTTGGACGTTCGCAGGACAGTAGTAGGGTGTGCAGGACATCTTTGACGTGTACAGGACCCCGAAATGGATGTGCACGACATCGTCGGACGTGCAGGACCGTAGTAGGGATGTGAAGGATATCATAGGACGTGTGCAGGACCCAGTAAGGGTGTGCAGGACGTCATGTAATTTGTGCTGAATCTCAGTAGGGGCTTACAGGACATCATGGGACATGTGCAGGACCCCAATATGGATGTGCAGGACGTCATGGAATGTGTGCAGGACCTTAGTAGGAGTGTGCAGGAAACCATGGGACGTGTGCAGAACCCCGATATGGATGTTTACGACATCATGGGACGTGCGCAGAACCCCAGAAGGTATGTGCAGAACATCATGAAACATGCGCAGGACCGTAGAAGGGGTGTGCAGGACATCATGGGAAGTGTGCAGAACCCCAATATGGATGTGCACGACATCGTCGGACGTTCGCAGGACAGTAGTAGGGGTGTGCAAGACGTCATGGAATGTGTGCAGGATGTCGTAGAATGTGGGAAGGACCTCAGTAGGAATGTGCAGGACATCATTGGACGTGTGCAGGAACGCAGTAGGGGTGTGCAGGATGTCATGGAATGTATGCAGGACCTCAGTAGGGGTTCACAGGACATCATGGGACATGTGCAGGACCCCAATATGTATGTGCAGGACGTCATGGGACGTGTGCAGGACCGCAGTATGGGTGTGCAGATCATCATGGAACGTTTGCAGGACCGCAGTACGGGCGTGTAGGACGTCAATTGATTTGTGCTGAATCTCTGTAAGAGTTTACAGGACATCACAGGACATGTGTAGGACCCCAAAATGGATGTGCAGGATATCATGGAATGTGTGCAGGACCCTGGTAGCGATGTGCAGGACGCCATGGAATGTGTGCAGGACCTTAGAAGGAGTGTGCAGGACATCATGGGACGTGTGCAGGACCCCAATACGGGTGTGCACGACATCGTCGGACGTGTACAGGACCGCACTAGGGATGTGCAAGACGTCATGGAATGTGTGCAGGATGTCGTAGAATGTGGGAAGGACCTCAGTAGGAATGTGCAGGACATCATGGGACGTGTGCAGGACCGCAGTAGGGGTGTGCAGGATGTCATGGAATTTATGCAGGACCTCAGTATTTTTTCACAGGACATCACGGGACATGTGCAGGACCCCAATATGTATGTGCAGGACGTCATAGGACGTGTCCAGGACCGCAGCATGGGTGTGCAGATCATCATGGAACGTGTGCAGGACCGCAGTAGGGGTGTGTAGGACGTCAAGTAATTTGTGCTGAATCTCTGTAAGGGTTTACAGGACATCATAGGACATGTGCAGGACATCAAAATGGATGTGCAGGACGTCATCGGACGTGTGCAGGACCGCAGTATGGGTGTGCAGGATGTCATGGAACGTGTGCAGGACCCCAATATAGATGTGCACGACATCGTCGGACGTGTACAGGACCGCACTAAGGATGTGCAAGAAGTCATGGAATGTGTGCAGGATGTCGTAGAGTGTGGAAAAGGACCTCAGTAGGAATATGCAGGACATCATGGAATGTGTGCAGGACCCTAGTAGCGACGTGCAGGACGTCATGGAGTGTATGCAGGACCTCAGTAGGAGTGTGCACGACATCATGGCACGTGTGCAGAAGCTCAGAAGGGATGTGCATATCATCATGGAACGTGTGCAGGACCTCAGCAGGAGTGTGCAGGACATAATAAGATGCGTTAAGGACCGCAGCAGGGGTAAGCAAGACGTCATGGAATGTGTGCAGGATGTCGCAGAATGTGTGAAGGACCTCAGTAGGAGTGTGCAGGACATCATGGGACGTGTGCAGGACCGAAGTAGGGATGTGCTGGATGTCACGGAATGTATGTAGGACCTCAGTAGGGGTTTACAGGACATCATGGGACATGTGCAGGACCCCAATATGTATGTGCAGGACGTCATTAGACGTGTGCAGGACCGCAGTATGGGTGTGCAGGATGTCATGGAGTGTATGCAGGACCTCAGTAGGAGTGTGCAGGACATCATGGGACGTGTGCAGAAGCTCAGAAGGGATGTGCAGATCATCATGGAACGTGTGCAGGACCCCAATATAGATGTGCACGACATCGTCGGACGTGTACAGGACAGCACTAAGGATGTGCAAGACGTAATGGAATGTGTGCAGGATGTCGTAGAATGTGGGAAGGACCTTAGTAGGAATGTGCAGGACATCATAAGACGTCTGCAGGACCGCAGTAGGGGTGTGCAGGATGTCATGGAATGTATGCAGGACCTCAGTAGGGGTTCACAGGACATCATGGGACATGTGCAGGACCCCAACATGTATGTGCAGGACGTCATGGGACGTGTGCAGGACCGCAGTATGGGTGTGCAGATCATCATGGAACGTGTGCAGGACCGCAGTAGGGGTGCTCAGGACGTCAAGTAATTTGTGCTGAATCTCTGTAAGGGTTTACAGGACATCATAGGACATGTGCAGAACCCCAATATGGATGTGCAGGACCTTAGTAGGAGTGTACAGGACATCATGGGACGTGCGCAGAACCCCAATATGAATGTGCATGACATCGTCGGACGTGTGCAGGACCGTAGTAGCGGTGTGCAGGACATCATGTGACGTGTACAGGACCCCAAAATGGATGTGCACGACATCGTCGGACGTGTGCAGGGCCGTAGTAGGGAGGTGCAGGATATCATAGGAATGTGCAGGACCCCAATATGGATGTGCAGGATGTCATGGAGTGTATGCAGGACCTCAGTAGGAGTGTGCAGGACATCATGGCACGTGTGCAGAAGCTCAGAAGGGATGTGCGTATCATCATGGAACGTGTGCAGGACCGAAGTAGGGATGTGCTGGATGTCACGGAATGTATGCAGGACCTCAGTAGGGGTTTACAGGACATCATGGGACATGTGCAGGACCCCAATATGTATGTGCAGGACGTCATTAGACGTGTGCAGGACCGCAGTATGGGTGTGCAGGATGTCATGGAGTGTATGCAGGACCTCAGTAGGAGTGTGCAGGACATCATGGGACGTGTGCAGAAGCTCAGAAGGGATGTGCAGATCATCAAGGAACGTGTGCAGGACCGCAGTAGGGGTGTGTAGGACGTCAAGTAATTTGTGCTGAATCTCTGTAAGGGTTTACAGGACATCATAGGACATGTGCAGGACATCAAAATGGATGTGCAGGACGTCATCGGACGTGTGCAGGACCGCAGTATGGGTGTGCAGGATGTCATGGAGTGTATGCAGGACCTTAGTAGGAGGGTGCAGATCATCATGGAACGTGTGCAGGACCCCAATATAGATGTGCACGACATCGTCGGACGTGTACAGGACCGCACTAAGGATGTGCAAGAAGTCATGGAATGTGTGCAGGATGTCGTAGAGTGTGGAAAAGGACCTCAGTAGGAATATGCAGGACATCATGGAATGTGTGCAGGACCCTAGTAGCGACGTGCAGGACGTCATGGAGTGTATGCAGGACCTCAGTAGGAGTGTGCACGACATCATGGCACGTGTGCAGAAGCTCAGAAGGGATGTGCATATCATCATGGAACGTGTGCAGGACCTCAGCAGGAGTGTGCAGGACATAATAAGATGCGTTAAGGACCGCAGCAGGGGTAAGCAAGACGTCATGGAATGTGTGCAGGATGTCGCAGAATGTGTGAAGGACCTCAGTAGGAGTGTGCAGGACATCATGGGACGTGTGCAGGACCGAAGTAGGGATGTGCTGGATGTCACGGAATGTATGCAGGACCTCAGTAGGGGTTTACAGGACATCATGGGACATGTACAGGACCCCAATATGTATGTGCAGGACGTCATTAGACGTGTGCAGGACCGCAGTATGGGTGTGCAGGATGTCATGGAGTGTATGCAGGACCTCAGTAGGAGTGTGCAGGACATCATGGCACGTGTGCAGAAGCTCAGAAGGGATGTGCATATCATCATGGAACGTGTGCAGGACCGCAGTAGGGGTTTACAGGACATCATGGGACATGTGCAGGACCCCAATATGGATGTGCAGGATGTCATGAAATGTGTGCAGGACCTTAGTAGGAGTGTGCAGGACATCATGGGACGTGTGCAGGACCGCAGTATGGGTGTGCAGGATGTCATGGAGTGTATGCAGGACCTCAGTAGGAGTGTGCAGGACATCATGGCACGTGTGCAGAAGCTCAGAAGGGATGTGCATATCATCATGGAACGTGTGCAGGACCGCAGTAGGGGTGTGTAGGACGTCATGTAATTTGTGCTGAATCTCTGTAGGGGTTTACAGGACATCATGGGGCATGTGCAGGACCCCAATATGGATGTGCAGGACGTCAATAGACGTGTGCAGGACCGCAGTATGGGTGTGCAGGATGTCATGGAGTGTATGCAGGACCTCAGTAGGAGTGTGCAGGACATCATGGGACGTGTGCAGAAGCTCAGAAGGGATGTGCAGATCATCATGGAATGTGTGCAGGACCCCAATATAGATGTGCACGACATCGTCGGACGTGTACAGGACCGCACTAAGGATGTGCAAGACGTAATGGAATGTGTGCAGGATGTCGTAGAATATGGGAAGGAACTTAGTAGGAATGTGCAGGACATCATAAGACGTCTGCAGGACCACAGTAGGGGTGTGCAGGATGTCATGGAATGTATGCAGGACCTCAGTAGGGGTTCACAGGACATCATGGGACATGTGCAGGACCCCAATATGTATGTGCAGGACGCCATGGGACGTGTGCAGGACCGCAGTATGGGTGTGCAGATCATCATGGAACGTGTGCAGGACCGCAGTAGGGGTGCTCAGGACGTCAAGTAATTTGTGCTGAATCTCTGTAAGGGTTTACAGGACATCATAGGACATGTGCAGGACCCCAATATGGATGTGCAGGACCTTAGTAGGAGTGTGCAGGACACCATGGGACGTGCGCAGAACCCCAATATGAATGTGCATGACATCGTCGGACGTGTGCAGGACCGTAGTAGGGGTGTGCAGGACATCATGTGACGTGTACAGGACCCCAAAATGGATGTGCACCACATCGTCGGACGTGTGCAGGGCCGTAGTAGGGAGGTGCAGGATATCATAGGAATGTGCAGGACCCCAATATGGATGTGCAGGATGTCATGAAATGTGTGCAGGACCTTAGTAGGAGTGTGCAGGACATCATGGGACGTGTGTAGGACCGTAGCAGGGACGTGCAGGATATCATAGGACGTGTGCAGGACCCCAGTAGGGGTATGCAGGACGTCATGTAATTTGTGCTGAATCTCAGCAGGGGTTTACAGGACATCATGGGACATGTGCAGGACCCCAACATGGATGTGCAGGACGTCATGGAATTCGTACTGGATCTTAGTAGGGGTTTGCAGGACATCATGGGACATGTGCAGGACCCCAAAATGGATGTGCAGCATATCATGGAATGTGTGCAGGACCCTGGTAGCGATGTGCAGGACGCCATGGAATGTGAGCAGGACCTTAGTAGGAGTGTGCAGGACATCATAGGACGTGTGCAGGACCCCAATATGGATGTGCACGACATCGTCGGACGTGTACAGGACCGCACTAGGGATGTGCAAGACGTCATGGAATGTGTGCAGGATGTCGTAGAATGTGGAAAGAACCTCAGTAGTGGTTCACAGGACATCATGGGACATGTGCAGGACCCCAATATGTATGTGCAGGACGTCATGGGACGTGTGCAGGACCGCAGTATGGGTGTGCAGATCATCATGGAACGTGTGCAGGACCGCAGTAGGGGTGTGTAGGACGTCAAGTAATTTGTGCTGAATCTCTGTAAGGGTTTACAGGACATCATAGGACATGTGCAGGACCCCAATATTGATGTGCAGGACCTTAGTAGGAGTGTGCAGGACATCATGGGACGTGCGCAGAACTCCAATAGGGATGTGTACGACATCGTAGGACGTGTGCAGGACCGTAGTAGGGGTGTGCCGGACATCATGTGACGTGTACAGGACCCCAAAATGGATGTGCACGACATCGTCGGACGTGTGCAGGGCCGTAGTAGGTAGGTGCAGGATATCATAGGAATGTGCAGGACCCCAATATGGATGTGCAGGATGTCATGAAATGTGTGCAGGACCTTAGTAGGAGTGTGCAGGACATCATGGGACGTGTGCAGGACCGTAGCAGGGATGCGCAGGATATCATAGGACGTGTGCAGGACCCCAGTAGGGGTATGCAGGACGTCATGTAATTTGTGCTGAATCTCAGCAGGGGTTTACAGGACATCATGGGACATGTGCAGGACCCCAACATGGATGTGCAGGACGTCATAGAATTTGTACTGGATCTTAGTAGGGGTTTGCAGGACATCATGGGACATGTGCAGGACCCCAATATGGATGTGCAGGATATCATGGAATGTGTGCAGGACCCTAGTAGCGACGTGCAGGACGTCATGGAATGTGTGCAGAACCTCAGTAGGAGTATGCAGGACATCATGGAATGTGTGCAGAACCCCAGTAGGGATGTGCAGGACATCATGGGACGTGTGCAGAACCTCAGTAGGAGTGTGCAGGACATAATAAGATGCGTGAAGGACCGCAGCAGGGGTGAGCAAGATGTCATGGAGTGTGTGCAGGAGCCCAATATGGACGCGCAGGACGTCATTGAATGTGTGCAGAACCTCAGTAGGAGTATGCAGATCATCATGGAACGTGTGCAGGATCCCAATAGGGGTGTGCAGGACATCAGGAATGTGTGCAGGACGTCATAGAATGTGTGTAGCACCTTAGTAGAAGTGTTCAGGACATCATGGGACGTGTGCAGGACCGCAATAGGGGTGGGGGGATGACATGGAATGTTCGCAGGACCTCAGTAGGAATGTGCAGGACATCACTTGACATGTGCAGGACCCCAATATATATGTGCAGGACGTCATGGGAGGTGTGCAGGACCTTAGTAGGAGTGTGCAGGACATCATTGGACGTTTGCAGGACCCCAATAGGTATGTGCACGACATTGTCGGACGTGTGCAGGACCGCAGTATGGATGTGCAAGACGTCATGGAATGTGTGCAGGATGTCGTAGAATGTGGGAAGGACCTCAGTAGGAATGTGCAGGACGTCATGGGACGTGTGCAGGACCGCAGGATGGGTGTGCCTGACATCGTCGGACGTGTGCAGGACCGTAGTAGGGGTGTGTAGGACGTCAAGTAATTTGTGCTGAATCTCTGTAGGAGTGTGCGGGACATCATGGGACGTGCGCAGAACCCCAAAATGGATGTGCACGACATCGTCGGACGTGTGCAGGGCCGTAGTAGGTAGGTGCAGGATATCATAGGAATGTGCAGGACCCCAATATGGATGTGCAGGATGTCATGAAATGTGTGCAGGACCTTAGTAGGAGTGTGCAGGACATCATGGGACGTGTGCAGGACCGTAGCAGGGATGTGCAGGATATCATAGGACGTGTGCAGGACCCCAGTAGGGGTATGCAGGACGTCATGTAATTTGTGCTGAATCTCAGCAGGGGTTTACAGGACATCATGGGACATGTGCAGGACCCCAACATGGATGTGCAGGACGTCATAGAATTTGTACTGGATCTTAGTAGGGGTTTGCAGGACATCATGGGACATGTGCAGGACCCCAATATGGATGTGCAGGATATCATGGAATGTGTGCAGGACCCTAGTAGCGACGTGCAGGACGTCATGGAATGTGTGCAGAACCTCAGTAGGAGTATGCAGGACATCATGGAATGTGTGCAGAACCCCAGTAGGGATGTGCAGGACATCATGGGACGTGTGCAGAACCTCAGTAGGAGTGTGCAGGACATAATAAGATGCGTGAAGGACCGCAGCAGGGGTGAGCAAGATGTCATGGAGTGTGTGCAGGAGCCCAATATGGACGCGCAGGACGTCATTGAATGTGTGCAGAACCTCAGTAGGAGTATGCAGATCATCATGGAACGTGTGCAGGATCCCAATAGGGGTGTGCAGGACATCAGGAATGTGTGCAGGACGTCATAGAATGTGTGTAGCACCTTAGTAGAAATGTGCAGGACATCATGGGACGTGTGCAGGACCGCAATAGGGGTGGGGGGATGACATGGAATGTTCGCAGGACCTCAGTAGGAATGTGCAGGACATCACTTGACATGTGCAGGACCCCAATATGTATGTGCAGGACGTCATGGGAGGTGTGCAGGACCTTAGTAGGAGTGTGCAGGACATCATTGGACGTTTGCAGGACCCCAATAGGTATGTGCACGACATTGTCGGACGTGTGCAGGACCGCAGTATGGATGTGCAAGACGTCATGGAATGTGTGCAGGATGTCGTAGAATGTAGGGAAGGACCTCAGTAGGAATGTGCAGGACGTCATGGGACGTGTGCAGGACCGCAGGATGGGTGTGGCTGACATCGTCGGACGTGTGCAGGACCGTAGTAGGGGTGTGTAGGACGTCAAGTAATTTGTGCTGAATCTCTGTAGGGGTTTACAGGACATCATAGGACATGTGCAGGACCCCAATATGGATGTGCCTGACATCGTCGGACGTGTGCAGGACCGTAGTAGGGGTGTGTAGGACGTCAAGTAATTTGTGCTGAATCTCTGTAAGGGTTTACAGGACATCATAGGACATGTGCAGGACCCCAATATGGATGAGCAGGACCTCAGTAGGAGTGTGCAGGACATCATGGGACGTGTGCAGGACCCCAATATGTATGTGCAGGACGTCATGGGACGTGTGCAGGACCGCCGTAGGGGTGTTTAGGACGTCAAGTAATTTGTGCTGAATCTCTGTAGGGGTTTACAGGACATCATAGGACATGTGCAGGACCCCAATATGGATGTGCCTGACATCGTCGGACGTGTGCAGGACCGTAGTAGGGGTGTGTAGGACGTCAAGTAATTTGTGCTGAATCTCTGTAGGGGTTTACAGGACATCATGGGTCATGTGCAGGACCCCAATATGGATGTGCAGGACGTCATTAGACGTGTGTAGGACCGCATTATGGGTGTGCAGGATGTCATGGAGTGTATGCAGGACCTCAGTAGGAGTGTGCAGGACATCATGGGACGTGTGCAGAAGCTCAGAAGGGATATGCAGATCATCATGGAACGTGTGCAGGACCCCAATATAGATGTGCACGACATCGTCGGACGTGTACAGGACCGCACTAGGGATGTGCAAGACGTCATGGAATGTGTGCAGGATGTCGTAGAATGTGGGAAGGACCTCAGTAGGAATGTGCAGGACATCAAAGGACGTGTGCAGGACCGCAGTAGGAGTATGCAGATCATCATGGAACGTGTGCAGGATCCCAATAGGGGTGTGCAGGACATCAGGAATGTGTGCAGGACGTCATAGAATGTGTGTAGCACCTTAGTAGAAATGTGCAGGACATCATGGGACGTGTGCAGGACCGCAATAGGGGTGGGGGGATGACATGGAATGTTCGCAGGACCTCAGTAGGAATGTGCAGGACATCACTTGACATGTGCAGGACCCCAATATGTATGTGCAGGACGTCATGGGAGGTGTGCAGGACCTTAGTAGGAGTGTGCAGGACATCATTGGACGTTTGCAGGACCCCAATAGGTATGTGCACGACATTGTCGGACGTGTGCAGGACCGCAGTATGGATGTGCAAGACGTCATGGAATGTGTGCAGGATGTCGTAGAATGTAGGAAGGACCTCAGTAGGAATGTGCAGGACGTCATGGGACGTGTGCAGGACCGCAGGATGGGTGTGCCTGACATCGTCGGACGTGTGCAGGACCGTAGTAGGGGTGTGTAGGACGTCAAGTAATTTGTGCTGAATCTCTGTAGGGTTTTACAGGACATCATAGGACATGTGCAGGACCCCAATATGGATGTGTCTGACATCGTCGGACGTGTGCAGGACCGTAGTAGGGGTGTGTAGGACGTCAAGTAATTTGTGCTGAATCTCTGTAAGGGTTTACAGGACATCATAGGACATGTGCAGGACCCCAATATGGATGAGCAGGACCTCAGTAGGAGTGTGCAGGACATCATGGGACGTGTGCAGGACCCCAATATGTATGTGCAGGACGTCATGGGACGTGTGCAGGACCGCCGTAGGGGTGTTTAGGACGTCAAGTAATTTGTGCTGAATCTCTGTAGGGGTTTACAGGACATCATAGGACATGTGCAGGACCCCAATATGGATGTGCCTGACATCGTCGGACGTGTGCAGGACCGTAGTAGGGGTGTGTAGGACGTCAAGTAATTTGTGCTGAATCTCTGTAGGGGTTTACAGGACATCATGGGTCATGTGCAGGACCCCAATATGGATGTGCAGGACGTCATTAGACGTGTGTGGGACCGCATTATGGGTGTGCAGGATGTCATGGAGTGTATGCAGGACCTCAGTAGGAGTGTGCAGGACATCATGGGACGTGTGCAGAAGCTCAGAAGGGATATGCAGATCATCATGGAACGTGTGCAGGACCCCAATATAGATGTGCACGACATCGTCGGACGTGTACAGGACCGCACTAGGGATGTGCAAGACGTCATGGAATGTGTGCAGGATGTCGTAGAATGTGGGAAGGACCTCAGTAGGAATGTGCAGGACATCAAAGGACGTGTGCAGGACCGCAGTAGGAGTATGCAGATCATCATGGAACGTGTGCAGGATCCCAATAGGGGTGTGCAGGACATCAGGAATGTGTGCAGGACGTCATAGAATGTGTGTAGCACCTTAGTAGAAATGTGCAGGACATCATGGGACGTGTGCAGGACCGCAATAGGGGTGGGGATGACATGGAATGTTCGCAGGACCTCAGTAGGAATGTGCAGGACATCACTTGACATGTGCAGGACCCCAATATGTATGTGCAGGACGTCATGGGAGGTGTGCAGGACCTTAGTAGGAGTGTGCAGGACATCATTGGACGTTTGCAGGACCCCAATAGGTATGTGCACGACATTGTCGGACGTGTGCAGGACCGCAGTATGGATGTGCAAGACGTCATGGAATGTGTGCAGGATGTCGTAGAATGTAGGAAGGACCTCAGTAGGAATGTGCAGGACGTCATGGGACGTGTGCAGGACCGCAGGATGGGTGTGCCTGACATCGTCGGACGTGTGCAGGACCGTAGTAGGGGTGTGTAGGACGTCAAGTAATTTGTGCTGAATCTCTGTAGGGTTTTACAGGACATCATAGGACATGTGCAGGACCCCAATATGGATGTGCCTGACATCGTCGGACGTGTGCAGGACCGTAGTAGGGGTGTGTAGGACGTCAAGTAATTTGTGCTGAATCTCTGTAAGGGTTTACAGGACATCATAGGACATGTGCAGGACCCCAATATGGATGAGCAGGACCTCAGTAGGAGTGTGCAGGACATCATGGGACGTGTGCAGGACCCCAATATGTATGTGCAGGACGTCATGGGACGTGTGCAGGACCGCCGTAGGGGTGTTTAGGACGTCAAGTAATTTGTGCTGAATCTCTGTAGGGGTTTACAGGACATCATAGGACATGTGCAGGACCCCAATATGGATGTGCCTGACATCGTCGGACGTGTGCAGGACCGTAGTAGGGGTGTGTAGGACGTCAAGTAATTTGTGCTGAATCTCTGTAGGGGTTTACAGGACATCATGGGTCATGTGCAGGACCCCAATATGGATGTGCAGGACGTCATTAGACGTGTGTAGGACCGCATTATGGGTGTGCAGGATGTCATGGAGTGTATGCAGGACCTCAGTAGGAGTGTGCAGGACATCATGGGACGTGTGCAGAAGCTCAGAAGGGATATGCAGATCATCATGGAACGTGTGCAGGACCCCAATATAGATGTGCACGACATCGTCGGACGTGTACAGGACCGCACTAGGGATGTGCAAGACGTCATGGAATGTGTGCAGGATGTCGTAGAATGTGGGAAGGACCTCAGTAGGAATGTGCAGGACATCAAAGGACGTGTGCAGGACCGCAGTAGGAGTATGCAGATCATCATGGAACGTGTGCAGGATCCCAATAGGGGTGTGCAGGACATCAGGAATGTGTGCAGGACGTCATAGAATGTGTGTAGCACCTTAGTAGAAATGTGCAGGACATCATGGGACGTGTGCAGGACCGCAATAGGGGTGGGGGGATGACATGGAATGTTCGCAGGACCTCAGTAGGAATGTGCAGGACATCACTTGACATGTGCAGGACCCCAATATGTATGTGCAGGACGTCATGGGACGTGAGCAGGACCTTGGTAGGAGTGTGCAGGACATCATTGGACGTTTGCAGGACCCCAATAGGTATGTGCACGACATTGTCGGACGTGTGCAGGACCGCAGTATGGATGTGCAAGACGTCATGGAATGTGTGCAGGATGTCGTAGGGAATGTAGGAAGGACCTCAGTAGGAATGTGCAGGACGTCATGGGACGTGTGCAGGACCGCAGGATGGGTGTGCCTGACATCGTCGGACGTGTGCAGGACCGTAGTAGGGGTGTGTAGGACGTCAAGTAATTTGTGCTGAATCTCTGTAGGGTTTTACAGGACATCATAGGACATGTGCAGGACCCCAATATGGATGTGTCTGACATCGTCGGACGTGTGCAGGACCGTAGTAGGGGTGTGTAGGACGTCAAGTAATTTGTGCTGAATCTCTGTAAGGGTTTACAGGACATCATAGGACATGTGCAGGACCCCAATATGGATGAGCAGGACCTCAGTAGGAGTGTGCAGGACATCATGGGACGTGTGCAGGACCCCAATATGTATGTGCAGGACGTCATGGGACGTGTGCAGGACCGCCGTAGGGGTGTTTAGGACGTCAAGTAATTTGTGCTGAATCTCTGTAGGGGTTTACAGGACATCATAGGACATGTGCAGGACCCCAATATGGATGTGCCTGACATCGTCGGACGTGTGCAGGACCGTAGTAGGGGTGTGTAGGACGTCAAGTAATTTGTGCTGAATCTCTGTAGGGTTTACAGGACATCATGGGTCATGTGCAGGACCCCAATATGGATGTGCAGGACGTCATTAGACGTGTGTGGGACCGCATTATGGGTGTGCAGGATGTCATGGAGTGTATGCAGGACCTCAGTAGGAGTGTGCAGGACATCATGGGACGTGTGCAGAACCTGCAGATCATCATGGAACGTGTGCAGGACCCCAATATAGATGTGCACGACATCGTCGGACGTGTACAGGACCGCACTAGGGATGTGCAAGACGTCATGGAGTGCAGGATGTCGTAGAATGTGGAAGGACCTCAGTATGGAATGTGCAGGACATCATGGACGTGTGCAGGACCGCAGTAGGAGTATGCAGATCATCATGGAACGTGTGCAGGATCCCAATAGGGGTGTGCAGGACATCAGGAATGTGTGCAGGACGTCATAGAATGTGTGTAGCACCTTAGTAGAAATGTGCAGGACATCATGGGACGTGTGCAGGACCGCAATAGGGGTGGGGGATGACATGGAATGTTCGCAGGACCTCAGTAGGAATGTGCAGGACATCACTTGACATGTGCAGGACCCCAATATGTATGTGCAGGACGTCATGGGAGGTGTGCAGGACCTTAGTAGGAGTGTGCAGGACATCATTGGACGTTTGCAGGACCCCAATAGGTATGTGCACGACATTGTCGGACGTGTGCAGGACCGCAGTATGGATGTGCAAGACGTCATGGAATGTGTGCAGGATGTCGTAGAATGTAGGAAGGACCTCAGTAGGAATGTGCAGGACGTCATGGGACGTGTGCAGGACCGCAGGATGGGTGTGCCTGACATCGTCGGACGTGTGCAGGACCGTAGTAGGGTGTGTAGGACGTCAAGTAATTTGTGCTGAATCTCTGTAGGGGTTTTACAGGACATCATAGGACATGTGCAGGACCCAATATGGATGTGCCTGACATCGTCGGACGTGTGCAGGACCGTAGTAGGGGTGTGTAGGACGTCAAGTAATTTGTGCTGAATCTCTGTAAGGGTTTACAGGACATCATAGGACATGTGCAGGACCCCAATATGGATGAGCAGGACCTCAGTAGGAGTGTGCAGGACATCATGGGACGTGTGCAGGACCCCAATATGTATGTGCAGGACGTCATGGGACGTGTGCAGGACCGCCGTAGGGGTGTTTAGGACGTCAAGTAATTTGTGCTGAATCTCTGTAGGGGTTTACAGGACATCATAGGACATGTGCAGGACCCCACATATGGATGTGCCTGACATCGTCGGACGTGTGCAGGACCGTAGTAGGGGTGTGTAGGACGTCAAGTAATTTGTGCTGAATCTCTGTAGGGGTTTACAGGACATCATGGGTCATGTGCAGGACCCCAATATGGATGTGCAGGACGTCATTAGACGTGTGTAGGACCGCATTATGGGTGTGCAGGATGTCATGGAGTGTATGCAGGACCTCAGTAGAGTGTGCAGGACATCATGGGACGTGTGCAAGCTCAGAAGGGATATGCAGATCATCATGGAACGTGTGCAGGACCCCAATATAGATGTGCACGACATCGTCGGACGTGTACAGGACCGCACTAGGGATGTGCAAGACGTCATGGAATGTGTGCAGGATGTCGTAGAATGTGGGAAGGACCTCAGTAGGAATGTGCAGGACATCAAAGGACGTGTGCAGGACCGCAGTAGGGGTGTGCAGGATGTCATGGAATGTATGCAGGACCTCCGTAGGGGTTCACAGGACATCATGGGACATGTGCAGGACCCCAATATGTATGTGCAGGACGTCATGGGACGTGTGCAGGACCGCCGTAGGGGTGTGTAGGACGTCAAGTAATTTGTGCTGAATCTCTGTAGGGGTTTACAGGACATCATAGGACATGTGCAGGACCCCAATATGGATGTGCCTGACATCGTCGGATGTGTGCAGGACCGTAGTAGGGGTGTGTAGGACGTCAAGTAATTTGTGCTGAATCTCTGTAAGGGTTTACAGGACATCATAGGACATGTGCAGGACCCCAATATGGATGTGCAGGACCTTAGTAGGAGTGTGCAGGACATCATGGGACGTGCGCAGAACCCCAATATGAATCTGCATGACATCGTCGGACGTGTGCAGGACCGTAGTAGGGGTGTGCAGGACATCATGGGACGTGTGCTGAACCCCAATAGGGATGTGCACGACATCGTAGGACGTGTGCAGGACCGTAGTAAGGGGTTTACAGGACATCATGGGACATGTGCAGGACCCCAACATGGATGTGCAGGACGTCATGGAATTTGTACTGGATCTTAGTAGGGGTTTGCAGGACATCATGGAATGTGTGCAGAACCCCAGTAGGGATGTGCAGGACATCATGGGACGTGTGCAGAACCTCAGTAGGAGTGTGCAGGACATAATAAGATGCGTGAAGGACCGCAGCAGGGGTGAGCAAGATGTCATGGAGTGTGTGCAGGAGCCCAATATGGACGCGCAGGACGTCATGGAATGTGTGCAGAACCTCAGTAGGAGTATGCAGATCATCATGGAACGTGTGTTGGATCCCAATAGGGGTGTGCAGGACATCAGGAATGTGTGCAGGACGTCATAGAATGTGTGTAGCACCTTAGTAGGAATGTGCAGGAGATCATGGGACGTGTGCAGGACCGCAATAGGGGTGAGGGGATGACATGGAGATGTTCACTTGGGACCTCAGTAGGAATGTGCAGGACATCACTTGACATGTGCAGGACCACAATATGTATGTGCAGGACGTCATGGGAGGTGTGCAGGACCTTAGTAGGAGTGTGCAGGACATCATTGGACGTTTGCAGGACCCCAATAGGTATGTGCACGACATTGTCGGACGTGTGCAGGACCGCAGTATGGATGTGCAAGACGTCATGGAATGTGTGCACGATGGCGTAGAATGTGATAAGGACCTCAGTAGGAATGTGCAGGACGCCATGGGACGTGTGCAGGACCGCAGTATGGGTGTGCAGGATGTCATGGAGTGTATGCAGGACCTCAGTAGGAGTGTGCAGGACATCATGGGACGTGTGCAGGACCCCAATATGTATGTGCAGGACGTCATGGGACGTGTGCAGGACCGCCGTAGGGGTGGGTAGGACGTCAAGTAATTTGTGCTGAATCTCTGTAGGGGTTTACAGGACATCATAGGACATGTGCAGGACCCCAATATGGATGTGCCTGACATCGTCGGACGTGTGCAGGACCGTAGTAGGGTGTGTAGGGACGTCAAGTAATTTGTGCTGAATCTCTGTAAGGGTTTACAGGACATCATAGGACATGTGCAGGACCCCAATATGGATGTGCCTGACATCGTCGGACGTGTGCAGGACCGCCGTAGGGGTGTTTAGGACGTCAAGTAATTTGTGCTGAATCTCTGTAGGGGTTTACAGGACATCATAGGACATGTGCAGGACCCCAATATGGATGTGCCTGACATCGTCGGACGTGTGCAGGACCGTAGTAGGGGTGTGTAGGACGTCAAGTAATTTGTGCTGAATCTCTGTAGGGGTTTACAGGACATCATGGGTCATGTGCAGGACCCCAATATGGATGTGCAGGACGTCATTAGACGTGTGTAGGACCGCATTATGGGTGTGCAGGATGTCATGGAGTGTATGCAGGACCTCAGTAGGGTGTGCAGGATGTCGTAGAGATGTGGGAAGGACCTCCAGTAGGAATGTGCAGGACATCAAGGGATGTGTGCAGGACCGCCGTAGGGGTGTGCAGGACTTCAAGTAATTTGTGCTGAATCTCTGTAGGGGTTTACAGGACATCATAGGACATGTGCAGGACCCCAATATGGATGTGCCTGACATCGTCGGACGTTTGCAGGACCGTAGTAGGGGTGTGTAGGACGTCAAGTAATTTGTGCTGAATCTCTGTAAGGGTTTACAGGACATCATAGGATATGTGCAGGACCCCAATATGGATGTGCAGGACCTCAGTAGGAGTGTGCAGGACATCATGGGACGTGTGCAGGACCCCAATATGTATGTGCAGGACGTCATGGGACGTGTGCAGGACCGCCGTAGGGGTGTTTAGGACGTCAAGTAATTTGTGCTGAATCTCTGTAGGGGTTTACAGGACATCATAGGACATGTGCAGGACCCCAATATGGATGTGCCTGACATCGTCGGACGTGTGCAGGACCGTAGTAGGGGTGTGTAGGACGTCAAGTAATTTGTGCTGAATCTCTGTAGGGGTTTACAGGACATCATGGGTCATGTGCAGGACCCCAATATGGATGTGCAGGACGTCATTAGACGTGTGTAGGACCGCATTATGGGTGTGCAGGATGTCATGGAGTGTATGCAGGACCTCAGTAGGAGTGTGCAGGACATCATGGGACGTGTGCAGAAGCTCAGAAGGGATATGCAGATCATCATGGAACGTGTGCAGGACCCCAATATAGATGTGCACGACATCGTCGGACGTGTACAGGACCGCACTAGGGATGTGCAAGACGTCATGGAATGTGTGCAGGATGTCGTAGAATGTGGGAAGGACACTCCAGTAGGAATGTGCAGGACACCAAAGGACGTGTGCAGGACCGCAGTAGGGGTGTGCAGGATGTCATGGAATGTATGCAGGACCTCCGTAGGGGTTCACAGGACATCATGGGACATGTGCAGGACCCCAATATGTATGTGCAGGACGTCATGGGACGTGTGCAGGACCGCCGTAGGGGTGTGTAGGACGTCAAGTAATTTGTGCTGAATCTCTGTAGGGGTTTACAGGACATCATAGGACATGTGCAGGACCCCAATATGGATGTGCCTGACATCGTCGGATGTGTGCAGGACCGTAGTAGGGGTGTGTAGGACGTCAAGTAATTTGTGCTGAATCTCTGTAAGGGTTTACAGGACATCATAGGACATGTGCAGGACCCCAATATGGATGTGCAGGACCTTAGTAGGAGTGTGCAGGACATCATGGGACGTGCGCAGAACCCCAATATGAATCTGCATGACATCGTCGGACGTGTGCAGGACCGTAGTAGGGGTGTGCAGGACATCATGGGACGTGTGCTGAACCCCAATAGGGATGTGCACGACATCGTAGGACGTGTGCAGGACCGTAGTAGGGGTTTACAGGACATCATGGGACATGTGCAGGACCCCAACATGGATGTGCAGGACGTCATGGAATTTGTACTGGATCTTAGTAGGGGTTTGCAGGACATCATGGAATGTGTGCAGAACCCCAGTAGGGATGTGCAGGACATCATGGGACGTGTGCAGAACCTCAGTAGGAGTGTGCAGGACATAATAAGATGCGTGAAGGACCGCAGCAGGGGTGAGCAAGATGTCATGGAGTGTGTGCAGGAGCCCAATATGGACGCGCAGGACGTCATGGAATGTGTGCAGAACCTCAGTAGGAGTATGCAGATCATCATGGAACGTGTGTTGGATCCCAATAGGGGTGTGCAGGACATCAGGAATGTGTGCAGGACGTCATAGAATGTGTGTAGCACCTTAGTAGGAATGTGCAGGACATCATGGGACGTGTGCAGGACCGCAATAGGGGTGAGGGGATGACATGGAATGTTCGCAGGACCTCAGTAGGAATGTGCAGGACATCACTTGACATGTGCAGGACCACAATATGTATGTGCAGGACGTCATGGGAGGTGTGCAGGACCTTAGTAGGAGTGTGCAGGACATCATTGGACGTTTGCAGGACCCCAATAGGTATGTGCACGACATTGTCGGACGTGTGCAGGACCGCAGTATGGATGTGCAAGACGTCATGGAATGTGTGCACGATGTCGTAGAATGTGATAAGGACCTCAGTAGGAATGTGCAGGACGCCATGGGACGTGTGCAGGACCGCAGTATGGGTGTGCAGGATGTCATGGAGTGTATGCAGGACCTCAGTAGGAGTGTGCAGGACATCATGGGACGTGTGCAGGACCCCAATATGTATGTGCAGGACGTCATGGGACGTGTGCAGGACCGCCGTAGGGGTGGGTAGGACGTCAAGTAATTTGTGCTGAATCTCTGTAGGGGTTTACAGGACATCATAGGACATGTGCAGGACCCCAATATGGATGTGCCTGACATCGTCGGACGTGTGCAGGACCGTAGTAGGGGTGTGTAGGACGTCAAGTAATTTGTGCTGAATCTCTGTAAGGGTTTACAGGACATCATAGGACATGTGCAGGACCCCAATATGGATGTGCCTGACATCGTCGGACGTGTGCAGGACCGCCGTAGGGGTGTTTAGGACGTCAAGTAATTTGTGCTGAATCTCTGTAGGGGTTTACAGGACATCATAGGACATGTGCAGGACCCCAATATGGATGTGCCTGACATCGTCGGACGTGTGCAGGACCGTAGTAGGGGTGTGTAGGACGTCAAGTAATTTGTGCTGAATCTCTGTAGGGGTTTACAGGACATCATGGGTCATGTGCAGGACCCCAATATGGATGTGCAGGACGTCATTAGACGTGTGTAGGACCGCATTATGGGTGTGCAGGATGTCATGGAGTGTATGCAGGACCTCAGTAGGAGTGTGCAGGATGTCGTAGAATGTGGGAAGGACCTCAGTAGGAATGTGCAGGACATCAAGGGATGTGTGCAGGACCGCCGTAGGGGTGTGCAGGACTTCAAGTAATTTGTGCTGAATCTCTGTAGGGGTTTACAGGACATCATAGGACATGTGCAGGACCCCAATATGGATGTGCCACATGTGTGATGACATCGTCGGACGTTTGCAGGACCGTAGTAGGGGGTGTGTAGGACGTCAAGTAATTTGTGCTGAATCCTTGTAAGGGTTTACAGGACATGATAGGATATGTGCAGGACCCCAATATGGATGTGCAGGACCTCAGTAGGAGTGTGCAGGACATCATGGGACGTGTGCAGGACCCCAATATGTATGTGCAGGACGTCATGGGACGTGTGGAGGACCGCCGTAGGGGGGTTTAGGGCGTCAGGTAATTTGTGCTGAATCTCTGTAGGGGTTTACAGGACATCATAGGACATGTGCAGGACCCCAATATGGATGTGCCTGACATCGTCGGACGTGTGCAGGACCGTAGTAGGGGTGTGTAGGACGTCAAGTAATTTGTGCTGAATCTCTGTAGGGGTTTACAGGACATCATGGGTCATGTGCAGGACCCCAATATGGATGTGCAGGACGTCATTAGACGTGTGTAGGACCGCATTATGGGTGTGCAGGATGTCATGGAGTGTATGCAGGACCTCAGTAGGAGTGTGCAGGACATCATGGAACGTGTGCAGAAGCTCAGAAGGGATATGCAGATCATCATGGAACGTGTGCAGGACCCCAATATAGATGTGCACGACATCGTCGGACGTGTACAGGACCGCACTAGGGATGTGCAAGACGTCATGGAATGTGTGCAGGATGTCGTAGAATGTGGGAAGGACCTCAGTAGGAATGTGCAGGACATCAAGGGACGTGTGCAGGACCCCAATATGTATGTGCAGGACGTCATGGGACGTGTGCAGGACCGCCGTAGGGGTGTGTAGGACGTCAAGTAATTTGTGCTGAATCTCTGTAGGGGTTTACAGGACATCATAGGACATGTGCAGGACCCCAATATGGATGTGCCTGACATCGTCGGACGTGTGCAGGACCGTAGTAGGGGTGTGTAGGACGTCAAGTAATTTGTGCTGAATCTCTGTAAGGGTTTACAGGACATCATAGGATATGTGCAGGACCCCAATATGGATGTGCAGGACCTTAGTAGGAGTGTGCAGGACATCATGGGACGTGCGCAGAACCCCAATATGAATCTGCATGACATCGCCGGACGTGTGCAGGACCGTAGTAGGGGTGTGCAGGACATCATGGGACGTGTGCTGAACCCCAATAGGGATGTGCACGACATCGTAGGACGTATGCAGGACCGTAGTAGGGGTGTGCAGGACATCATGTGACGTGTACAGGACCCCAAAATGGATGTGCACGACATCGTCGGACGTGTGCAGCGCCGTAGTAGGGGTGTGTAGGACGTCAAGTAATTTGTGCTGAATCTCTGTAAGGGTTTACAGGACAATATAGGACATGTGCAGGACCCCAATATGGATGTGCAGGACCTTAGTAGGAGTGTGCAGGACATCATGGGACGTGCGCAGAACCCCAATATGAATCTGCATGACATCGTCGGACGTGTGCAGGACCGTAGTAGGGGTGTGCAGGACATCATGGGACGTGTGCTGAACCCCAATAGGGATGTGCACGACATCGTAGGACGTGTGCAGGACCGTAGTAGGGGGGTGCAGGACATCATGTGACGTGTACAGGACCCCGAAATGGATGTGCACGACATCGTCGGACGTGTGCAGCGCCGTAGTAGTGAGGCGCAGGATATCATAGGACATGTGCAGGACCCCAATATGGATGTGCAGGATGTCATGAAATGTGTGCAGGACCTTAGTAGGAGTGTGCAGGACATCATGGGACGTGTGCAGGACCGTAGCAGGGGATGTGCAGGATATCATGTAGGACGTGTGCAGGACCCCAGTAAGGGTATGCAGGACGTCATGTAATTTGTGCTGAATCTCAGCAGGGGTTTACAGGACATCATGGGATATGTGCAGGACCCCAACATGGATGTGCAGGACGTCATGAAATTCGTACTGGATCTTAGTAGGGATTTACAGGACATCATGGGACATGTGCAGGACCCCATTATGTATGTGCAGGACGTCATGGGACGTGTGCAGTACCGCAGTATGGGTGTGCAGGATGTCATGGAGTGTATGTAGGACCTCAGTAGGAGTGTGCAGGACATCATGGCACGTGTGCAGAAGCTCATAAGGGTTGTGCATATCATCATGGAACGTGTGCAGTACCGCAGTAGGGGTGTGTAGGACGTCATGTAATTTGTGCTGAATCTCTGTAGGGGTTTACAGGGCATCATGGGTCATGTGCAGGACCCCAATATGGATGTGCAGGACGTCATTAGACGTGTGTAGGACCGCATTATGGGTGTGCAGGATGTCATGGAGTGTATGCAGGACCTCAGTAGGAGTGTGCAGGACATCATGGGACGTGTGCAGAAGCTCAGAAGGGATATGCAGATCATCATGGAACGTGTGCAGGACCCCAATATAGATGTGCACGACATCGTCGGACGTGTACAGGACCGTACTAGGGATGTGCAAGACGTCATGGAATGTGTGCAGGATGTCGTAGAATGTGGGAAGGACCTCAGTAGGAATGTGCAGGACATCATGGGACGTGTGCAGGACCGCAGTAGGGGTGTGCAGGATGTCATGGAATGTATGCAGGACCTCCGTAGGGGTTCACAGGACATCATGGGACATGTGCAGGACCCCAATATGTATGTGCAGCAGGACGTCATGGGGACGTGTGCAGGACCGCCGTAGGGGTGTGTAGGGACGACAAGTAATTTGTGCTGAATCTCTGTAGGGGTTTGCAGGACATCATAGGACATGTACAGGACCCCAGTATGGATGTGCCTGACATCGTCGGACGTGTGCAGGACCGTAGTAGGGGTGTGTAGGACGTCAAGTGGTTTGTGCTGAATCTCTGTAAGGGTTTACAGGACATCATAGGATATGTGCAGGACCCCAATATGGATGTGCAGGACCTTAGTAGGAGTGTGCAGGACATCATGGGATGTGCGCAGAACCCCAATATTAATCTGCATGACATCGCCGGACGTGTGCAGGACCGTAGTAGGGGTGTGCAGGACATCATGGGACGTGTGCTGAACCCCAATAGGGATGTGCACGCCATCGTAGGACGTGTGCAGGACCGTAGTAGGGGTGTGCAGGACATCATGTGACGTGTACAGGACCCCGAAATGGATGTGCACGACATCGTCGGACGTGTGCAGCGCCGTAGTAGTGAGGTGCAGGATATCATAGGACATGTGCAGGACCCCAATATGGATGTGCAGGATGTCATGAAATGTGTGCAGGACCTTAGTAGGAGTGTGCAGGACATCATGGGACGTGTGCAGGACCGTAGCAGGGATGTGCAGGATATCATAGGACGTGTGCAGGACCCCAGTAGGGGTATGCAGGACGTCATGTAATTTGTGCTGAATCTCAGCAGGGGTTTACAGGACATCATGGGATATGTGCAGGACCCCAACATGGATGTGCAGGACGTCATGAAATTCGTACTGGATCTTAGTAGGGATTTACAGGACATCATGGGACATGTGCAGGACCCCATTATGTATGTGCAGGACGTCATGGGACGTGTGCAGTACCGCAGTATGGGTGTGCAGGATGTCATGGAGTGTATGTAGGACCTCAGTAGGAGTGTGCAGGACATCATGGCACGTGTGCAGAAGCTCATAAGGGTTGTGCATATCATCATGGAACGTGTGCAGTACCGCAGTAGGGTGTGTAGGACGTCATGTAATTTGTGCTGAATCTCTGTAGGGGTTTACAGGGCATCATGGGTCATGTGCAGGACCCCAATATGGATGTGCAGGACGTCATTAGACGTGTGTAGGACCGCATTATGGGTGTGCAGGATGTCATGGAGTGTATGCAGGACCTCAGTAGGAGTGTGCAGGACATCATGGGACGTGTGCAGAAGCTCAGAAGGGATATGCAGATCATCATGGAACGTGTGCAGGACCCCAATATAGATGTGCACGACATCGTCGGACGTGTACAGGACCGTACTAGGGATGTGCAAGACGTCATGGAATGTGTGCAGGATGTCGTAGAATGTGGGAAGGACCTCAGTAGGAATGTGCAGGACATCATGGGACGTGTGCAGGACCGCAGTAGGGGTGTGCAGGATGTCATGGAATGTATGCAGGACCTCCGTAGGGGTTCACAGGACATCATGGGACATGTGCAGGACCCCAATATGTATGTGCAGGACGTCATGGGACGTGTGCAGGACCGCCGTAGGGGGTGTGTAGGACGTCAAGTAATTTGTGCTGAATCTCTGTAGGGGTTTACAGGACATCATAGGACATGTGCAGGACCCCAATATGGATGTGCCTGACATCGTCGGACGTGTGCAGGACCGTAGTAGGGGTGTGTAGGACGTCAAGTAGTTTGTGCTGAATCTCTGTAAGGGTTTACAGGACATCATAGGATATGTGCAGGACCCCAATATGGATGTGCAGGACCTTAGTAGGAGTGTGCAGGACATCATGGGATGTGCGCAGAACCCCAATATGAATCTGCATGACATCGCCGGACGTGTGCAGGACCGTAGTAGGGGTGTGCAGGACATCATGGGACGTGTGCTGAACCCCAATAGGGATGTGCACGCCATCGTAGGACGTGTGCAGGACCGTAGTAGGGGTGTGCAGGACATCATGTGACGTGTACAGGACCCCAAAATGGATGTGCATGACATCGTCGGACGTGTGCAGCGCCGTAGTAGGGGTGTGTAGGACGTCAAGTAATTTGTGCTGAATCTCTGTAAGGGTTTACAGGACATCATAGGACATGTGCAGGACCCCAATATGGATGTGCAGGACCTTAGTAGGAGTGTGCAGGACATCATGGGACGTGCGCAGAACCCCAATATGAATCTGCATGACATCGTCGGACGTGTGCAGGACCGTAGTAGGGGTGTGCAGGAGATCATGGGACGTGTGCTGAACCCCAATAGGGATGTGCACGACATCGTAGGACGTGTGCAGGACCGTAGTAGGGGTGTGCAGGACATCATGTGACGTGTACAGGACCCCGAATTGGATGTGCACGACATCGTCGGACGTGTGCAGCGCCGTAGTAGTGAGGTGCAGGATATCATAGGACATGTGCAGGACCCCAATATGGATGTGCAGGATGTCATGAAATGTGTGCAGGACCTTAGTAAGAGTGTGCAGGACATCATGGGACGTGTGCAGGACCGTAGCAGGGATGTGCAGGATATCATAGGACGTGTGCAGGACCCCATTAGGGGTATGCAGGACGTCATGTAATTTGTGCTGAATCTCAGCAGGGGTTTACAGGACATCATGGGATATGTGCAGGACCCCAACATGGATGTGCAGGACGTCATGAAATTCGTACTGGATCTTAGTAGGGGTTTACAGGACATCATGGGACATGTGCAGGACCCCAATATGTATGTGCAGGACGTCATGGGACGTGTGCAGTACCGCAGTATGGGTGTGCAGGATGTCATGGAGTGTATGCAGGACCTCAGTAGGAGTGTGCAGGACATCATGCCACGTGTGCAGAAGCTCAGAAGGGATGTGCATATCATCATGGAACGTGTGCAGGACCGCAGTAGGGGTGTGTAGGACGTTATGTAATTTGTGCTGAATCTCTGTAGGGGTTTACAGGACATCATGGGTCATGTGCAAGACCCCAATATGGATGTGCAGGACGTCATTAGAACGTGTGTAGGACCGCATTATGGGTGTGCAGGATGTCATGGAGTGTATGCAGGACCTCAGTAGGAGTGTGCAGGACATCATGGGACGTGTGCAGAAGCTCAGAAGGGTTATGCAGATCATCATGGAACGTGTGCAGGACCCCAATATAGATGTGCACGACATCGTCGGACGTGTACAGGACCGCACTAGGGATGTGCAAGACGTCATGGAGTGTGTGCAGGATGTCGTAGAATGTGGGAAGGACCTCAGTAGGAATGTGCAGGACATCATGGGACGTGTGCAGGACCGCAGTAGGGGTGTGCAGGATGTCATGGAATGTATGCAGGACCTCCGTAGGGGTTCACAGGACATCATGGGACATGTGCAGGACCCCAATATGTATGTGCAGGACGTCATGGGACGTGTGCAGGACCGCCGTAGGGGGTGTGTAGGACGTCAAGTAATTTGTGTTGAATCTCTGTAGGGGTTTACAGGACATCATAGGACATGTGCAGGACCTCAATATGGATGTGCCTGACATCGTCGGACGTGTGCAGGACCGTAGTAGGGGTGTGTAGGACGTCAAGTAGTTTGTGCTGAATCTCTGTAAGGGTTTACAGGACATCATAGGATATGTGCAGGACCCCAATATGGATGTGCAGGACCTTAGTAGGAGTGTGCAGGACATCATGGGACGTGCGCAGAACCCCAATATGAATCTGCATGACATCGCCGGACGTGTGCAGGACCGTAGTAGGGGTGTGCAGGACATCATGAAACGTGTGCTGAACCCCAATAGGGATGTGCACGACATCGTAGGACGTGTGCAGGACCGTAGTAGGGGTGTGCAGGACATCATGTGACGTACAGGGACCCCCAAAATGGATGTGCACGACATCGTCGGACGTGTGCAGCGCCGTAGTAGTGAGGTGCAGGATATCATAGGACATGTGCAGGACCACAATATGGATGTGCAGGATGTCATGAAATGTGTGCAGGACCTTAGTAGGAGTGTGCAGGACATCATGGGACGTGTGCAGGACCGTAGCAGGGATGTGCAGGTCATCATAGGACGTGTGCAGGACCCCAGTAGGGATATGCAGGACGTCATGTAATTTGTGCTGAATCTCAGCAGGGGTTTACAGGACATCATGGGATATGTGCAGGACCCCAACATGGGTGTGCAGGACGTCATGAAATTCGTACTGGATCTTAGTAGGGGTTTGCAGGACATCATGGGACATGTGCAGGACCCCAATATGGATGTGCAGGATATCATGGAATGTGTGCAGGACCCTAGTAGGGACGTGCAGAACGTCATGGAATGTGTGCAGAACCTCAGTAGGAGTATGCAGGACATCATGGAATGTGTGCAGAACCCCAGTAGGGATGTGCAGGACATCAAGGGACGTGTGCAGAACCTCAGTAGGAGTGTGCAGGACATAATAAGATGCGTGAAGGACCGCAGCAGGGGTGAGCAAAATGTCATGGAATGTGTGCAGGACCCCAATATGGACGCGCAGGACGTCATGGAATGTGTGCAGAACCTCAGTAGGAGTATGCAGATCATCATGGAACGTGTGCAGGATCCCAATAGGGGTGTGCAGGACATCAGGAATGTGTGCAGGACGTCATAGAATGTGTGTAGCACCTTAGTAGGAATGTGCAGGACATCATGGGACGTGTGCAGGACCGCAATAGGGGTGGGGGGATGACATGGAATGTTCGCAGGACCTCAGTAGGAATGTGCAGGACATCACTTGACATGTGCAGGACCCCAATATGGATGTGCAGGACGTCATTAGACGTGTGTAGGACCGCATTATGGGTGTGCAGGATGTCATGGAGTGTATGCAGGACCTCAGTAGGAGTGTGCAGGACATCATGGGACGTGTGCAGAAGCTCAGAAGGGATATGCAGATCATCATGGAACGTGTGCAGGACCCCAATATAGATGTGCACGACATCGTCGGACGTGTACAGGACCGCACTAGGGATGTGCAAGACGTCATGGAGTGTGTGCAGGATGTCGTAGAATGTGGGAAGGACCTCAGTAGGAATGTGCAGGACATCATGGGACGTGTGCAGGACCGCAGTAGGGGTGTGCAGGATGTCATGGAATGTATGCAGGACCTCAGTAGAGGTTCACAGGACATTATGGGACATGTGCAGGACCGCAATATGTATGTGTGCAGGACGTCATGGGACGTGTGCAGGACCGCCGTAGGGGGTGTGTAGGACGTCAAGTAATTTGTGTTGAATCTCTGTAGGGGTTTACAGGACATCATAGGAGATGTGCAGGACCTCAATATGGATGTGCCTGACATCGTCGGACGTGTGCAGGACCGTAGTAGGGGTGTGTAGGACGTCAAGTAGTTTGTGCTGAATCTCTGTAAGGGTTTACAGGACATCACTTAGGATATGTGAAGGACCCCAATATGGATGTGCAGGACCTTAGTAGGAGTGTGCAGGACATCATGGGACGTGCGCAGAACCCCAATATGAATCTGCATGACATCGCCGGACGTGTGCAGGACCGTAGTAGGGGTGTGCAGGACATCATGAAACGTGTGCTGAACCCCAATAGGGATGTGCACGACATCGTAGGACGTGTGCAGGACCGTAGTAGGGGTGTGCAGGACATCATGTGACGTGTACAGGACCCCAAAATGGATGTGCACGACATCGTCGGACGTGTGCAGCGCCGTAGTAGTGAGGTGCAGGATATCATAGGACATGTGCAGGACCCCAATATGGATGTGCAGGATGTCATGAAATGTGTGCAGGACCTTAGTAGGAGTGTGCAGGACATCATGGGACGTGTGCAGGACCGTAGCAGGGATGTGCAGGTCATCATAGGACGTGTGCAGGACCCCAGTAGGGGTATGCAGGACGTCATGTAATTTGTGCTGAATCTCAGCAGGGGTTTACAGGACATCATGGGATATGTGCAGGACCCCAACATGGGTGTGCAGGACGTCATGAAATTCGTACTGGATCTTAGTAGGGGTTTGCAGGACATCATGGGACATGTGCAGGACCCCAATATGGATGTGCAGGATATCATGGAATGTGTGCAGGACCCTAGTAGGGACATTGCAGAACGTCATGGAATGTGTGCAGAACCTCAGTAGGAGTATGCAGGACATCATGGAATGTGTGCAGAACCCCAGTAGGGATGTGCAGGACATCAAGGGACGTGTGCAGAACCTCAGTAGGAGTGTGCAGGACATAATAAGATGCGTGAAGGACCGCAGCAGGGGTGAGCAAAATGTCATGGAATGTGTGCAGGACCCCAATATGGACGCGCAGGACGTCATGGAATGTGTGCAGAACCTCAGTAGGAGTATGCAGATCATCATGGAACGTGTGCAGGATCCCAATAGGGGTGTGCAGGACATCAGGAATGTGTGCAGGACGTCATAGAATGTGTGTAGCACCTTAGTAGGAATGTGCAGGACATCATGGGACGTGTGCAGGACCGCAATAGGGGTGGGGGGATGACATGGAATGTTCGCAGGACCTCAGTAGGAATGTGCAGGACATCACTTGACATGTGCAGGACCCCAATATGTATGTGCAGGACGTCATGGGAGGTGTGCAGGACCTTAGTAGGAGTGTGCAGGACATCATTGGACGTTTGCAGGACCCCAATAGGTATGTGCACGACATTGTCGGACGTGTGCAGGACCGCAGTAGGGGTGTGCATTATGTCACGGAATGTATGCAGGACCTTAGTAGGGGTTTACAGGACATCATGGGACATGTGTAGGACCCCAATATGTATGTGCAGGACGTCATGGGACGTGTGCAGGACCGCAGTATGGGTGTGCAGGATGTCATGGAGTGTATGCAGGACCTCAGTAGGAGTGTGCAGGACATCATGGGACGTGTGCAGAAGCTCAGAAGGGATAGGCAGATCATCATGGAACGTGTGCAGGACCCCAATATAGATGTGCACGACATCGTCGGACGTGTACAGGACCGCACTAGGGATGAGCAAGACGTCATGGAAGTTGGGCCGGATCTCAGTAGGGGTTTACAGGACATCATGGGGCATGTGCAGGACACCAATATGGATGTGCACGACATGATCGGAGGTGTGCAGGACTCCAGTAGAGGTGTGCGGGACGTCATGGAAGTTGGGCCAGATCTCAGTTGGGGTTTGCAGGACATTATGGGACATGTGCAGGACCCCAATATGGATGTGCAGGACGTCATGTAATGTGTGCAGGACCTTAGTAGGAGTGTGCAAGACATCATGGGACGTTTGCAGGACCCCAATATGGATGTGCACGACATCATAGGACGTGTGCAGGACTCCAGTAGAGGTGTGCACCCCTATATGGATGTGCACGACATCATAGGACGTGTGCAGGACTCCAGTAGAGGTGTGCAGGACGTCATGGAAGTTGGACCGGATCTTAGTTGGGGTTTGCAGGACATTATGGGACATGTGCAGGACCCCAATATGGATGTGCAGGACATCATGGAATGTGTGCAGGACCTTAGTAGGAGAGTGCAGGACATCATGGGACGTGTGCAGGACCCCAATATGGATGTGCACGACATCGTCGGACGTGTGCAGGACCGTAGTAGGGGTGTGCAGGACGTCATGGAAGTTGGGCCGGATCTCAGTAGGGGTTTACAGGACATCATGGGACATGTGCAGGACCCCAATATAGATGTAGAGGACGTCATGAAATGCGTGCAGGACCTTAGTAGGAGTGTGCGGGACATCATGGGACGTGTGCAGAACCCCAGTATGGATGTGCACGACATCATAGGACGTGTGCAGGACTCCAGTAGAGGTGTGCGGGACGTCATGGAAGTTGGGCCGGATCTCAGTTGGGGTTTGCAGGACATTATGGGACATGTGCAGGACCCCAATATGGATGTGCAGGACGTCATGGAATGTGTGCAGGACCTTAGTAGGAGTGTGCAAGACATCATGGGACGTGTGCAGGACCCCAATATGGATGTGCACGACATCATAGGACGTGTGCAGGACTCCAGTAGAGGTGTGCAGGACGTCATGGAAGTTGGGCCGGATCTTAGTTGGGGTTTGCAGGACATTATGGGACATGTGCAGGACCCCAATATGGATGTGCAGGACGTCATGGAATGTGTGCAGGACCTTAGTAGGAGTGTGCAGGACATCATGGGACGTGTGCAGGACCCCAATATGGATGTGCACGACATCGCCGGGCGTGTGCAGGACTGCAGTAGGGGTGTGCAGGACGTCATGTAATTTGTGCTGAATGTCTTTAGGGGTCTACAGGACATCATGGGACATGTGCAGGACCCCAATATGGATGTGCAAGACCTTAGTAGGAGTGTGCAGGACATCATGGGACGTGCGCACAACCTCAATATGATTGTGCACGACATCGTCGGACGTGTGCAGGATCGTAGTAGGGGTGTGCAGGTCATCATGGGACGTGTGCAGGACCCCGAAGTGGATGTGCATGACATCGCCGGGCGTGTGCAGGACTGCAGTAGGGGTGTGCAGGACGTCATGTAATTTGTGCTGAATGTCTTTAGGGATCTACAGGACATCATGGGACATGTGCAGGACCCCAATATGAATGTGCAAGACCTTAGTAGGAGTGTGCAGGACATCATGGGACGTGCGCACAACCTCAATATGAATGTGCACGACATCGTCGGACGTGTGCAGGACCGTAGTAGGGATGTGCAGGATATTATAGGACGTGTGCAGGACCCCACTAGGGGTGTGCAGGACGTCATGTAATTTGTGCTGAATCTCAGTAGGGGTTTACAGGACATCATGGGGCATGTGCAGGACCCCAATATAGATGTAGAGGACGTCATGAAATGCGTGCAGGACCTTAGTAGGAGTGTGCGGGACATCATGGGACGTGTGCAGAACCCCAGCATGGCTGTGCACGACATCATAGGACGTGTGCAGGACTCCAGTAGGGGTTTGCAGGACATCATGGGACGTGTGCAGGACCCCAATATGGATGTGCACGACATCGGCGGACGTGTGCAGGACCGTAGTAGGGATGTGCAGGATTTTATAGGACGTGTACAGTACCCAGTAGGGGTGTGCAGGACGTCATGTAATTTGTGCTGAATCTCAGTAGGGGTTTACAGGACATCATGGGGCATGTGCAGGACCCCAATATGGATGTGCACGACATCATAGGAGGTGTGCAGGACTCCAGTAGAGGTGTGCGGGACGTCATGGAAGTTGGGCCGGATCTCAGTTGGGGTTTGCAGGACATTATGGGACATGTGCAGGACCCCAATATGGATGTGCAGGACGTCATGGAATGTGTGCAGGACCTTAGTAGGAGTGTGCAAGACATCATGGGACATTTGCAGGACCCCAATACGGATGTGCACGACATCATAGGACGTGTGCAGGACTCCAGTAGAGGTGTGCACCCCAATATGGATGTGCACAACATCATAGGACGTGTGCAGGACTCCAGTAGAGGTGTGCAGGACGTCATGGAAGTTGGGCCGGATCTTAGTTGGGTTTGCAGGACATTATGGGACATGTGCAGGAACCCAATATGGATGTGCAGGACGTCATGGAATGTGTGCAAGACCTTAGTAGGAGTGTGCTGGACATCAAGGGACGTGTGCAGGACACCAATATGGATGTGCACGACATCGCCGGGCGTGTGCAGGACTCCAGTAGGGGTGTGCAGGACGTCATGGAAGTTGGGCCTGATCTCAGTAGGGGTTTACAGGACATCATGGGACATGTGCAGGACCCCAATATAGATGTAGAGGACGTCATGGAAAGCGTGCAGGACCTTAGTAGGAGTGTGCGGGACATCATGGGACGTGTGCAGAACCCCAGTATGGATGTGCACGACATCATAGGACGTGTGCAGGACTCCAGTAGGGGTGTGCAGGACATCATGGGACGTGTGCAGGACCCCAATATGGATGTGCACGACATTGGCGGACGTGTGCAGGACCGTAGTAGGGATGTGCAGGATTTTATAGGACGTGTACAGTACCCAGTAGGGGTGTGCAGGACGTCATGTAATTTGTGCTGAATCTCAGTAGGGGTTTACAGGACATCATGGGGCATGTGCGGGACCCCAATATAGATGTGCACGACATCATAGGAGGTGTGCAGGACTCCAGTAGAAGTGTGCGGGACGTCATGGAAGTTGGGCCGGATCTCATTTGGGGTTTGCAGGACATTATGGGACATGTGCAGGACCCCAATATGGATGTGCAGGACGTCATGGAATGTGTGCAGGACCTTAGTAGGAGTGTGCAAGACATCATGGGACATTTGCAGGACCCCAATATGGATGTGCACGACATCATAGGACGTGTGCAGGACTCCAGTAGAGGTGTGCACCCCAATATGGATGTGCACGACATCATAGGACGTGTGCAGGACTCCAGTAGAGGTGTGCAGGACGTCATGGAAGTTGGGCCGGATCTTAGTTGGGGTTTGCAGGACATTATGGGACATGTGCAGGACCCCAATATGGATGTGCAGGACGTCATGGAATGTGTGCAGGACCTTAGTAGGAGTGTGCTGGACATCATGGGCGTGTGCAGGACACCAATATGGATGTGCACGACATCGCCGGGCGTGTGCAGGACTCCAGTAGGGGTGTGCAGGACGTCATGGAAGTTGGGCCTGATCTCAGTAGGGGTTTACAGGACATCATGGGACATGTGCAGGACCCCAATATAGATGTAGAGGACGTCATGGAAAGCGTGCAGGACCTTAGTAGGAGTGTGCGGGACATCATGGGACGTGTGCAGAACCCCAGTATGGATGTTGCACGACATCATAGGACGTGTGCAGGACTCCAGTAGGGAATTGTGCAGGACATCATGGGACGTGTGCAGGACCCCAATATGGATATTGCACGACATCGGCGGACGTGTGCAGGACCGAAGTAAGGGATGTGCAGGATTTTTATAGGACGTGTACAGTACCCAGTAGGGGTGTGCAGGACGTCATGTAATTTGTGCTGAATCTCAGTAGGGGTTTACAGGACATCATGGGGCATGTGCAGGACCCCAATATGGATGTGCACGACATCATAGGAGGTGTGCAGGACTCCAGTAGAGGTGTGCGGGACGTCATGGAAGTTGGGCCGGATCTCATTTGGGGTTTGCAGGACATTATGGGACATGTGCAGGACCCCAATATGGATGTGCAGGACGTCATGGAATGTGTGCAGGACCTTAGTAGGAGTGTGCAAGACATCATGGGACATTTGCAGGACCCCAATATGGATGTGCACGACATCATAGGACGTGTGCAGGACTCCAGTAGAGGTGTGCAGGACGTCATGGAAGTTGGGCCGGATCTTAGTTGGGGTTTGCAGGACATTATGGGACATGTGCAGGACCCCAATATGGATGTGCAGGACGTCATGGAATGTGTGCAGGAGCTTAGTAGGAGTGTGGTGGACATCATGGGACGTGTGCAGGACACCAATATGGATGTGCACGACATCGCCGGGCGTGTGCAGGACTCCAGTAGGGGTGTGCAGAGACGTCATGGAAGTTGGGCCTGATCTCAGTAGGGGTTTACAAGGACATCATGGGACATGTGCAGGACCCCAATATAGATGTAGAGGACGTCATGGAAAGCGTGCAGGACCTTAGTAGGAGTGTGCGGGACATCATGGGACGTGTTGCAGAACCCCAGTATGGATGTGCACGACATCATGGGACGTGTGCAGGACTCCAGTAAGGGGTGTGCAGGACATCATGGGACGTGTGCAGGACCCCAATATGGATGTGCACGACATCGGCGGACGTGTGCAGGACCGTAGTAGGGTTGTGCAGGATTTTATAGGGACGTGTGCAGGACCCAGTAGGGGTGTGGAGGACGTCATGTAATTTGTGCTGAATCTCAGTAGGAGTGTGCAGGACATCATGGGGCATGTGCAGGACCCCAATATGGACGTGCACGACATCATAGGAGGTGTGCAGGACTCCAGTAGAGGTGTGCGGGACGTCATGTAATTTGTGCTGAATGTCTTTAGGGGTCTACAGGACATCATGGGACATGTGCAGGACCCCAATATGGATGTGCAAGACCTTAGTAGGAGTGTGCAGGACACCATGGGACGTGCGCACAACCTCAATATGATTGTGCACGACATCGTCGGACGTGTGCAGGACCGTAGTAGGGGTGTGCAGGTCATCATGGGACGTGTGCAGGACCCCAATGTGGATGTGCACGACATCGGCGGACGTGTGCAGGACCGTAGTAGGGATGTGCAAAATATTATAGGACG
Source organism: Aplectana chamaeleonis (assembly GCA_029168955.1). NCBI lineage: Eukaryota > Metazoa > Nematoda > Chromadorea > Rhabditida > Cosmocercidae > Aplectana > Aplectana chamaeleonis. Next base: position 15,524 of record JAPDOI010001034.1, on the reverse strand, counting down.
TGTGCAGGACCCCATTAGGGGTGTGCAGGACGTCATGTACTTTGTGCTGAATCTCAGTAGGGGTTTACAGGAGATCATGGGGCATGTGCAGGACCCCGAAATGGATGTACAGGACGTCATGGAATGCGTGCAGGACCTTAGTAGGAGTGTGCGGGACATCATTGGACGTGTGCAGAACCCCAGTATGGATGTGCACCACATCATAGGACGTGTGCAGGTCTCCAGTAGGGGTGTGCAGGACGTCATGGAAGTTGGGCCGGATCTCAGTTGGGGTTTGAAGGACATTATAAGTCATGTGCAGGACCCCAATATGGATGTGCAGGACGTCATGGAATGTGTGCAGAACCTTAGTAGGAGTGTGCAGGACATCATGGGACGTCTGCAGGGCCCCAATATGGATGTGGAGGACGTCATGTAATTTGTGCTGAATCTCAGTAGGGGTTTACAGGAGATCATGGGGCATGTGCAGGACCCCAATATGGATGTGCAGGGCGTCATGGAATGCGTTCTGGATCTTAGTAGGAGTGGGCAGGACATCATGGGACGTGTGCAGGACCCCAATATGGATGTGTAAGACCTTAGTAGGAGTGTGCAGGACATCATGGGACGTGCGCACAACCTCAATATGAATGTGCACGACATCGTCGGACGTGTGCAGGACCGTAGTAGGGTTGTGCAGGATATTATAGGACGTGTGCAGGACCCCAACAGGGGTGTGCAGGACGTCATGGGACGTGTGCAGGACCCCAATATGGATGTGCACGACATCATGGGACGTGTGCAGAACCGTAGTAGGGATGTGCAAAATATTATAGGACGTGTGCAGGACCGCAGAAGGGGTGTGCAGGACGTCATGTAATTTGTGCTGAATGTCTTTAGGGGTTTACAGGACATCATGGGACATGTGCAGGACCCCAATATGGATGTGCAAGACCTTAGTAATAGTGTGCAGGACATCATGAGACGTGCGCACAACCTCAATATGAATGTGCACGACATCGTCGGACCTGTGCAAGACCGTAGTAGGGGTGTGCAGGACATCATGGGACGTGTGCAGGACCCCAAGGTGGATGTGCACGACATCGGCGGACGTGTGCAGAACCCCAGTATGGATGTGCACACCATCATAGGACGTGTGCAGGTCTCCAGTAGGGGTGTGCAGGACGTCATGGAAGTTGGGCCGGATCTCAGTTGGGGTTTGCAGGACATTATAAGTCATGTGCAGGACCCCAATATGGATGTGCAGGACGTCATGGAATGTGTGCAGAACCTTAGTAGGAGTGTGCAGGACATCATGGGACGTGTGCAGAACCCCAGTATGGATGCGCACCACATCATAGGACGTGTGCAGGACTCCAGTAGGGGTGTGCAGGACATCATGGGACGTGTGCAGGACCCCAATATGGATGTGCACGAGATCGGCGGACGTGTGCAGGACCGTAGTAGGGATGTGCAGGATTTTATAGGACGTGTGCAGGACCCAGTAGGGGTGTGCAGGACGTCATGTAATTTGTGCTGAATCTCAGTAGGGGTTTACAGGACATCATGGGGCATGTGCAGGACCCCGAAATGGATGTACAGGACGTCATGGAATGCGTGCAGGACCTTAGTAGGAGTGTGCGGGACATCATTGAACGTGTGCAGAACCCCAGTATGGATGTGCACGACATCATAGGACGTGTGCAGGTCTCCAGTAGGGGTGTGCAGGACGTCATGGAAGTTGGGCCGGATCTCAGTTGGGGTTTGCAGGACATTATAAGTCATGTGCAGGACCCCAATATGGATGTGCAGGACGTCATAGAATGTGTGCAGAACCTTAATATGAGTGTGCAGGACATCATGGGACGTGTGCAGGGCCCCAATATGGATGTGGAGGACGTCATGTAATTTGTGCTGAATCTCAGTAGGGGTTTACAGGAGATCATGTAGCATGTGCAGGACCCCAATATGGATGTGCAGGGCGTCATGGATTGCGTTCTGGACCTTAGTAGGAGTGGGCAGGACATCATGGGACGTGTGCAGGACCCCAATATGGATGGGATGTGCAAGACCTTAGTAGGAGTGTGCAGGACATCATGGGACGTGCGCACAACCTCAATATGAATGTGCACGACATCGTCGGACGTGTGCAGGACAGTAGTAGGGATGTGCAGGATTTTATAGGACGTGTACAGTACCCAGTAGGGGTGTGCAGGACGTCATGGAAGTTGGGCCGGATCTCAGTTGGGGTTTGCAGGACATTATAAGTCATGTGCAGGACCCCAATATGGATGTGCAGGACGTCATGGAATGTGTGCAGAACCTTAGTAGGAGTGTGCAGGACATCATGGGACGTGTGCAGAACCCCAGTATGGATGCGCACGACATCATAGGACGTGTGCAGGACTCCAGTAGGGGTGTGCAGGACATCATGGGACGTGTGCAGGACCCCAATATGGATGTGCACGAGATCGGCGGACGTGTGCAGGACCGTAGTAGGGATGTGCAGGATTTTATAGGACGTGTGCAGGACCCAGTAGGGGTGTGCAGGACGTCATGTAATTTGTGCTGAATCTCAGTAGGGGTTTACAGGACATCATGGGGCATGTCCAGGACCCCAATATGGATGTGCACGACATCATAGGAGGTGTGCAGGACTCCAGTAGAGGTGTGCGGGACGTCATGGAAGTTGGGCCGGATCTCAGTTGGGGTTTGCAGGACATTATGGGACATGTGCAGGACCCCAATATGGATGTGCAGGACGTCATGGAATGTGTGCAGGACCTTAGTAGGAGTGTGCAAGACATCATGGGACATTTGCAGGACCCCAATATGGATGTGCACGACATCATAGGACGTGTGCAGGACCGTAGTAGGGATGTGCAGGATATTATAGGACGTGTGCAGGACCCCAATAGGGGTGTGCAGGACGTCATGTAATTTGTGCTGAATCTCAGTAGGAGTGTGAAGGACATCATGGGACGTGTGCAGAACCCCAGTATGGATGTGCACGACATCATAGGACGTGTGCAGGACCGTAGTAGGGATGTGCAAAATATTATAGGACGTGTGCAGGACCGCACAAGGGGTGTGCAGGACGTCATGTAATTTGTGCTGAATGTCTTTAGGGGTTTACAGGACATCATGGGACATGTGCAGGACCCCAATATGGATGTGCAAGACCTTAGTAATAGTGTGCAGGACATCATGGGACGTGTGCAGGACCCCAAGGTGGATGTGCACGACATCGGCGGACGTGTGCAGAACCCCAGTATGGATGTGCACGACATCATAGGACGTGTGCAGGTCTCCAGTAGGGGTGTGCAGGACGTCATGGAAGTTGGGCCGGATCTCAGTTGGGGTTTGCAGGACATTATAAGTCATGTGCAGGACCCCAATATGGATGTGCAGGACGTCATGGAATGTGTGCAGAACCTTAGTAGGAGTGTGCAGGACATCATGGGACGTGTGCAGAACCCCAGTATGGATGCGCACGACATCATAGGACGTGTGCAGGACTCCAGTAGGGGTGTGCAGGACATCATGGGACGTGTGCAGGACCCCAATATGGATGTGCACGAGATCGGCGGACGTGTGCAGGACCGTAGTAGGGATGTGCAGGATTTTATAGGACGTGTGCAGGACCCAGTAGGGGTGTGCAGGACGTCATGTAATTTGTGCTGAATCTCAGTAGGGGTTTACAGGACATCATGGGGCATGTGCAGGACCCCGAAATGGATGTACAGGACGTCATGGAATGCGTGCAGGACCTTAGTAGGAGTGTGCGGGACATCATTGAACGTGTGCAGAACCCCAGTATGGATGTGCACGACATCATAGGACGTGTGCAGGTCTCCAGTAGGGGTGTGCAGGACGTCATGGAAGTTGGGCCGGATCTCAGTTGGGGTTTGCAGGACATTATAAGTCATGTGCAGGACCCCAATATGGATGTGCAGAACGTCATAGAATGTGTGCAGAACCTTAGTATGAGTGTGCAGGACATCATGGGACGTGTGCAGGACCTAGTAGGGGTGTGCAGGACGTCATGTAATTTGTGCTGAATCTCAGTAGGGGTTTACAGGACATCATGGGGCATGTGCAGGACCCCAATATGGATGTGAACGACATCATAGGAGGTGTGCAGGACTCCAGTAGAGGTGTGCGGGACGTCATGGAAGTTGGGCCGGATCTCAGTTGGGGTTTGCAGGACATTATGGGACATGTGCAGGACCCCAATATGGATGTGCAGGACGTCATGGAATGTGTGCAGGACTTTAGTAGGAGTGTGCAAGACATCATGGGACGTGTGCAGGACCCCAATATGGATGTGCACGACATCATAGGACGTGTGCAGGACTCCAGTAGAGGTGTGCAGGACGTCATGGAAGTTGGGCCGGATCTCATTTGGGGTTTGCAGGACATTATGGGACATGTGCAGGACCCCAATATGGATGTGCAGGACGTCATGGAATGTGTGCAGGACCTTAGTAGGAGTGTGCAAGACATCATGGGACATTTGCAGGACCCCAATATGGATGTGCACGACATCATAGGACGTGTGCAGGACTCCAGTAGAGGTGTGCAGGACATCATGGGACGTGTGCAGGACCCCAATATGGAAGTGCACGACATCGGCGGACGTGTGCAGGACCGTAGTAGGGATGTGCAGGATTTTATAGGACGTGTACAGTACCCAGTAGGGGTGTGCAGGACGTCATGTAATTTGTGCTGAATCTCAGTAGGGGTTTACAGGACATCATGGGGCATGTGCGGGACCCCAATATAGATGTGCACGACATCATAGGAGGTGTGCAGGACTCCAGTAGAAGTGTGCGGGACGTCATGGAAGTTGGGCCGGATCTCATTTGGGGTTTGCAGGACATTATGGGACATGTGCAGGACCCCAATATGGATGTGCAGGACGTCATGGAATGTGTGCAGGACCTTAGTAGGAGTGTGCAAGACATCATGGGACATTTGCAGGACCCCAATATGGATGTGCACGACATCATAGGACGTGTGCAGGACTCCAGTAGAGGTGTGCAGGACGTCATGGAAGTTGGGCCGGATCTTAGTTGGGGTTTGCAGGACATTATGGGACATGTGCAGGACCCCAATATGGATGTGCAGGACGTCATGGAATGTGTGCAGGACCTTAGTAGGAGTGTGCTGGACATCATGGGACGTGTGCAGGACACCAATATGGATGTGCACGACATCGCCGGGCGTGTGCAGGACTCCAGTAGGGGTGTGCAGGACGTCATGGAAGTTGGGCCTGATCTCAGTAGGGGTTTACAGGACATCATGGGACATGTGCAGGACCCCAATATAGATGTAGAGGACGTCATGGAAAGCGTGCAGGACCTTAGTAGGAGTGTGCGGGACATCATGCGACGTGTGCAGAACCCCAGTATGGATGTGCACGACATCATAGGACGTGTGCAGGACTCCAGTAGGGGTGTGCAGGACATCATGGGACGTGTGCAGGACCCCAATATGGATGTGCACGACATCGGCGGACGTGTGCAGGACCGAAGTAGGGATGTGCAGGATTTTATAGGACGTGTACAGTACCCAGTAGGGGTGTGCAGGACGTCATGTAATTTGTGCTGAATCTCAGTAGGGGTTTACAGGACATCATGGGGCATGTGCAGGACCCCAATATGGATGTGCACGACATCATAGGAGGTGTGCAGGACTCCAGTAGAGGTGTGCGGGACGTCATGGAAGTTGGGCCGGATCTCATTTGGGGTTTGCAGGACATTATGGGACATGTGCTGGACCCCAATATGGATGTGCAGGACGTCATGGAATGTGTGCAGGACCTTAGTAGGAGTGTGCAAGACATCATGGGACATTTGCAGGACCCCAATATGGATGTGCACGACATCATAGGACGTGTGCAGGACTCCAGTAGAGGTGTGCAGGACGTCATGGAAGTTGGGCCGGATCTTAGTGGGGTTTGCAGGACATTATGGGACATGTGCAGGACCCCAATATGGATGTGCAGGACGTCATGGAATGTGTGCAGGACCTTAGTAGGAGTGTGCTGGACATCATGGGACGTGTGCAGGACACCAATATGGATGTGCACGACATCGCCGGGCGTGTGCAGGACTCCAGTAGGGGTGTGCAGGACGTCATGGAAGTTGGGCCTGATCTCAGTAGGGGTTTACAGGACATCATGGGACATGTGCAGGACCCCAATATAGATGTAGAGGACGTCATGGAAAGCGTGCAGGACCTTAGTAGGAGTGTGCTGGACATCATGGGACGTGTGCAGGACACCAATATGGATGTGCACGACATCGCCGGGCGTGTGCAGGACTCCAGTAGGAGTGTGCGGGACATCATGGGACGTGTGCAGAACCCCAGTATGGATGTGCACGACATCATAGGACGTGTGCAGGACTCCAGTAGGGGTGTGCAGGACATCATGGGACGTGTGCAGGACCCCAATATGGATGTGCACGACATCGGCGGACGTGTGCAGGACCGTAGTAGGGTTGTGCAGGATTTTATAGGACGTGTGCAGGACCCAGTAGGGGTGTGCAGGACGTCATGTAATTTGTGCTGAATCTCAGTAGGGGTTTACAGGACATCATGGGGCATGTTCAGGACCCCAATATGGACGTGTACGACATCATAGGAGGTGTGCAGGACTCCAGTAGAGGTGTGCGGGACGTCATGTAATTTGTGCTGAATGTCTTTAGGGGTCTACAGGACATCATGGGACATGTGCAGGACCCCAATATGGATGTGCAAGACCTTAGTAGGAGTGTGCAGGACACCATGGGACGTGCGCACAACCTCAATATGATTGTGCACGACATCGTCGGACGTGTGCAGGACCGTAGTAGGGGTGTGCAGGTCATCATGGGACGTGTGCAGGACCCCAATGTGGATGTGCACGACATCGGCGGACGTGTGCAGGACCGTAGTAGGGATGTGCAAAATATTATAGGACGTGTGCAGGACCCCATTAGGGGTGTGCAGGACGTCATGTAATTTGTGCTGAATCTCAGTAGGGGTTTACAGGAGATCATGGGGCATGTGCAGGACCCCAATATGGATGTGCAGGGCGTCATGGATTGCGTTCTGGACCTTAGTAAGAGTGTGCAGGACATCATGGGACGTGTGCAGGGCCCCAATATGGATGTGCACGACATCGTCGGACGTGTGCAGGACCGTAGTAGGGATGTGCAGGATATTATAGGACGTGTGCAGGACCCCAATAGGGGTGTGCAGGACGTCATGTAATTTGTGCTGAATCTCAGTAGGAGTGTGAAGGACATCATGGGACGTGTGCAGGACCCCAATATGGATGTGCACGACATCATGGGACGTGTGCAGAACCGTAGTAGGGATGTGCAAAATATTATAGGACGTGTGCAGGACCGCAGAAGGGGTGTGCAGGACGTCATGTAATTTGTGCTGAATGTCTTTAGGGGTTTACAGGACATCATGGGACATGTGCAGGACCCCAATATGGATGTGCAAGACCTTAGTAATAGTGTGCAGGACATCATGAGACGTGCGCACAACCTCAATATGAATGTGCACGACATCGTCGGACGTGTGCAGGACCGTAGTAGGGGTGTGCAGGACATCATGGGACGTGTGCAGGACCCCAAGGTGGATGTGCACGACATCGGCGGACGTGTGCAGAACCCCAGTATGGATGTGCACGACATCATAGGACGTGTGCAGGTCTCCAGTAGGGGTGTGCAGGACGTCATGGAAGTTGGGCCGGATCTCAGTTGGGGTTTGCAGGACATTATAAGTCATGTGCAGGACCCCAATATGGATGTGCAGGACGTCATGGAATGTGTGCAGAACCTTAGTAGGAGTGTGCAGGACATCATGGGACGTGTGCAGAACCCCAGTATGGATGCGCACGACATCATAGGACGTGTGCAGGACTCCAGTAGGGGTGTGCAGGACATCATGGGACGTGTGCAGGACCCCAATATGGATGTGCACGAGATCGGCGGACGTGTGCAGGACCGTAGTAGGGATGTGCAGGATTTTATAGGACGTGTGTGCAGGACCCAGTAGGGGTGTGCAGGACGTCATGTAATTTGTGCTGAATCTCAGTAGGGAGTTTACAGGACATCATGGGGCATGTGCAGGACCCCGAAATGGATGTACAGGACGTCATGGAATGCGTGCAGGACCTTAGTAGGAGTGTGCGGGACATCATTGAACGTGTGCAGAACCCCAGTATGGATGTGCACGACATCATAGGACGTGTGCAGGTCTCCAGTAGGGGTGTGCAGGACGTCATGGAAGTTGGGCCGGATCTCAGTTGGGGTTTGCAGGACATTATAAGTCATGTGCAGGACCCCAATATGGATGTGCAGAACGTCATAGAATGTGTGCAGAACCTTAGTATGAGTGTGCAGGACATCATGGGACGTGTGCAGGACCTAGTAGGGGTGTGCAGGACGTCATGTAATTTGTGCTGAATCTCAGTAGGGGTTTACAGGACATCATGGGGCATGTGCAGGACCCCAATATGGATGTGAACGACATCATAGGAGGTGTGCAGGACTCCAGTAGAGGTGTGCGGGACGTCATGGAAGTTGGGCCGGATCTCAGTTGGGGTTTGCAGGACATTATGGGACATGTGCAGGACCCCAATATGGATGTGCAGGACGTCATGGAATGTGTGCAGGACTTTAGTAGGAGTGTGCAAGACATCATGGGACGTGTGCAGGACCCCAATATGGATGTGCACGACATCATAGGACGTGTGCAGGACTCCAGTAGAGGTGTGCAGGACGTCATGGAAGTTGGGCCGGATCTCATTTGGGGTTTGCAGGACATTATGGGACATGTGCAGGACCCCAATATGGATGTGCAGGACGTCATGGAATGTGTGCAGGACCTTAGTAGGAGTGTGCAAGACATCATGGGACATTTGCAGGACCCCAATAGCGGGATGTGCACGACATCATAGGACGTGTGCAGGACTCCAGTAGGGGTGTGCAGGACATCATGGGACGTGTGCAGGACCCCAATATGGAAGTGCACGACATCGGCGGACGTTAATGCAGGACCGTAGTAAGGGATGTGCAGGATTTTATAGGACGTGTGCAGGACCCCAATAGGGGTGTGCAGGAAGTCATGTAATTTGTGCTGAATCTCAGTAGGGGTTTACAGGACATCATGGGGCATGTGCAGGACCCCAATATGGATGTGCACGACATCATAGGAGGTGTGCAGGTCTCCAGTAGAAGTGTGCGGGACGTCATGGAAGTTGGGCCGGATCTCAGTTGGGGTTTGCAGGACATTATGGGACATGTGCAGGACCCCAATATGGATGTGCAGGACGTCATGGAATGTGTGCAGGACTTTAGTAGGAGTGTGCAAGACATCATGGGACGTGTGCAGGACCCCAATATGGATGTGCACGACATCATAGGACGTGTGCAGGACTCCAGTAGAGTGTGGCACCCCAATATGGATGTGCACGACATCATAGGACGTGTGCAGGACTCCAGTAGAGGTGTGCAGGACGTCAGGGAAGTTGTGCCGGATCTTAGTTGGGGTTTGCAGGACATTATGGGACATGTGCAGGACCCCAATATGGATGTGCAGGACGTCATGGAATGTGTGCAGCACCTCAGCAGTAGGAGTGTGCAGGACATCATGGGACGTGTGCAGGACCCCAATATGGATGTGCACGACATCATAGGGCGTGTGCAGGACTCCAGTAGGGGTGTGCAGGACGTCATGGAAGTTGGGCCTGATCTCAGTAGGGGTTTACAGGACATCATGGGACATGGGCAGGACCCCCTTCAGGATGTGCAGGACGACATGGAAAGGGTGCAGAACCTTAGTAGGAGTGTGCGGGACATCATGCGACGTGTGCAGAACCTCAGTATGGATGTGCACGACATCATAGGACGTGTGCCAGGACTCCAGTAGGGGTGTGCAGGACATCATGGGACGTGTGCAGGACCCCAATATGGATGTGCACGACATCGGCGGACGTGTGCAGGACCGAAGTAGGGATGTGCAGGATTTTTATAGGACGTGTACAGTACCCAGTAGGGGTGTGCAGGACGTCATGTAATTTGTGCTGAATCTCAGTAGGGGTTTACAGGACATCATGGGGCATGTGCAGGACCCCAATATGGATGTGAACGACATCATAGGAGGTGTGCAGGACTCCAGTAGAGGTGTGCGGGACGTCATGGAAGTTGGGCCGGATCTCAGTTGGGGTTTGCAGGACATTATGGGACATGTGCAGGACCCCAATATGGATGTGCAGGACGTCATGGAATGTGTGCAGGACTTTAGTAGGAGTGTGCAAGACATCATGGGACGTGTGCAGGACCCCAATATGGATGTGTACGACATCATAGGACGTGTGCAGGACTCCCAGTAGAGTGTGCAGGACGTCATGGAAGTTGGGCTTGGATCCAGAGTTGCAGGGTTTGCAGGACATTATGGGACATGTGCAGGACCCCAATATGGATGTGCAGGACGTCATGGAATGTGTGCAGGACTTTAGTAGGAGTGTGCAAGACATCATGGGACGTGTGCAGGACCCCAATATGGATGTGCACGACATCATAGGACGTGTGCAGGACTCCAGTAGAGGTGTGCAGGACGTCAGGGAAGTTGTGCCGGATCTTAGTTGGGGTTTGCAGGACATTATGGGACATGTGCAGGACCCCAATATAGATGTAGAGGACGTCATGAAATGCGTGCAGGACCTTAGTAGGAGTGTGCGGGACATCATGGGACGTGTGCAGAACCCCAGTATGGATGCGCACGACATCATAGGACGTGTGCAGGACTCCAGTAGGGGTGTGCAGGACATCATGGGACGTGTGCAGGACCCCAATATGGATGTGCACGACATCGGCGGACGTGTGCAGGACCGTAGAAGGGTTGTGCAGGATTTTTTAGGACGTGTGCAGGACCCAGTAGGGGTGTGCAGGACGTCATGTAATTTGTGCTGAATCTCAGTAGGGGTTTACAGGACATCATGGGGCATGTTCAGGACCCCAATATGGACGTGTACGACATCATAGGAGGTGTGCAGGACTCCAGTAGAGGTGTGCGGGACGTCATGTAATTTGTGCTGAATGTCTTTAGGGGTCTACAGGACATCATGGGACATGTGCAGGACCCCAATATGGATGTGCAAGACCTTAGTAGGAGTGTGCAGGACACCATGGGACGTGCGCACAACCTCAATATGATTGTGCACGACATCGTCGGACGTGTGCAGGACCGTAGTAGGGGTGTGCAGGTCATCATGGGACGTGTGCAGGACCCCAATGTGGATGTGCACGACATCGGCGGACGTGTGTGCAGGACCGTAGTAGGGATGTGCAAAATATTATAGGACGTGTGCAGGACCCCATTAGGGGTGTGCAGGACGTCATGTACTTTGTGCTGAATCTCAGTAGGGGTTTACAGGAGATCATGGGGCATGTGCAGGACCCCGAAATGGATGTACAGGACGTCATGAAATGCGTGCAGGACCTTAGTAGGAGTGTGCGGGACATCATTGGACGTGTGCAGAACCCCAGTATGGATGTGCACCACATCATAGGACGTGTGCAGGACTCCAGTAGGGGTGTGCAGGACGTCATGGAAGTTGGGCCGGATCTCAGTTGGGGTTTGAAGGACATTATAAGTCATGTGCAGGACCCCAATATGGATGTGCAGGACGTCATGGAAGGTGTGCAGGACCTTAGTAGGAGTGTGCCAGGACATCATGGGACGTCTGCAGTGCCCCCAATATGGATGTGGAGGACGTCATGTAATTTGTGCTGAGTCTCAGTAGGGGTTTACAGGAGATCATGGGGCATGTGCAGGACCCCAATATGGATGTGCAGGACGTCATGGAATGTGTGCAGAACCTTAGTAGGAGTGTGCAGGACATCATGGGACGTCTGCAGGGCCCCAATATGAATGTGTAAGACCTTAGTAGGAGTGTGCAGGACATCATGGGACGTGCGCACAACCTCAATATGAATGTGCACGACATCGTCGGACGTGTGCAGGACCGTAGTAGGGATGTGCAGGATATTATAGGACGTGTGCAGGACCCCAATAGGGGTGTGCAGGACGTCATGGGACGTGTGCAGGACCCCAATATGGATGTGCACGACATCATGGGACGTGTGCAGAACCGTAGTAGGGATGTGCAAAATATTATAGGACGTGTGCAGGACCGCAGAAGGGGTGTGCAGGACGTCATGTAATTTGTGCTGAATGTCTTTAGGGGTTTACAGGACATCATGGGACATGTGCAGGACCCCAATATGGATGTGCAAGACCTTAGTAATAGTGTGCAGGACATCATGAGACGTGCGCACAACCTCAATATGAATGTGCACGACATCGTCGGACCTGTGCAAGACCGTAGTAGGGGTGTGCAGGACATCATGGGACGTGTGCAGGGCCCCAAGGTGGATGTGCACGACATCGGCGGACGTGTGCAGAACCCCAGTATGGATGTGCACACCATCATAGGACGTGTGCGGAGTCTCCAGTAGGGGTGTGCAGGACGTCATGGAATTTGTGCCGGATCTCAGTTGGGGTTTGCAGGACATAAATCATGTGCAGGACCCCAATATGGATGTGCAGGACGTCATGGAATGTGTGCAGAACCTTAGTAGGAGTGTGCAGGACATCATGGGACGTGTGCAGAACCCCAGTATGGATGCGCACGACATCATAGGACGTGTGCAGGACTCCAGTAGGGGTGTGCAGGACATCATGGGACGTGTGCAGGACCCCAATATGGATGTGCACGACATCGTCGGACGTGTGCAGGACCGTAGTAGGGATGTGCAGGATTTTATAGGACGTGTGCAGGACCCCAGTAGGGGTGTGCAGGACGTCATGTAATTTGTGCTGAGATCTCAGTAGGGGTTTACAGGACATCATGGGGCATGTGCAGGACCCCGAAATGGATGTACAAGGACGTCATGGAATGCGTGCAGGACCTTAGTAGGAGTGTGCAGGACATCATTGAACGTGTGCAGAACCCCAGTATGGATGTGCACGACATCATAGGACGTGTGCAGGTCTCCAGTAGGGGTGTGCAGGACGTCATGGAAGTTGGGCCGGATCTCAGTTGGGGTTTGCAGGACATTATAAGTCATGTGCAGGACCCCAATATGGATGTGCAGGACGTCATAGAATGTGTGCAGAACCTTAGTATGAGTGTGCAGGACATCATGGGACGTGTGCAGGGCCCCAATATGGATGTGGAGGACGTCATGTAATTTGTGCTGAATCTCAGTAGGGGTTTACAGGAGATCATGTAGCATGTGCAGGACCCCAATATGGATGTGCAGGACGTCATGGAATGTGTGCAGAACCTTAGTAGGAGTGTGCAGGACATCATGGGACGTCTGCAGTGCCCCAATATGGATGTGGAGGACGTCATGTAATTTGTGCTGAATCTCAGTAGGGGTTTACAGGAGATCATGGGGCATGTGCAGGACCCCAATATGGATGTGCAGGGCGTCATGGAATGCGTTCTGGATCTTAGTAGGAGTGGGCAGGACATCATGGGACGTGTGCAGGACCCCAATATGGATGTGTAAGACCTTAGTAGGAGTGTGCAGGACATCATGGGACGTGCGCACAACCTCAATATGAATGTGCACGACATCGTCGGACGTGTGCAGGACCGTAGTAGGGATGTGCAGGATATTATAGGACGTGTGCAGGACCCCAATAGGGGTGTGCAGGACGTCATGGGACGTGTGCAGGACCCCAATATGGATGTGCACGACATCATGGGACGTGTGCAGAACCGTAGTAGGGATGTGCAAAATATTATAGGACGTGTGCAGGACCGCAGAAGGGGTGTGCAGGACGTCATGTAATTTGTGCTGAATGTCTTTAGGGGTTTACAAGGACATCATGGGACATGTGCAGGACCCCAATATGGATGTGCAAGACCTTAGTAATAGTGTGCAGGACATCATGAGACGTGCGCACAACCTCAATATGAATGTGCACGACATCGTCGGACCTGTGCAAGACCGTAGTAGGGGTGTGCAGGACATCATGGGACGTGTGCAGGGCCCCAAAGGTGGATGTGCACGACATCGGCGGACATCATGGGGCATGCAGGACCCAGTATGGATGTGCACACCATCATAGGACGTGTGCAGGTCTCCAGTAGAGGTGTGCAGGACGTCATGGAAGTTGGGCCGGATCTCCAGTTGGGGTTTGCAGGACATTATAAGTCATGTGCAGGACCCCCAATATGGATGTGCAGGACGTCATGGAATGTGTGCAGAACCTTAGTAGGAGTGTGCAGGACATCATGGGACGTGTGCAGAACCCCAGTATGGATGCGCACGACATCCATGGGACGTGTGCAGGACTCCAGTAGGGTGTGCAGGACATCATGGGACGTGTGCAGGACCCCAATATGGATGTGCACACGAGATCGGCGGACGTGTGCAGGACCGTAGTTAGGGATGTGCAGGATTTCATGGGACGTGTGCAGGACCTCAGTAGGGGTGTGCAGGACGTCATCGTAATTTGTGCTGAATCTCAGTAGGGGTTTACAGGACATCATGGGGCATGTGCAGGACCCCAATATGGATGTACAGGACGTCATGGAATGCGTGCAGGACCTTAGTAGGAGTGTGCGGGACATCATTGAACGTGTGCAGAACCCCAGTATGGATGTGCACGACATCATAGGACGTGTGCAGGTCTCCAGTAGGGGTGTGCCCAGGACGTCATGGAAGTTGGGCCGGATCTCAGTTGGGGTTTGCAGGACATTATAAGTCATGTGCAGGACCCCAATATGGATGTGCAGGACGTCATAGAATGTGTGCAGAACCTTAGTATGAGTGTGCAGGACATCATGGGACGTGTGCAGGGCCCCAATATGGATGTGGAGGACGTCATGTAATTTGTGCTGAATCTCAGTAGGAGTGTGCAGGACATCATGGGGCATGTGCAGGACCCCAATATGGACGTGCAGGGCGTCATGGATTGCGTTCTGGACCTTAGTAGGAGGTGGGCAGGGACATCATGGGACGTGTGCAGGACTGGTATGGATGGGATGTGCAAGACCACATGGATGCAGACCCAGTAGGAGTGTGCAGGACATCATGGGACGTGCGCACAACCTCAATATGAAGGTGCACGACATCGTCGGACGTGCAGGACCAATGTGATGTGCACGACATCGGCGGACGTGTGCAGGACCGTAGTAGGGATGTGCAAAATATTATAGGACGTGCAGGACCCCAGTAGGGGTGTGCAGGACGTCATGTAATTTGTGCTGAATCTCAGTAGGGGTTTACAGGACATCATGGGGCATGTCCAGGACCCCAATATGGATGTGCACGACATCATAGGAGGTGTGCAGGACTCCAGTAGAGGTGTGGGACGTCATTGAAGTTGGGCCGGATCTCATTTGGGGTTTGCAGGACATTATGGGACATGTGCAGGACCCCAATATGGATGTGCAGGACGTCATGGAATGTGCAGGACCTTAGTAGGAGTGTGCAAGACATCATGGGACATTTGCAGGACCC